>OZ010718.1:3515877-4096379 GCA_963932345.1 Ophion ventricosus | reverse complement strand
TATCGTCCCGCTAAGCAGCCAGTAAATTTAGCTTTAAAAATATGGGAGAGTGGAGCACAATGTGTCACGGGGCACTATGAGCCACATGCGGTTTCTCGGAGGTTTGTAGCTCGTAAATTCCGAAAATTTATGTGTTGGACCGCGATTTATATTTGGTTTCATCAGGCGTAAACGAAAGTCGATAGCAGCTCACAAAGAATTTTAAAAAATTTAAAGTTGATTTGAGGCATGGAAAAAAAATATTTCGCTCGCCGGGAAAACGTAAAATATAACGATATTTTCTGTAACAGCTCAGGTTTTCCGTCCTCGATCGAGTTTTATTATTTATGATGCACTCAGTGACTTGTGTTTTTCCATTCGTAGTTTTATTAATAGTTATTTGCATCAATAATAAAATATTTTACTAGTGGCGTACAATGTGTCACCGAGTATTTTTTTGTTGAACCGTGATTTATAATATATTAAGTTTCGGCTGGAGTAAAAGAAAGTAAATAGCGGCTCACAAAGAATTATTAAAAATACAAAATTAATTTGAGCCTCGGTAAAAAAATGTCGCTTGACAGAAAAGTGTCAAATATTGTGGGGCAATTGTGTGGGGGCACAATGTGACATCGAGTTGTTGAGAACAATGCGTCGACCTCCCAATGTTATTGGCACATAACCCCTGTTATTTATGTTAGGAAAATATAAAAGTTTCAACCGGCTTGTTGTACCCTACGTTTCACAGCACTTGACACACTGTACACACCTATCTGACACATTGTGCCCCACCCGTGGGGCACAATGAGCCAACTCGCAAATTTTTTTGCGATCCCATTATTTTAGGATTTTAAATTTTTTTGCAAAAAATATGGTAGCTTTATTGTACGCCCAAAGGTCTATAAAATCGATTATGAACTTTTTTTTTATAATCAAACTACGTTGGTAAGAGTAAAAATTCGTTAGAAAAAAAGTGACACTCTGTGCCCCACCTTCCCCCAGTGTACGTAAATGTTGATACGATGTAACATATTCAAGCAATGAGGGCTTTCCCAAAGCCGCGTCTGATCCATTGCCCGCTTTAATTTGGCCAGTTGTGAGCAACGCATGGTCGAATCAATCGTTTTTGTTGGGTGGCAGCAGCTCATAATAGACGATTCCTTCCCAATCCCACCAGATACAGAGAATGACTTTCTTTGGGTGTAATCCAGCCTTTGCGACCGTCTGAAAAGCCTCCCCGAGCCTCGGTCATGATGTTCTTCGACTGGCATTGTTATAGACAATCAACTTTTCATCGCTAGTAATCATTCGCTTTAATTAAAAATGGTTCGTTTTGATGGCGTTGAGCAGCAAGTCGCAAGCTCAAATTCGGCCCATTAAATTCTTCTCGCTCAGTTCATGCGGCACCCAAACATCAAGCTTGTTTACCATCCCAAGCTTCCGTAAATGTCTCGAAACAGTTGATTGGTCGATGTTGAGGTTATGTCCGATCTCTGTAGTAGTCAAATATCGTTCGAAGTCGATTAGAGCCTTGATTTTATCGACATCAGTAATGACTGGCCGGTCGAAGCGAGGAGCATCTTGGAGATCAAAATCTCCACGACGATATTTCACAAACCACTTCCGACACACACTTTCGCTTACGGCATTCTTTCCGTACACGGCGCATATCTTTTTGTGAGTTTGCGACGCGTTTTTGCCTTTCGGAAATAAAAAAAGCGAAATGCATGGAAAATACACGTTTTTTTCCTTCCATGTTCAAAAAAGAATTAAACTTCCTATACGTCACGGATCTAGATGGATACTTTTTTGAAATATCGACACAAGTTTAAGCTTTCACTTAATATACGACATTGAATATGGTTGACGCATGTGCGAGCAGAGAATACAACTGCGAACGACATCTGTCGGAATTTCACTACGGAACTATGCATAGACCCAATATCTTCATAGGGAGTTTTGCATTCAGTGTTCAAACAATTACAATATTAAATTACGTTACTTGTCCAGGGAATATTTATTATTTAAAGAAACTTCTCGTCAAAACGACTTCCAAGAAAATTCATGGTCGAAAATCATACAAAAAAAGCCGTAGTCGGTGTACGTCTTCTTGAAAAATGTGTGTGAGAAAAAATATGACGTATAGAATTCGTTCCACCTTCCTAATTGCAAAAGTTCGTACTTCATCCCGTCGCTGCAATTACGTGCAGTCAATTGTCTCCGAATCGCGTTAATGATGTTTTTCACCCCCCCCCCCCCCCCCCCCCCCCCCCCCCCCCCCGTCTACGTACTCTCTAATCCTGCAGTTTATCCAAGTTACAGAACAATTTGCGCGAATCTCCGAGAAACGAGGAGTGCACGGAACTAATTGAAACCAGCAATAATCCAGATGGACAAACTGTGATTGAAAGAATTGAGAAGGAGAAGTGCGAAAAATCAATGGAAAACAAGGTGGAAAACGTGATCCAGAAAGCTTCTATTTTTTGCGAAAATGAAAAGGAATATGTACACGCGAATGGAGAAAATTGCACGGGAGGTGAAAGAAATATTAAAACAATTCAGAATGCGAACGCACGTGAAAATGGACATCCTCTCGTTAGAAGGAGCATTTCCGTTGAGGCTTTTGAATCGCACAGAAATGGAATTCGATTCGAAGAATATACTTTCAATTTTTTGAACAACCGTGAAATACGAGTGAGACACTCGAACGATCTTGAAATGAAAAATTCTACTTTAAACGTAGAGTTCGTCGATACGGAAAAAAAATTCCAGGAAGCCCCTATTGGCAGAACCGTCTTTTATTTGGGTGCGAACGTCAAAGAAATCGTGAATTTCGATAGGCTCGTGATGCATTGCGGTGCTCAGACGAGGCGAGTGAAGTTTTTCGAAAAATTCGTTCAAACTACGATTACGGGATCCAATGGATTTTTTCGCATAAACGCCGGTGTCGGGGTGAGTTGTCGATAAAGATTGTATTGAAAAATATACACGGTGTCGCACACTTTAAACGCTCGTTGCAAAGGAATCTTAAAATAAAAATCGTTTAAGCAGGCACATCCGAGTAAACGGCGGAAAAAAATACAGTCGAACCTCGATATAACGAATCTCTAGGGAAAAGTAAAAAAGTTCGTTATATCGAGTTTTCGTTATATTGAGGTGTTAATTTAAAAAAAAAACGACAAATAAAAATTGCTCTAACTGAAACCTTCCTTGCGTTAAAAAAAAATATATTAGTACTATAAATATAGGAATCTTTTTGAAAGAACGGTTTAAATTAGAGCAATTTTTACGAGCAATTAGCAATTAGAGCATAATGGATAGAACATATGGGGAGTACAAATAAGTCTCCGCCGTTTTTGATAAAAAATTGGGCGTTTATTGTGGAAGAACGGTACTTTATGTTTTATTCAAAGTAATGTTCATCGCTAGCCACTACTTTTTGCCATCTTTCTGGCAGCATATGGATACCGCGTCGGAAGAACGCTTCATCTTTTGAGGCTATCCACAAATCGACCCAATTTTTGGTATCTTCATATGATGTGAAGTGCTGCTCAGACAGGCCATGCGTCATCTATCGAAATAAATGATAGTCAGAGGGAGCAATGTCTGGTGAATACGGTGGGTGGGGTAAAGCTACCCAATTGACTGTTTCCAAGTAGGTTTTGACCGGCGCCGCAACATGTGGGCGAGCATTATCATGCAGGAGAATAATTTTGTCGTGTCTGGAGTAGTAGTGGACGCGTTTTTCCTTGAGTGCTCGGCTCAATATCATCAATTGTGTTCGGTAGAGAGGCCCAGTAATGGTTTCGTTCGGTTTGAGCAACTCATAATACACGACACCAAGCTGATCCCACCAAATACACAACATGAGGTTTTTTCCATGAATATTCGGCTTGGCTGTCGATGTTGCAGCATGGCCAGGTGGTCCCCATGATTTCCTCTTCATTGGGTTATCATAGTGGATCCATTTTTCATCACCAGTGACTATACGAGACAAAAAATCCTTTCGCTTATGCCTGGCAAGCGACATTTCACATGTGCAAAATCGGCGTTCAACGTTTCTCGGCTTCAGTTCATATGGAACACAATTTCCTTGCTTTTGAATCATTCCCAACGATTTTAAACGATGTGAAATTGCTTGTTGAGTCACTCCTAATGTAAGTGCAAGTTCTTCTTGCGTTTGGCACGAATCTCCCTCCAATAATGCTTCCAATTCCGCGTCTTCGTACACTTTCGGCCTTCCGCTACGTTCTTTGTCTTCGACGTCAAACTCACCGTTCTGAAACTTTTGAAACCACTCACAACAATTTCTCTCACCTAAACCAGCCTCAACATATGCTTCTACAAGCAATCGACGCGCCTCAGCTGCAGATTTCTTCAAATTAAAGAAGTAATTCAAAAGTTCCCGCTAATCACGTTTATTCGGCTTAAAACTCGACATTTTCGCACGACAAAAATTATGTGATGCTGATACAAAATCGCTAATATTTCAAGGTTATGGTTTTGCCAGATGTCCAACCTTACGATATGATGTTTTACATCTGACAATTTCAACCATGGGTGGGGCCATCTTTTGTCAAACGGCGGACACTTATTTGTACTCCCAATATTATTTTCAAAAGCGAATTATTTTAACATTAAACAAATAGTTTGTTTAATTTTTCAAAATTTGCAAGCCTAGACAGGCCCTGTCGAAGCAGAGAGGGGGAAAACGGAACGAAAGCAAAGGAGTTCGTTTACCGAACGCTTCGTTATACAGAGGTTTTGTTCACAAAAATTCCTTGTCTAGAGATTAAGGGCCCTGAAAATAAATTCGTTATATCTATAGTTTTTCTTCGTTGTATCAAGGTTTTGGGTGTCTATCGGAAGGGAATGGACAAATCTTCGTTATATCGAGGATTTCGTTATATCGAGGTTCGTTATATCGAGGTTCGACTGTAGGTAAATTTTGAGAATTATTATCTCAAAAACTATTTGTCCGATTTTATCCAAGTTTGTTTTATTCGGAAGTATGCATACTGAGGTATATTGACAAATTTTTTTTACAAATATACAGGGTGAGGCACTAACTGTTGCCACCTTGAATATCTCTGTAATTATCAACGCCACAAAAAAATGTTTGAAACAAAAGTTGTACCGTACGAAAGGGGTCATCAAATGCGACCATTTTTTTTTATCTCAGTGGAGGCGCTGTCGCACAGTAAAGGTCACCTCCACTTTTTTATATGGGACGGTACATTTTTTTTCAACTATCTTGTAGAGCATCGAAAACTGCATAAAAAACATTCAGGGGTCAAAGTCGTTCAAGGTCATTTAAGATCAAAAAGTGACATGAACTTTATTTTTATCTGAAATTACCTTTATTCACAGTAGATGTTCAAAGTGATTGCCATTGGAATCAATGCAGTATTGCAATCTCCTCATCACGAATTTCTTATCACTTCGGCACTTATCGCCGAAGTCTTGCCATTGTCTTGCATGTAAACAACGACACCAAACCTACAATGTACACGGAACATTCTACATCGTCATAAATATCATCCTTACCACATCAGTCTCCACCAGGAATTAACTGGTACAGATTTCATGAATCGCACTGAATTCTGCCGATGGGCTCAACGCCAGATTCAGAGAGATGACTCATTTATTAATCGGATTTTATTTACTGATGAGGCAACATTTACGAATCATGGAAATATTAACTTGCATAACATGTATTTGTGGCCAACTGAAAATCCACATTGGCTGCGGCAAGTTGCACACCAAAGACCGTGGTCGGTTAATGTATGGTATGGGATTATTGGGGATAGAATCATAGGCCCTTATTTCATCGAAGGGAATCTTAATGGTAGGAAGTACACCACATTCCTTCAAGAAACATTAGGTTCGTTATTGGAAGAAATACCTTTAGAAACAAGAAACAGAATGTGGTATCAACACGATGGGTGCCCGGCACATTTTTCGCTGATAGCTAGGAATGAATTGCAAAAGAGATTTCCAAATCGTTGGATTGGACGCGGAGGAGCTGTATCGTGGCCGGCTCGCTCGCCAGACTTGACGCCTCTGGACTTTGTCTTGTGGGGATACTTGAAAGATCTTGTTTATAAAGAACGTCCAACTACGCCGGATGATATGCGTGAGAGAATTCTTCGAGCCTGTGATTCGATAAGTGCCGAAGTGATAAGAAGTTCTACACAATCCGTGATGAGGAAATTGCAATACTGCATTGATTCCAATGGCAATCACTTTGAACATCTACTGTGAATAAAGGTAATTTCACATAAAAATGAAGTTCATGTCACTTTTTGATCTTAAATGACCTTGAACGATTTTGACCCCGAAATGTTTTTTATGCAGTTTTCGATGCTCTACAAGATAGTTGAAAAAAAAATGTACCGTCCCATTTAAAAAAGTGGAGGTGACCTTTACTGTGCGACAGCGCCTCCACTGAGATAAAAAAAAATGGTCGCATTTGATGACCCCTTTCTTACGGTACAACTTTTGTTTCAAACATTTTTTTGTGACGTCGATAATTACAGAGATATTCAAGGTGGCAACAGTTAGTGCCTCACCCTGTATATTCACTGGGAGCGCTGTTATTGTGGTCGGTGTAAAATATGCTCCTCGCTGGCGGTCCCAATCATTGCATGCAGTCGATTGAGCAGGAACAAAAATTTCGCATGGATTCTAAAAATGTAATGTATAAAGCCCTTCGCATCGTCGGATTTTTTTACTCAATTATTTTTTTTTTCATCCAGCCAGTAAGGTCGGAAATTTAGGTTGAAAAATGAATGTAAATTTCGATCCGGTGCCATTTTGTGAAAAAAATAATCTTTTTCAAATAATCCTATGATGCAAAGGGCTTTATACATTACTTTTTAAGAATCATTTCGAAATTTTTCTTTCAGATCAACCGACTTTTTTACGCCGCCCACAATAACAGCGCTCCCAGTCAATATATATTTTTTAAATTTTGTTACTATACCTCAATGTTTATACTTTCGAATAAAACAAAATTGGATGAAATCGGATAAATAGTTTTTGAGATAATAATTCCCAAACTTGATGTATTTTTTCCGCCGTCTACTCGGATGTGTCCCCTTAAAAAAATGATACCAACAAAAGATTTGCGATTATAAGGGATATGTTGAATTCGATAGCGATATAGAAAATCCCCCCTTCAGAATCACGTGACAAATTTCGTTTTTTTGCCAGAATATATCGATTTTTTTTCTTATATAGCTAATTTAAAATGAATATTTCAAAAACAGTGTATTTTGTAGTATAAAAAACAAAAATTATAGCACTTTAACCTTTTGGCTCACCACCTGCATTACAATTACTCAGGCTCTGCCAATGCAGGTTGCAAGCATAAGGAAAAAAACTTTTTTTTCACCCTCCGCGGTCACCCGGGGTCAAAATGACCCCAAGCGCAACTTTAAGTCAAAATTACTATAAGTTGTTATCGGCCACTTTTTACAATAAATCGCTCATTTTTCATGATTATCGTTCTTTATTTCACCCCGAAATGGCTCTTCAGATATAAGAATAAATACCTTTTTTGAAACGCCCACTATGGAGCTATTTTGTTCCTCAAACTATCGTGACTCAAGAGTATCACCCTAAAATTTTATGAGATAAAAATAAAAAATTGCAAGAGCTATGATTTTTTTTAGTAAAAAAGGGCTTTTTACCCATTGACCCCTTGCTGATTTTTTCCGCCATAAAATTCGATTAAAATATAATACCGATAATGCCACATTCTATAATGTTCAAACTAAGATCTTGAATTTATATGAGTCATTCGGAACGATACGGTCAACGCGGAAATCCTTTAAGCATGGCGGGGGTCATTGCGACCCCTCTGTGACCCGCGTGTTATCAGAACGTCTGACCGCAAAGGGTTAAACTCGATCTAATACCCTGATGGAAACCGTACATTTGTTTTAAAGAATACTTTTTCTTCCGAATTGATTTGCACTACCTATTTGAGATGTGCATTTCAAATGCGACGAATATGTATCGAAATATTTTTAAATTTCTTTCCGTGACTTTTCGGTAATTTTATTTTTCTTCTAATCATGTAAAACTGATGTGAATTTTTGACGAAACTTTCATAAATTACGAACGTATAGACGCCCTTACTATTTACTCCACGGATGTTGTGATAATTTTTGTTTTTACACTTGCATACTTTGTACGTTTGTCTTGAAAGATGATGAACAGCGAGAAAAGAGCGATTGAACGGACCGTCGGAAATCTAGAGAATACAGTGGCAAGTTTGAAGGAAAACGCCCTCGGTGAAGCCCGTTCGATGATCGGTTGCGACGTAAAGAACTTGGGTGATGAATTTTTCAATTGTGTTCGACGCCTCGAGAGTTTAAAAAAAGATGAAGAAATCCAAACAAGATCCACGCATTATTAAAAAGGATGACAACGTTGCTTGGCAGGCAATTAAATTGGACAATTCATTAAACAATTTTCGCTAATTCAATTATGTGAGTTGATATTCGATTAATTAATCACTAAATGACCTTAATGAAATCCACTAATTCGTAATGATCGAACCATTCAGATTTTGAATCAAATGATGTTGATATTTGTTTGCTAAGCTTTTGTTAAAATTATTACGTTTCAGATTTCATTGAAGTAATTGCGATTACAAATGCGGACTCAAGTCATTCAGTTTAATGATAATGATCCTGATAAGATTCGTGGCTATCGATTATGAATCGACCAACACGTCAAGACTCAGTATTTATCGGTTTCTCGATTTTGATCGTTGGTACATCGGAACATTTTCCATTGGGAGTTGATTGCCTTTTTCTTCCTGAGGCAAAATACGATAATAGACTTTGCCAGGGGTTATTAAATATATATATATATACAAACAGAGTTAATGAATGTACAGCATCAAAATATTGGTTCACGAGAGCTCTACGTTATCAAAATATTATGCGCTGTATCATTTTTTGTTTCGCTGTCCTGGATCGATAGCCAATAAAAAAAGTAATATGGCATTTAAAACGGGGATGTTCCACTTAAAAAGTGGACACTTCTGTATCGTTTCATACGCTACGTCTCCACCGTGAACTTTTTTTAAGGTAGTAGTCTCGCCAAGACGTTTTTCTATAGATTTTTTTTTTATTTCGAGGACTCATTCAGGACACTACTAAATGATTACCTGCAAAATTTCAAAAGAATTGACCGTTCCATTTTCAAGATATTGGCAATCAAAGATATCATGGTTTTACACGTGTTCTTATGGTGAGCAGCAGAAAATTTCACATTCCACGCAAAAACTTCAAAACTGATCTACAGATAAAAAAAAATTCTCTATTACAGATGAACATATGACGAAGTGGGTAAAAAAAGACATGAATTTTGACCGCCTAGTTTCAGAGATATAGCGATTTAAATTAAGCAATGTCTAGCGACGCTAGCGCCACGAAGCGACTGGAACAGACTAGATCTAGATTACAGTATTGTGTGCATATTCGTATACGCAGAGTATCTACGTACTAGTAGCCGGAATGGATAGTCTGATACAAAAGTGAGGGTTAGGTAAACATTATATTGGGCGTTTTCATTACTTTATAAGTTTTTACATCATCCCGATAAGATGTACAACATATATTATTGGAAGTACAAATTAATTCGGTCCGTTTTCAAGAGATGGCTCTGGCAGTTATGAATGTTTCATAGTGACAGCTGATTTCGGTGGTTTCAGAGAGGTTAGACAACTGTCAATAACATTCAGTTGATATCGCTTTGAGTTCCATTAAAAACCTTGTTTTTTACTGTGGTGAATATGTCAAATTTTGTGTTAACTAAGCAGCATTTGCGGGAAGTTTTAGTTTTCTGCTTTAATTGGAAGAAAAGTGTAGCTGAAGCGCATCGAATGCTTGTTGAAGTTTATGGTGATGATGCTCCAACTGATAAATCATGTAGGGAATGGTTTCGACGCTTTAAGAACGGTGATTTCAGCGTTGAAGACAAGCCTCGCCCTGGACAGCCAAACGAGCCAATGAGCTGCTACAACCTGGCGATTCCATTACGGGCGATCGGTATAGACTACAATTGATTCGTTTGAGCCGTGCATTACGAGAAAAACGGCCGAAATACGAGCAAAGACATGACAAAATTATTCTTCTGCATGACAACGCTCGGCCTCATGTCGCAAAAGTCGTAAAAAAATATTTGGAAACGCTCAAATGGGATATTTTACCGCACCCGCCGTATTCTCCGGACATTGCTCCTTCTGATTACTGGTTATTCCGACGGATGCAGCAGGATTTAGCAGGTCACCGGTTCACTTCTTTCGCAGAAATCGAAAATTGGCTCAAAACTTGGATCGCCTCAAAAGACGAGACTTTTTTTCGAGATGGAATTCGAAAATTGCCTTAGAGGTGAGAAAAAGTAGTAGCCAGCGATGGACAATACTTTGATTAATCTATTCATACCTTTTATTTTGAAATAAATGGATTTTTTACCACAAAAAAACGGACCGAATCAATTTGTACTCCCAATATAAGGATATTTCGCAGTATCTCGAAGCTTCCATCGATTGAGCGGAGAATAAACATTTCAACGTGACTGTGGCGAGACAACAACCTTAAGCTGTAGACCTGAATTTTTTTATGGTTTCTATTCCACGCGTGAATAGGAATAAATTGCTATGGATCGAACTATTACTGTAAGCCTTTCAAACTTTTTCAACTATACCCTTCAGGGCTGCAAGCTTAATCCTTTACCAAAGACGTTTACCGATTTTATAAAACTGAACGAAAATCCCTAGGTACATGTTTGCAATAAGAAAACTTTTGTAATTTGCGTTTTAATTAAAAGGCCACGCGCACATTCCTCGTAGTAGTTCGTTGCGGAGAAAATGCTTCGCCGAGAACTATCCGACAATTTATTACTCGTCACGCGTAGAATATTTCCATATTTGTAGAACACGAAGACTCGAAGAATGGTATTTTAAATTGGTTTAGTGAAGAAAAAAAAAAGATTGCATTATTCACGCTGTGGGTAAATGAACGGATTTTAAAAGGATAGGTAGGATAGTTCGTATCAGATAAAATTCGTTATGCGATGATAAGAATACGATAAAAAGACGGTCAAGTGCATGTTGAATCACGTATTAGGGTAGTATTCTGCATCTTGTTAGATACGCCCATAACTGTATCATATTTGATAAAAGCTTAATTTTTTTTAAGGGGTTACGTGGGTTTTCAAATTTCAAAAAATCTAGCATAGGATTTTTTGCATTGGATGTCGCGTTCATTTTTTATTAATTTTTAAAAGTCCAAATTTTGGTAAAAATCAGAGTTTTTTTTATACAGCTGCCATTTCTAGAAAAAAATGTTTTAAATTGTTTCTCCGTGCTACACTTTACCTTTTTATATAAGAATTTAACAAAAATTCAAACGACCAACACGAGAAAATTTTTTTACCATTGGCAAGAATTTTCAAAAGAGAGTCCTCCTAGACAACTTATATCTCCGCCATGGAAAAAAAAATCTATTCGTTCTTTTTTCAATTTGTTGATAAAACTATAATGTATTTGTGAAAAATAAAAATTATTTTGAGTTTAATAATCGCTTTAACAAAAATAATTCTTATACCTTTTTTCCGTGCGCCAAGGTGGAACGCCTTAAAAACCTTTTTTTCTTTTCTTTCTTCTCAAAATGGAATATTCTTAAGCAATAAAAATAATGTTACTCCAAAGTACTAAATTCTATTTGCAGTTAAGTTTTTATTAGTACTCTAGCTTAGGTTCCTAGTCAAATTTAGTTAGTTCCCTAGCTTAGGTTTCTAGTTAGAAAGTACTTACTAAATTCTATTTTCCTAGTTACATTTTTATTGTTTTTCGATTTTCGGTTTCCAGTGACTACGAAACTCAAAAAAATTGAATTTTGTTCAATCTTCGTCTGCGCACAATCGACACTTACCCCGTCCATCCGATTGATGTTGATATTTTGTTGCATCCGTGCGGCAATTTGCAACCGGAAGATCCTAAATTCCCAATACTCAAAAGCAAGTTTAAAAACATTTTTAAACTTGCTGGGAGATAAACGTCACTATCGACTGGCGTCGAATTCGTAATAAAAAAAAACTCTTTTTCTCTAGTCTGCTCGCGAAAAGACCACCGGTTCGATAGACAAAAAATTATGGCAGTTGGAGTCTTCACAGAACGCTGGTTAAGAAAAAAAAAAACAATAACTTCCATAAGCTATTGGGGAAGAATTTTTGAGCATTTTCAAGCACAATTTACCGAAAAGATTCAGCCAAGTTTTTACAGGTTATATAATTTGACGTAATGAATTTGATGGTGTTTCATTGAAATTTAAAATAATCACCTCACTTTCCAAATTTAAAAAAAAATTGACTTTCCGCATTAAGGGGGGAGATACTTTTACAACTTAAAAAAAATCGATTTTTTTCCCATAAAACGTTAGTCCAATGTCTTCAAAATATCGTACAAAAAATTTAAACCAAAATTCGAAGCCGTTTGAAAGTTATAGCCACAAACGTGACACAACTTCCCGACGCTTGAGGGCACTGCATGCATAGTCGTGCGTTACCAACAGGGCTACCTATCTTTTATACTCTACAGTTTCCAAATACGTCCACGGTTATTTTTGAACATGCTCAAAATACTCAAAATGCCAATGAAAGTTTCAACTGGACGATCTGGATCTTGCATTCTAAATTGCATTCTATCTTGCGGCTGGACTATTCAACGAAGGACATCATCGATTTTGAAAACTATGCTCGCATTGGATATCATAATTGGAACTCAGTGCAAAAATTACGCCAACAGCGCCGACGCTCGACGGGTGCACCGACAGGAGCGACGCAGCTCCTTAGCGACCAAAGAGGCTCGCAAAGCACGGAAAAATCAAATGGCTGAAGAAAATCAATTGTTCGAAGAAGCTGAAGGCTTAGTATATGGCCCTGGAATCGCTGATTAGCCGGTAAGTAATTGCTATCACTGACTTTTTCCGTGATCAAACTTTAAACGCGTTTTACTCAAAACTACATTTTTCAAATTGGCATACATCCTCACGTAAAAACTATTCAAACAATCTTAACCAAATTTGGTACACGGCTGAACAACATCACTACCTAGTCTGTAAGCCTAATTGTGGGTGTTTAAAAATTCGGCTAAGAAAATAACTTTTCCATATCAAAATAGAAGAAAAATTTTATCAAAAATCGCAATGTCTATGTGAAAATGAAATAATTCTTCCAATTTTTTTATTTTTTACTTGTTTTATAGACTTACAGACGAACTATAAATGTTTTCAATGAAAATCTTCAACCCTATTAGTTTCAGATGACAACAACGAAGACCAGAGCCATTTTCGACGTCCCGAGTCGACCTGCTCCAAAGCCAACGGGGTGTCTCAGCCATTTTTTAGTTTTTTTTTTAACTTAAAAAATACTTTTTGGTAGTTCAAAGTACACCCTAATAAATGATAAAGTTTCGAAATATTTCCCTTCCAAAAAAAATCCACAAAATCATCGATTTTTTAGCCTTGTAGAGGTAACTCCCCCCTTAAATTCTCATTTATTTCGAGTCGTTTTGATTCTCGGCAACTTTTGGAGATCCATTGCTGGAGTTTTTTAACATATTCATGCAGGAAACTGGGGAAAATATAAGTTAATAAATCACCGAATTGATCGACGAACACGAACATTAGAAATTCATTCGGATGTGGTACAAAGGCGTAATTAGTAGATTTTATTTTTTTCTCGCAGTCAGAATCGTTATTCAAGCGGTCAATTCATTACGCGTGTCGATGTGCACAAATACACGATACATATACATAGATAAAAAGCTTTCGTCATCTGAAACGTTTATCGCATTCCCTTGTAGTCGTCATAATCGATCGTTTTAATCGTCTTTTTACATTGCTTGCGTTTGCTAAAGAATTTTTAACATTCGTTCTGAAGTTGAAAAACAAAGATGTCACGATCGAAAAGATTTTGTTGTTTTCGTTTTTCCTCGGTGGACAAGGATTTTCGATGCATTTGAGAATTGCTTATTGATCGAATTGTCGAACAATTTCGATTTTTCAGATCGTTGAATGATTGAGTAATTTTTAATACGTGACAAAGAATTACGGCTATAGTATCTACAGACGACTCGATTGTCCTCGACTATTAAACCCACCCATCTCCCTCCTACACACTGCTCATCGTGAAAAATTATCATTAGTATCATCATCGTCATTGTTATTATTATCATTAATATATGTATTCATAATTTAATTAATATATTTAATCACGCTCGTTTATCTAAATTTATCGATTAATCGTCTAATTAGGCTGTTCGTGAGCCACGTTTCATAAATTTCCTACTCGTTACGATCGACCAAGCAAGACTTGCGCAATAATTTCGACGCTTGCCACAATTTTCAGTCGTCGAAACGCTAAAATATCGAAAAATAAAAATAAAACGAAAAAGCTGTGTCACGCAAATTTTCGAAAAAACGAAGAAAACGCTACGCGACGAGTGCACTCATGGAAAAATTCGAAAAACTTCAATAGTTTAGCCAGACAATGAGCGCGGCATAAATCGCTTTTCTTTTTGCGGGGAATGCTCGACTGGCGTGACACAGGTGTCAAGCGGGAATTGAAAAACGGCTGAAAGAGGAATGTTCGCACGTTGAATTACGTAAAAAATTAATTTCCTTAATACACTTTTTGCGCCCTTTATCGCCTCTACGGCCGTCGGATTTTTCCGCTCAAATTTACGGAAAAAGTAAAAACGAGCTTATGAGAGTCGAGCTCACGTGGTTGTGGGCAAAAAAGTAACGACCGTTTCATTGTCGTTCTTCACTTTAATGAAGAGCGAATGGAAAAATTGTGGACGAAGGAGTTCGGAAAGTTTATCTTTTCTGTTTCTTATGCCTGTGAGAGAAATTGCGGTAATTGTCGTTGAAGGGGGCCTGGCACTAGGAATTGGCAGTGTTTCTCGTTATACTCTGGACAACCCGCTGTCCCCACCATGCCTCGAGGTTGAAAGGCTCGAAATCTGTGGAGAGCAACAGAAAAATTCGACGTTACGATTGAATTAATGACAATATTATTTATCGCCGATTCAACCATTCCCACAAAAGTAATTTTCATGCTTTGCTACAGTTATGCAAAAGGTATTTTAGATCGATTAAAAAAAAATACCAAAGATTGTGTCCACTCAAGACAAAACGGCCGTAAAAAAAGGCTATCAATGTAGAGAGAATGTTGCTTGAAATAAATGAACGAGTAGTCCAGTAAAAGGACGAAAACCCAGCACTTTTTACCGTAGAATTAGGATTTTTTTACTCAAGCTCGATGGATGCATACTGAAAGTTACCCCAATGAAATTTGGCCCCCTCAACTCGCCCCGACCCTAAGAAATAGGGGTTGAAAACTTAAAAATCGCCGGATCTCGATAATTAATAGCCCGATCAAAAAATGTTTCAAACAAAAGTTGTTTGGAATAATAAAATACGTATAAAGTTTCCTGACGTCCAATCCCCTATCTTTGAAAGTAGCGGCACAAAAACGGTTTTAAAATTCGGGTTTGCTTGAAAATGTACCCTCCGCGAGAGCACCACTGACCCAGCCAAGGAGGTACACGTGCTAAGTGTGGAGGATGCGTGGCTACGAGTGCGAGCAGTACGGACACATAGGATGTCTCTTCTTTCCAGTGGTGCGCAACTAGTAAATTCGCTAACTTTATGACGTTAAAACCGACATTAAAAAAGTCTTAAGGGGCTATACCAGTGTGACACTTTCAAAAAATCGATTTTTTGTTGCCTTTTTCGACAGCTTATACTTTCAAGAAAATCCTGCAAAAATCATTTTATCTTGCAAAAATCGATAGTTAAATCTTTAAAAGCGTTTTTCTCGAAATGAGATTTTTCAAATTTGCTGACATTGTAACTCAAAGAGCAATTATCCGATTGACTTGAAATTTGAACTGAGTACTCTTGAATATATTTACTCTACAATGACGTAGGATATTATTGATTGGATGAAAATTGACGATTTGGCATTGAAAAAAACGACCATTTTATAGGCAAGAAAACAGACTTTTTTTCATAACTACGCCATTTTGTTAGATTTTGATATTTTTCGAAAATCCTACGTCATTGTACAGGAAATACCTTCCAGTTTAACCACATTTTTTCCTTTTCCGGTTTCAGCTACTCAATCGGCCGAAATCATGTCAGCAGTGGAGGAACTTTTTTTTTTTGGCGCCTCCGAAGGCAGCGCATAAGTCGCTTGGATCTCAATATTTTTCTATGAAAAAATTATGTAATATAGGTCAAATATAGCCAAATATATTCTTAATTGTCCGAAATATTTAATTGAGTACTTTTCTTCCAAAAAATTCCCGAAAATCGCCCAAATTTTCAGCGTTCACACTGGTATAGGCCCTTCAATTTTTTTTTCTCGCTAGAACTATAGAGGAACTTATCCTGATTCGATATATATCGAAAAAAAATTTTTTTTACATACATAAATATTTTTTACGATTTTCGAAAGATGTACTGTTTTCGCGTCAACCCCGAATTTTCTAATCGTTTTTGTGCCGCTATTTTCAAAGATAGGGAGTTAGACGTCAGATAATTTGATTATCGAAATACGGCGATTTTTAAGTTTTCAACCCATATTTCTTAGGGTTGGGACGAGTTAAGGGACAAAATTTCATTGGGGTGACTTTCAGTATGCAACCATCTAGCTTCAGTCAAAAATTCTAATTCTACCCTAAAAAGTGCTGGGTTTTCGTCTCTTTTACTGGACTAGAGACCCTTCGCTGTCACACGGTGCCAAATGGACCCAGCGCCCAACCGATGACGCTTCTTTTCTTGCAGATTGACTGCTTTACTTTTTACGGCCTTTTGACACAAGTACAAGTACATCCATGGATCTTTTCCGTCAAACCGGACCGATCGGTGTCATATTTTATTACGATTTAAGGAGGGAAATACATGTAGATGGCGAAAAAATAGCAGATTTTGAACATTTTTTTGGAAAGGAACAAAACATTTTACATTTATGAAACTTTAGGTGCAATTTATTATATAACTAAACTGTTTATATAAATGTTTTCATTAAAAAAATATTGCAAAATGGCGACATTATGGCGTAATCTTCCAGGAATATTTCGGCAGTATTTTTTAAGTTTGTGAGAAACATAACTCTAAAACGAGTTAATCGATCGTGCTAAAACTGTATAAACAACTCAATAACAATATTACCTTGAACTCATACCTACTTGTATATGAAAATCATTTTTAAAAAGTACTCTTTAATTACAAAAAAGAACGAAAATTTTGTGTAGTGTCAATTTTTTTTCTAGAGTGTGCCAGTAAATTTTTTTTCTACTTATCAGATGTTTCTTAGGTTTAAGTTCAGTATTTGGATGTTAAAATACTAAAAATTCTTGGCTTATATTTTTCGGATCAATATCGTAGTCGTTGTATTTTCCACAAACGAACAACTGCCACCAAGACCTTCCTGGAAGACTACGCCATAACGTCGCCATTTTGCAATATTGTTAATGAAAAAATGATTTAAACATTTCAATTATGTAATAAATTGTACCTAAAGTTTCATAAATGTATAACGTTTTATGTCGTTGAAAAAAAATTATCGAAGTTGGCAATTTTTTCGTGATCTACATGTACTTTACCCCTTAAAAATCAATCACATCAATGTGACCCAGTGTCACTAACTTTTGACAAGTTAGACAGCGAGAGTTTTGAGAGAAAATATCGAATCGACATTGCGTGAAACCTACGACGATAATTATTAGGTGTTTGAGTACTTCAGGAGTCTCCTCACCAAGTTCACGACGAGCTTGATAGATCACTATGATGACCCGTCAAGCTGGACGTACTCGGATCGGCTAGGATTCCTTATTATATTCTTTTTAGGATTATTTTCTTCCTATCTTCGCATTCAACTTTGACACTAGAAGAATCCGACGCCAACATACAGGGTGGATCAATAACTATTAGCACCTTGGATATCTTCGAAACTATAAGGTTCACAGAAATATTTGCTGAAATGAAATTGCACAGTACGAAAGGGGCCATCCGATAGCGATGCAAGTTTTTTTGCAGGTGGAGGTACTTCGGACATTTGAAGGTCAACTCCATTTTTTAAAATGGATCGGTATGTTTTTTTTTCTGTATCATGAAAGAGGAGCTTAAAACGAGTTCAACGACCTATAACATAAGGTCATTGAAGGTCATAGAATGTACAGAAAGGCGATAATACTTACAGTTTCGGTAGTAAATAAAATTACTACGTTTATAGTAAATGTTCGAAATGACGACCATCAATATCAATGCGTACGTTATTATGTATGTTTACACATTTCTTAGACAGGTACAGAAAGTACAGAAAGGCGATAATACTTACGGTTTACTTCACTGAAAATAAACACTGTTTCAAGGACACTTTAATAAGTTTGCAGGATAAGATAAACATGATAAGATTAGTATCGATAAATCGGTCAATCGAGTACAATGTATCCGTTTGAAGAGCAAGTCGATACGCCTTTCTGTACTTTCTATGACCTTCAATGACGTTATGTTATAGGTCGTTGAACTCATTTTAAGCTCCTCTTTCATGATACAGAAAAAAAACATACCGATCCATTTAAAAAAATGGAGTTGACCTTCAAATGTCCGAAGTACCTCCACCTGCAAAAAAACTATTATCGCTATCGGATGGCCCCTTTCGTACTGTGCAATTTCATTTCAGCAAATATTTCTGTGAACCTTATAGTTTCGAAGATATCCAAGGTGCTAATAGTTATTGATCCACCCTGTATCCAGGGTGAGGCACTAACTGTTGCCACCTTGAATATCTCTGTAATTATCGACGTCACAAAAAAATGTTTGAAACAAAAGTTGTACCGTACGAAAGGGGTCATCAAATGCGACCATTTTTTTTTATCTCAGTGGAGACGCAGTCGCACAGTAAAGGTCACCTCCACTTTTTTAAATGGGACGGTACATTTTTGTTCCAACTATCTTGTAGAGTATCGAAAACTGCATAAAAAAAATTTAGGGGTCAAAGTCGTTCAAGGTCATTTAAGATCAAAAAGTGACATGAACTTTATTTTTATGTGAAATTACCTTTATTCACAGTAGATGTTCAAAGTGATTGCCATTGGAATCAATGCAGTATTGCAATCTCCTCATCACGGATTGTGTAGAATTTCTTATCACTTCGGCACTTATCGAATCACAGGCTCGAGGAATTCTCTCACACATATCATCCGGCGTAGTTGGACGTTCTTTATAAATAAGATCTTTCAAGTATCCCCACAAGAAAAAGTCCAGAGGCGTCAAGTCTGGCGAGCGAGCCGGCCACGATACAGTTCCTCCGCGTCCAATCCAACGATTTGGAAATCTCTTTTGCAATTCATTTCTAGCTATCAGCGAAAAATGTGCCGGGCACCCATCGTGTTGATACCACATTCTGTTTCTTGTTTCTAAAGTTATTTCTTCCAATAACGGACCTAACGTTTCTTGAAGGAATGTGGTGTACTTCCTACTATTAAGATTCCCTTCGATGAAATAAGGGCCTATGATTCTACCCCCAATAATCCCACACCATACATTAACCGACCACGGTCTTTGGTGTGCAACTTGCCGCAGCCAATGTGGATTTTCAGTTGACCACAAATGCATGTTATGCAAGTTAATATTTCCATGATTCGTAAATGTTGCCTCATCAGTAAATAAAATCCGATTAATAAATGAGTCATCTCTCTGAACCTGGCGTTGAGCCCATCGGCAGAATTCAGTGCGATTCATGAAATCCGTACCAGTTAATTCCTGGTGGAGATTGATGTGGTAAGGATGATATTTATGACGATGTAGAATGTTCCGTGTACATTGTAGGTTTGGTGCCGTTGTTTACATACAAGACAATGGCAAGACTTCGGCGATAAGTCCCGAAGTGATAAGAAATTCGTGATGAGGAGATTGCAATACTGCATTGATTCCAATGGCAATCACTTTGAACATCTACTGTGAATAAAGGTAATTTTACATAAAAATAAAGTTCATGTCACTTTTTGATCTTAAATGACCTTGAACGACTTTGACCCCTAAATGTTTTTTATGCAGTTTTCGATGCTCTGCAAGATAGTTGAAAAAAAAATGTACCGTCCCATTTAAAAAAGTGGAGGTGACCTTTACTGTGCGACAGCGCCTCCACTGAGATAAAAAAAAAATGGTCGCATTTGATGGCCCCTTTCGTACGGTACAACTTTTGTTTCAAACATTTTTTTGTGACGTCGATAATTACAAAGATATTCAAGGTGGCAACAGTTAGTGCCTCACCCTGTATATATATATATATATATATATATGAGGCATTCCACAGGTTTTCAGCAAGGTCAAAACCCTCACTATTTTTCAGAGTCCTGCAATTTTTTTATTATCATAAGGTACTTACTAGGAGTGTCTGTGATTTTTTTCAGATTTTTTTTGAGTCCTGCTCTAGATATCTCAATTTTTGAAAAATGAGAATTATTTTTCAACTAGATGTACCTTAAAAACTATGGCTCAGGTAAAAAAAATTATCGGACAAAATATTTTTGATTTTGAATGAACTTTAACAATAAAAAATTTAGACTTTAACAATAAAAAAAAATGTTTTCGTACAAAAATTATATAGTAAATGAAAAAAATCGATTTTCAAAAAGTATGTCACGTTTGATTTTGCTCTAAATTTTTCTGAATTTTCTGTTGTTAGTGTGGACATACAGAAAAAATTGGCATCATGGGCCGCGAACTGGTATAGAAGATACAGGCTGATCTTCTATACCAGTTCACTTGTCATAAATATTGTGTTTTTTCTTACCTAGTATTTAAAAGTTAGAAATGTTAAAAATTTCGAAATCGTCAATTACATTATCCGAAGCTGCTTCAAGTTTCATCTTATCGTGTTATTTTTCAGTTATGTCCACTACTAATTCAAATCAGACTGATACAACTAAAGATAAGATGAATAACAACAACAAAAAAATGCAAATCGGCCCGTATCTTCTAAACCAATTCGCCGCCCATGATGCCAATTTTTTCTGTATGTCCACACTAACAACAGAAAATTCAGAAAAATTTAGAGCAAAATCAAACGTGACATACTTTTTGAAAATCGATTTTTTTCATTTATTATAAAAATTTTGTACGAATTTTTTTTTTTTTATTGTTAAAGTCTAAAGTTCATCCAAAATCAAAAATATTTTGTCCGATAATTTTTTTTGCCTGGGCCATAGTTTTTAAGGTACATCTAGTTGAAAACTGATTCTCATTTTTCAAAAATTGAGATATCTAGAGCAGGACTCATAAAAAAAATTTGAAAAAAATCACAGACACTCCTAGTAGGTACTTTATGATAATAAAAAAATTGCAGGACTATGAAAAATAGTAAGGGTTTTGACCTTGCTGAAAACCTGTGGAATGCCTCATATATATATATATATATATATAGGGCATTCCACGCCAAATCGACCACTTTCCGGCCCGACCCCTTTCGATTTGGCTCAAAGTTTAATGTTATTGTTTTCATCTTAAAACGCTTGTGATTTTTTTCAATTTTTAAAAAATAATCATAAATACGTAGTGAATTTTTGAATAATTTGGCCGTTTTTTTTCAAATGTTCATCTTTCTGAGAAATGGGCCGAATAGATTTTTTTTAATTCTTAGTTTTGAAATGTGCTTCACGAAAAACAAAATTTAAACAATATTCAAAGTCATTTTCGACATGATTTTTTAATTTTTTGGAAAGAACGCGATTTTTTCAAGAACACCACTTTCGATTTTTCATTGTTTTTTTGTAAAAAAAATATTATAAATTTAGAAATTTTTGCCGCCAAACCCATCGTGGTAGGATTTTTCTTTCTATTTTTTTTTCTAAAACAAAAAATTTGAATTTTTTCCAAATATAGCTATTTTCTACGATAAAATAATTTTAAATAGTTAATTCTATCATACTCAATATTTTGTATATAATATTAACTCACTTAAAAAGTTTTACAATTATGTTAAATTATTTTTAAAGGATTATTTAATGGGGAATGAAGTAAATAGGTATTCAATTAATTGTTTAATAGTAATTATTGATGAATTTATTAATCTCTGTGACGTTTAAATAATTTACATAATTTGTGATTTCTTGAATTAGAGAAATTTTTAACAATAAAACAGTCAGTGCATATAAAAAAAAAACGATTTAACTGGAACATTTTTTTAACATTGACAGATGCTTGTCGTTTAATATTTTAGCGACAAAATTAAGTGAAATAGTACACTGCATTTTTTTTGGAAAACCATAGAACTTATTAATGGACATTATTGCTACATAGGAAACAGCTATATGTGGAAAAAATTAAGAATTAAATTTTTTAATTTAGTAAAGAATAAAAAGAAAAATTTTACCACGGTGGGTCTAGCGGCAAAAATGCTAAATTTATGATATTTTTTTTACAAAAAAAATCAAAAACAAAAGTGGTTATCTTTGAAAAAAACGCGTTTTTTTTTTCAAAAAACTAAAAAATCATGTCGAATATGAGTGTGAATATGTTTCAAATTTTTTTTTCATAAAGACCATTCCAAAATGAAGAATTTCAAAAAAAGATCTAAATCGGTTCATTTTTCAGAAAGCTATGAGTATTTGAAAAAAAAAACGAGCGATTTTTTCAAAAATTCACTACACATTTGTGATTATGGCAACAAATTTGAAAAAAATCACACAAGCGTTTTAATATGAAAACAATGACATATTAAAGTTTCAGCCAAATCGAAAGAGGTCGGGCCGGAAAATGGTCGATTTGGCGTGGAATGCTCTATATACATATATATATATAAATAAAAAACATAAAATATTTAAAAAATAATATAAATACAACCTTAATAATCTTGACAAGATATTTCAAGGTCACCCAACTCGTTGGGGAAACCCCTAAAGTCTACAATTACCTACTTATATCATTCATAAACATCATTTATGAGTACTAGTCATATCTATAAAACTACCCGTGCAGAAAATCGTTGGGGAGCCCCAGATCCTACCAAATCCCTATAGCAATTGGAATCCAAGTGGATTCCGCTCTATTTTCCGATTGACGTCGTTGGAGAATTTTTTTTTGCAATTCTCGACCGAAATTTGTTGGATCTCCAAAAAAAAATATCCTTTGTCATTCTGTGCACAAATTTGTTGCGGAGTCCCAAGATAATACATCTATATAAGGATTTATTAGGGACACCGCACATAGTCCTCATCGGGATTCAATTGGATTCTGCACTGTTCACCCATAAACGTCGTTTGAGAATTCTTAACACGTTTAAATCGCGAAAATGTGAAAGTTTACGAGAAAAAACTCGGCGTGTTGAAACATAACCTGCAGGCTTCGCGAGCGTGTACGTGAATGGTGATATTATGTCAAAGTAGAGTAAAATAAATAAGAAACTAGAATTACAAAGTATTTTCAGTGAAGTGATTTAAATCGATTTTCAAGATATAATTTCTTGAGAGGTTACACCACTTTTTTTTACGCGACTATTAAATACATAAAATCATTTTTATTTTTCACAAAGAAATTATAGTTTTATGAATTTAAACAAACCGAATAAAAAAAGAGATATAAGTCGTCTAGTCTAAAAAATCGTCTAAAAAAAAGAGATATAAGTCGTCTAATAGAACCCTCTTTTCAAACTGGTGGACACAATATCTCGAGATCTACGCAACGGATTTTGATTAAATTTATTCCACATATTCTTTATAATATTATCTAGGATGTAGTATGTAATTTTTTTCATTGCATGTCGCGTTCATTTTTTATTAATTTTTAAAACTCCAAATTTTGGTAAAAAATCAAATATTTGTAAAAACAACGGTCATATTTACAAACAAAAAATTAAATTTTTTTTTCTGCGCTACACTTTAGCTATTTTTATGTTTCAGACGATGCCTGCCCGAAAAAAAAATTCTACCATCGGTAAAGATTTTCAAAAGAGGGTCCTACTAGACGACTTATAGCTCCGCCATTTTCAATTTTCTTCATCCGTTTTTTTTATTGTTCATAAAACTGTAATGTATTTGTGAAAAATACAAATTATTTTATATATTCAATAGTTGCGTCAAACTTTGTACTTTTTTGTACCTATTTTTCCGAGCACCAAAGTGGTGTAACGCCTTAAGCGATTTATATTTTTTTAAGATAAGATTTATACTTTTTTAGGATCCACTCATTTTGTATTTCTATATATTTCTTTTAGAAAATTTAACGTACAGAGTGCGATGGGATTCATCAAGAATTGTATTGGATTCTGTTCGATAATGTGGAAATCCTTTAGGATTCGAATTGGATTCGTACATTGGATTCCAATGGGGAATCCCTATTAGAATCCAATGTACGAGCATGACGTTTTAGTACAGGGATCCAATGCTATGACCCATTGGATCGCTATCAGGAAATGGGGTGGTGTTGAAGTTTGCATCGTTGGAACGCAACGAAAGCTCTTTTATCCATTTTATTTTCCTTTTGTTTATTATTATACAAGCTTTTATTTATAGATTTTGTTGTAGAACGCTAAATAAATATCTTAAAAAATAGTTGAAAGATTTCTGTTTGGAAAATCTGCCAGAAGAAATTGAAAGAATTGAGAAATATCAATTTCCATTGGATTCCAACAATGCAAACTTTAACCTTATGAAATGGGAACAAGTATGAGAATCCAATTGGATCCCTACGACAGTTTCTGCACGGGTAATACACAAAATATGAATTTCGGTTGAAGGAAAATATGATAATACCTTTGAGTTGAGGATTCGGTTCCCTCTCCTGGTAATACGTTACCGACGCCCCGTTTCTGTAATTGGAAGAATCTCCGTGACCCTGATTGTGACACATATCCAATTCTCTCGATACGTTGTTCCAAGCTAGGAAAAAAATTGACGAGTGAATATTATATTAATTGGAGTTGATTACTATTTTCGAGTTCGAAATAGAAGATTGAGTTTAAAAAAAAGAAACACTTCGATATGCTTACATTCACATATGTATTTTATTATATCAAAATGCTGGGACGAAGATTCCGATTGTGGCTGATGCCTGGCTGGGATCGACGATGGCCTCTTTCCATTCATCGCAGTCATCTGTGACCTGCTGCTACCGAAAGAAAAAAAAATCGCACATATATATGTTTATGTTTGTGATGATAGTCCTGAACTTTGCAACGTTGGAATGCAACGAAAATTCTTTTTTATATCTTTATTTCACCATTTTTATTCTTTTATAAAAACTTTCTTTAAAGATTAAAATTATAAATCTCTAAACAAGCGATTTAAAAAATGATTGAGGCATTTTCGTAACGAAGATTTGCCAAAAGAAATTCAAGAAATAAAAAAAAAACCCCATTGCATTTCAATGATGTAAGCTTTAATTCCATTGTGTATCCATGCACACGCGTAATTCTGAAAGAGTGCCCTCTCGAAAGAGTAAATTGTTCCCACCCACTTAAGGGCAGATTACCGTTCATGACGATAAAAAATTCGATTTTTTAAAACATAATTTGCATCCTCAAAGTGTTTAGAGCAAGCGGGTAAAAGGATATTTTCATATCTAAAGTATTTTAGAATTTACAGCCTGTTGAGTGGAACCGTCTGCTGGCTGGAAAACAGTGAGCTGAGGCGCTCGGAGTGTGCTTGCTGAGGAACTTTAAATGCGTTTTTCTGTAAACAGCATTTTTCAACGCGCGGGGCGCTCTACAGTTTAACCGGATTCACTCGATTCACATGAATCTCTGCGCAATTGAAAGGAAATTCAATCTGCGGGCCCATTAAAGAAGCTGGAGCCGCCATTATCGATTTTTTAAATAAATAAAATTGGAATTTACTCTCCATTGATAGAAGAATAAAATACGTTGAAATCCATTTCCAAAAGTATTTATTTTATATAAAAAAAATCCCGAAGTTTATTAATTTTTCATGCTTCTCGACGGTTACCTTCCCTTAAATTTGCGATAAATTATTTTGCTCAAAGTAACTTGCTAAAAATAAATTCACTAAAATAAAAAAATAAAACAAAGTTAATTCGCTAAAAATAAAATGCCCAAAAACCGGCTTGCTTCCGCGACGATACAATTTGCTATTACAGTACAGCGTCGAATATCGAAACGTCAGTTATCCGAAATGTCAAGTATCCGAATGGCGATTTGGTTTATCCGAAACGTCAATTATCCGAATGGCAATTTGGGTTATCCAAAATATAAATTATCTAAAGAATAATTTTGTTCGTCCGAATGCTCAGTTATTCGAACGATTACGCCCTATATATTACGGCAACGGAGTGGTACAAAGCTCAGCCTGAATGCTATTCAATGCAACTTCTTCTTCTAAAACGATTGCGAGATTTGGCAGCAAAGAAACGAGCTTTCGTTGTGAAGCAGAAGAAAATAGTCGACTTTTTCAAAAATGAATAGATAAGAACTCAAAGATGTACGAATGTTGATTATTTTTACGAGGTTACGTCGATTTGAAAATTGCAAAAAATCCATTTTTTTAAATTTTATTATCTAATAGTACAATATGTCTAGAATATTCTCCCAAAGTTTTAAGTCAATCGGAGTAAAAGTCTAGGAGAGAAAGCCTTTGGGAATTCCCCCCGTTGGAAAAGACCGGCCGGGAGCGACGCAGGTATACGCATTTTTCTCAAAACACTATCTTTGAAGTCAGTGGACACGATTTCTCAAAAACAAAAATGCACGGATCTTATTCAAATTTTGCACACTTCTTCAAAATAGCATTGATTAGTGATTGAACTAAGGTTTTTTTCGATTACAACTAATTTTACAAGGCTATACGTAGGGTAAATGTACCAAAAATGCAACGATTTTGCATACAACTTGGCCAAAAATTCAAATTTCAATTTTTTTAACAATCCTTCGTTCAATCACGAGCTATACTTATCTCCTAACAGAAAAAATTTGGTTTTTTCATTTGAGATAAAGCTATCATGAGTTATCCTGACACCACGAGGACACTTTTTTTTTAGAGGTCTCCGGAAACCAGGTCCCACCGGCCAAATTTCCCAAATTTTTGGATAAATTTTTTTTTTTAATATTGTTGAAATGTTGCTCTTTCATGCGCTTAACATTTTGAATAAAATAATTTATATATTATATTTTTTTAAATAGAGAAAATATGCTTTTTTTGACTTCGAAACCCACGTAACCCCTTAAATATATATTTAACTTTGTTTTATATCATTAAATGATAGAATGGTTATTTGCAATTCACCAAAAATATAATTGTATTATTAACATATTAATGTTCATTGTATTTTTAAATATATAAGGTGTAGTAAAAAGAAATCCATTATTTTTGCATGAAATTGAAGGCTTTATTTAGTATAGTTAGAATTATCCGATTTAGGTATAATATGCACCGTTTTGATCGATAACTTGTTGCCACTTTGAAGGTAATTTCATTATGCCTTTCTCATAGAAACCCTCGTCCCTATTGGCAAAAAAACTGGGATAGTTGAGTTTCACAAGCTTCTCTTGAGGCGAATTTTTCACCAGCAAAATCTTTCGCCATAGACAGGAACAGGTGGTAATCACTTGGTGCCAGATCCGGACTATAAGGTGGATGCATGCGAACCTCCCAACCAAGCTCCCGGAGCTTCTGGCGAGTCACTATCGATGTGCGTGGCCTGGCGTTGTCCTGATGGAACACAATTCCTCTCCTATTGGCCAAAGCTGGCCGCTTCTGGGCGATTGCTTCCTTCAGACGGTCCAATTGTTGACAGTACAGGTCCGAATTAAGAGTTTGGCCGTAGGGGAGCAGCTCATAGTAAAAGATTCCCTGCCAATCCCACCAAACACACAGTAAAACCTTCCTGACCGTCAATCCTGGCTTGGCTACCGTTTGCGCCGGCTCACCGCGATTCGACCACGACCGTTTTCGCTTGACGCTGTCGTAAGTGACCCACTTTTCATCACCGGTCACCATCCGCTTCAGAAATGGGTCGATTTTGTTGCGATTCAGCAGCGATTCGCAGATGGAAATTCGGTCCATGAGGTTTTTTTGCGTTAACTCGTGCGGCACCCATACATCGAGCTTCTTTTTGTATCCAGCCTTATTCAAGTGGTTCCAAACGGTTTTTTGTGCAATGGTTAGCTCGTAGGTAATCGAAACAGTGCTTACATGACGGTCGGACTCGACGATTTCCATTATTTTATCGACATTTTCGACAATTGGCCTTCCAGAGCGTGGTGCATCTTTGACATCAAAATTACCGGAACGGAATCGACGAAACCAAAATTGCGAGTGATTGGCTGTTACAGTATCAGGGCCATAAACAATATTCACATTTTCAGCCGCCTGGCTTGCGTTTTCGCCTTTATCGAAGAAAAACTGTAAAATATGGCGTATTTTCACTTTGCTGGTGGCCATCTTTGACGCGCGCTCAAAAAATATTGAGTCAAGCAATCACAAAACTGTCTGAGATGTTCATTTTAGTACGAAATCTTATCTTTCTAACGCCATCTAGCGTAATCCGATCGCACTTATACAACGCGAGATTACAGATTACTAAAGCCATCTATTGCAAAAATAATGAACTTCTTTTTACTACACCTAATATATATTTTATCATATTGAAAGAATCAACGTTTTTTTCGCCCACGGCAAATTGCTGTTCGGTTATCCGAATTTTCGATTATTCGAAAGGCGCCCGGTCCCAATTGATTCGGATAATCGGCGCTCTACTGTACGTTGCTATATAAAACAAAATCATTTTTCCCTTCAATGATCAGACGTGGGTGTTATGCCGAGGCATTCTATTCTGTCTCTATAGGTCTCGTAGCTATGGACAAAAATAGAGAGTACTTATAGGATGACACGATCCAAGTCCCGAATCGTCCATACTTAAACCTGATAATTGTGCGGGATCGTGCTTCATTTCAAGCAGGAATAAGATGGCCAATAATAGCTCAAGAATTCAAACTATCCGTACTGATTGTCTTTCGGGCTTAGGTTTTCTTCCTTATCGACAAAACAAAACCACGTGGGGCTTGAAGGAGCGCTTGTACCGCCAGACAAAAATTACGGGTGTACCGCGTGAAAAACAGATGAGTAACACGAATACAAATTTTCAGGGTTATAAAAATGTGCAGCGAGAAAAATTGTGCATAGCGACAAAAAAAAAAAAGAAATCTGCACTTTGTGGCGACGTACCCGCGCTCGGTCGGTAAGAATCCGGCAATATACTTTTTTCGCTAGACAGATTACGTTTCGAGCGTACGAGCAGATATACTGTGTTCGTTTTTTTTTACAGTAAAAACGGCGGTGCTTTTCTTTTTCCCGAAAAATCAGTTTTGCAAGAGAACACTTGAAATCCGCGAACAGCAATCTGTCTCGCAATTAAAGCGGCTCGGTCGGTAAGTACCGTGCTCTTAAGGTAACGTGAAACACGTTTTATCGGTAACAAACCTGTTCCCATTTTCGAGATGGTATTGAAGCTTGCATCGTTGGAACTGAACGAAAATATATTTTTTTCGTATTGCCATTTTCTTTTGTCACAGGCTACGAGAGTCACTGAGACATTTTTGAGAAATCTTATTTCTAATTTATAACCAAAAGCTGTAGAAAAAGGTTTTGTATAATAAAAATAAAGATATTGAAAATTTAAGGAGAATTTACGTTGCATTCCAACGAAGCAAACTTCAACACTATATTTTGGGAAATTTTGAAAAATGACAGCAATTTTGTGCGGCTTTTGAGAAAGTACAAAATGGTGCTTCCCTTTTTCCCGTAATATTAATCGGTCAGAAAAAAATATTTACACTTTCAGCTATCTCTCTCTAATCTTCTTCCCTCCCCGCGGTCGTTTCGGAAAATAAAAAAATATCCAATCTGTTCGGCTAGAGCACAAAAAGATTTTACTATTTTTTTCGAAACATAAGTAATTTCGATAAAAACGGAAAAACGAATTTTTAACGATCTCTTTCAATCTCTTTGCAGATCGGTCGCTACGTCACATCTTAGAAAATCTAAAATTATTTTCAAAATAGACGAGGTGATTGGGAAATTTTCAATGCACGAGAAAAGGTCTAGATACCAAAAATTGCAAAAAAAACGTCGAAAGGTATTGCCACTCGGTTGTTTTTTTCTTTCCTTTCCCAGATAACCACGTATTGCTCTGGTGGAGTACACCGTACCAGTGCCGTGCCTACCACGTACGTGCGTACGGTACCGGTACAGTACCAGTACGCCGTACTGGGTACGCCGTATCACCACGGTGCTAGCACGGTGAGGGCACGGTACGTGTTACTATCGTACGGCGTACCGGTACCGTACTCCTGTGCGGGAAATCAAGAGGGGATCCCTAATACAATTCGGGGCTTTCAATGGATTGTTTGTCGATTCCATAGTAGCGTTTTCCGTAAAAGAGCCGGACCAGGACCGCTATTAGGGAATGGTAGGTTAGATAGGTTGACTGAAACTATGATCTAAGTATGAAGACCAAGTAAGGGCCTTCAAGGGATAGATTCCCTAGTAGCGATTTCCCCAATACTACCAGACTTTGCTATTATAGGGGCAAATCAGTATAAATTGCTTGTCTAAAGAAGTTGTGGCATAATAATTATCAAGATCGATTAAATATAATAATTAAACTATGCATTTAGTAGACGAGCTGTGATGCCTTGAACCAACACGCATGCGGTTCGTTCATTGAAACAACGCAACATCGAACGTGTGAAAATATGCAACAAAATTCTAAGCCTCAAATGTATTGACATAACAAATTTCCTTTCCACAGTGCACATACACGCACGTACGCATATGGCTGCAATAATTTTTATGAGGCCCCGTTGAGGCAATTTTAAAGGACCTGATTATTTTGCCTTCAATGGCCCTCGTTAGCAAAGTGTGACCGGTCACTGATAACCCACGTGAGGCTTCCAGACTAGGGCCTCAATAAAGTTAGGGAAAATTAAGATGGGCCCGATCAAAGCCTTAATTCAATTTCTGCACGGGCTAGTAACGCGTACGATTCCACCGCGTAACACTATTCGCTCCGAGCTTTACACGTGTCGACATCTAGTGGTCACAAGTGTAGTGCTAATGTCGGACCATTACGTACTAGATAATAACCAAGGACACAAAATATATTTATAATCAAATGAAATTATTTAGTTTTCAACACCACAAGAATTACAAGTTATACAACAATTGACACATTGTCAATAAAACAAGATAAATAAATTAATTCATGTACCTTTTTAACCGAACTTTAACCTGTACGTTTATGTTGTTCATAGACTGACGTGAGTGTGAGATATTTATGCATTTTTGCTTAGCTGAAATGTAGTGAAGATCACGCACAGCGATCTTAACTGTTAAACACATAAAGGCATAAATATGTCATACATTTGTTGCACCTAAACGAAAAAAAATACCTAATACGTTATTTTTGACAGGTTAAGGTTGAAATACAAAATGAACATTCTCTTAAAAACAGGATTAAAAAAAATAAGCCACAGGCTTTCATTTCAACCGAAAACTATTAAAAAAGGAAAGCAACTGATAAAAGCAAAACATGTTATTAATGTTGGAGAGCTACGTGAAAATGGATGCAGCTATCGTATAGAGGCTCGAGTTATGAGACAAACTTCTGTAACATCCTCACCATACAAAGTAACGCTCAATGTAATTTCTATCTAATTGCTAATATGGATACATATACATACTTATTATGATTATTTACAATTACATTTTCAGATTAATGCAAATCGAAAAGTCACCAAAGTTGCCGGTGATTGTGTATATAATAAAAGCGGCAAATATAAACATATCGCAGCTGTAATAGAATATATTAATAATGAAGAAAGCTTGTCAAAAACCAATTTTGAACAAGAATAGGGAAAATCCAACGACGCATCAACTGGCAAAAGAAAAAAAAACCCCCAACTATACAACACGTAGAATTTTCCAGTTTTTATAATAAATTCCGTATGTATATAATGACAAGTCGCCCACAATAGTTCACTTTTTGTCGACTTCGTGCGCCACAACCTTTTTTCGTGTCCCCACCAATCGACAGACTCGGAGCGAATACTGGTACGCGGTGGCAGGGAGGCTAGAGTAGAGGAGTCCGAACTGTGTATCTCAAAAGGGGCTACAAAGACCTGGTCAAACAGGGATGGCGCCACTATTGCTAAGACTTCGATAAGTGAGCTACGTATGCATGTCATGTACGAGAGATGGAAGAGGATCGAATACGCACCCTAGCCTCCATGGCAAATACCAGCAAGTACGATAATATATACACACAATATTCGAACAATTTGAGGATTGTTAAAATCGAATTTTCGAGACAAACCAGCCTTGATGTGGACAAGAGGACACAGATATTTTATTTTTGAAACATTAAAGCATGTTTTTATCTTGAAAACATTAAAGCAAGCAATATCGCTTCGACTTTATATTGTTACTACGGTGTTTTTCTCAAATCGAAAAATAAATACTGGCAAATTTTTTTTAATTTCTTGCGGCAATAAGTAATTGCAATTTCTTTTGTGTGATTTTATTTTTATTTTCATTCAAATATGTTATCGTAAGAATTATCGCGTTAACGTTTCGCTGATTGCGAGTTTTAATATAAACAGATCGCAAAGCATTGTTCTTTGACTGGGAATAACTTACCATCGTATTGACCTGAGTAAAAAAATGTATTCAAGCATAAAAACATTATTATTTAAGACGTATTCCATCCTTCGTTGTACAAGAAAACAGTACAGGACAATTTTTTTAATTCCTTACGGCAATGAGTAATCGCAATTTCTTTTGTGTGATTTTCTTTTAATTTTTATTTAACCCTAGAGCTCATGACTGGGGTCCGTTCGCACCCCATTTTTTATGCAAAAAATACGGTTTTTGCCGATTTTTTTTTGTTTTTCAGTCTGAATGGATTTTTCACTGATGGAATGTTAATGAAATCAAATGGCTCGCACACTATTTACTTTCTTATGAAAATACAAAGAAATTGAGGTATGATAAAGTCCATTTATCCCTATAGGACCGGTTTTATGACAGTCATGCGTTTGAAGGTAAAAAAAATAAGTCATGATTTGTAGCCTTAAATATCGTTATCGTAAGAATAATCGCATTACCGTTTCGCTGGTTGCGAGTTTTAATATAAACAGATCACAAAGCATTGTTCTTTGACAGCAGGGATTAATTTACCGTCGTATTTACCTGTAAAAATAAAAATTGATTCAAGAAAAAAAAGCATCAGTCTTATTTAAGGAGGTTGAAGCGCTTCCTCGGGGTCAACAAAAAGACTAAATTTATGTTACCCCAAGGGTGTTCTGATTTATGGTAACTTATGTTGAATATTCGTATTGTCGATCCCAAAGTGCCAAATTTGTGGTAAATATTTTATTTGATGCATATTTACTAATAAAAAGTGAAAAATTAGACCCTCAACGACTCTAGAGTCTTCACGACGATATCCAAGCAGTACCGAGATTCTGTAACTCGGTAGCGGACGTTTTCGTTATCGTTACCTAGCGACAGCCAACAAGAGGCTCCTTTTGTTCTGATCGTGCATGCGATTGGCTGTCGCGAGCCGGCGACAACGAAAACTGTCACTACAGAGTTAGGTTATGCTCGCCAAACGAATCAGCTGTTACGCCCGACGTTGACACGTACATGGGTACTATTTCGTCATTATGATAATACTCAACCGGGAGTTGAAACCGTTTTATAATGTAGTGCTTGAACTACACGGTGAAGTTCGAATTTTCGATTTTTTACAATATCTATTATGTCTAATTCATCTAATTTCAGTTTTCCAACGACCTTAGTTGGATGTGTGAGCAACAAAACCGTGATCGCCGCACTTCCGGTCGACCGTCTCCATAAGACGACGTGCTTCACTAGCCCAAAGTGCTCGACTTTGCAATTTTATTACGAAAAAACTGAACGGTCAATATAGCTCAAATTTTTCCAGAGGGTGCATAACGTAATCGTCAACATCATATAATAATTTCAGGCCCGAAAGTTAGATTCATTGTAACGCTCCAACCTCCTTAAGACACGTTCTACCGTTCGTTGTACGATTAAACATTGTTACAATAAAATTATTTTTCCATCACTACGTATTGCATTATTATTATTTTCGAGATTTTTCACCGTTAATTGTGCAATTAATGCACATTTACTATAGCAATGCACATTGTGCATTGCTATAGTAAAAATATTCTTCTATCTTTACGCATTTACGGAGATCTCTCTGGTATATATCATTTTATATCTCTCTCGCACGCAGCCCACTTCTCAAGTATCATTCTGCCTCATACACAGTTCACTTCTCGTGATTTATTTGTTCCCTCTTTGTCACACGCAGCTCACTTCTCGAGGTCTTAGCAATAGTGGCGCCATCCCTGTTTGCCAACATTTTTCTAGTCACTTTTTTCAAATCTCTCCATAAAATTTCGAACTCTTCCTACTCTGGCCTCCCTTCACGGTGGAATCGTACGCGTTACTAGCACGGTACCGGTACGCCGTACGATAGGAACACGTACTAGTATTGTACCGGTACGGCGGTCCGTTGTTATCTGGATTCCAATTGAATATCTCCGCCGGTAAGAGAGAAAACGGATCCATTAATTTTGTGTCTTGACGACTGAAGCGGGGCGGGGGGTGTGGGGGGGCAACGAAACGTCAGTCGAGAAACGGACTGGATAGGAATTAAAAAAAAATGGCGCATTGACGCGCATGCGCGATGATCACTCGCGCGAACGTACTCTCGCCTCGCTCCCTTTCTCACTTTTCTGATCTACGCACAATGGGCTCGCAAATTTTCACCCACGATACGTCGAAAGGAAAAGTTGGCTGTGATCCAGCTGAGGGAGTAAAATAGAAGCAAAAAGAGAATGACCGAAAAAGCCGGGAAAATGGAGTAGGCCCAGTGAAAGCGACACCGACGAGACAGGAAGCCACAGAGAGAGAGAGAGAGAGAGAGAGAGATAGACAGAACGCGAAAGAGGGGGGAGAGGGGAAGGCATTCGGTCGAAGTGACGGCCAGAGCTGTGCAAGGAAACGTACACAAGTATTGACAAAGACGGAGCTATGAAACGCGTGGCTTTTCGTCACAAAAACAATTTTTCTATTAAAGCGAAATTCCGTCGCTTTAGACCAACGAATTAAAAAAAACCATTCTTTACTGTACCTCATTTTTTTCCTCCTGCGAGTTTCACGATCGTCTCGTGACGCTTCGATTGTTGCAATTTTCACGCGATTCGTCACAATTTCACGATGCCGTGCTTTGACGGATCTTACTTCCCCTTTTTCCGCTTAAGCCGGTAGATCCGCGAAAGCAACGTTGATTACAAAATAAAACCGAAGATAACGAATTAAGGAATTTTTGTCACAATGGAAACACACGAAACAACGAAAGGCAGAGACGTGAACGAGAGCGTCAAAGCGAAGGAAACGATGAAAACGAACGAGATGCCACATAAGAGTAGCTTGACAGCCGCGCACACTCCCCCTTCGCCCCACTACACTTTTAACGCGCAATCGTTTCGTCTCCCTTTGCTTCACGAATCCAAGCCATTTCCCTCCCTTTGACCGCTTCACATGCTCAACACAACCACATTGTTAGACCAGCTGCGGGAGGGAGCGGAACAACCGAGCGTTCGACGACACCATTCAACCGAAAAGGAAGACAAAGCGGTATCGCCATCTGAGATCGTTGGTAATGTACGGTCGGATGGTAAGCTAGAGATTTTTGTTACGAACCGTGAGCTTGGTAGAAAAATGTTATTAACCGAGCAAAAACATCGTAGTCATCGTTGACACAGAAAACTATTATTTCTAAATCATAGCAATCGGTAACACAGGAAACGACGAAGTCGCAATACTCGGCAATGCAGAAAACAGCGAAAACATTACAAAGGGTGTCTCAAAATAACCTGACATTTTACTATATCAATAAAATGTATTATTTATTCGAAAAGTACGAATATTTTTATTTTAATATAAGGTAAAAACATGGAGGTTGTGTGTGGAATTGCAGCCGCATGGTCTGCTGGCTACAGTTCTTCTACCAATTAGATCTTGTAAACATTGCATATGGGGCATTCCATACCAATTCGACCTGGGTCTGACCCTCGACCTCTCAAATCTCGTTCCCGCTTTTTCCTATCATTACTCTCACTCTATCAAGCAATTACAATTTTTTTCAGATTTTTCAAAATAAATTTGAGCGCGTCATGAATTTTTGAATTTTTTTTTTGAACACCTCGATGGCCGTAATCGAAAAATCTGAAAAAATTCCCAAAAATACAGTGTCAGATGTAAAAAATGTTGGTGTAAAATTCATAATGTCTGGGCTTTTGCTTCAACCCGTTTTTTAGCTTTTTGAGCAAAAAAAAAATGAAAAAAATAAGAAGCAGAGGTCAATTTACTGTAGACTGTTGCTCGAAATTTTGTATGCATAGTACCAGATTTAAAAAAAAAATTCTCCGATTTTTCCAAAGTGTATTTTGTAATTTTCGAATTTTTTTTTTATCATGGTTGACAAAAACCCTAATTAGGGATTTGGAAATGATGCGAATTGCACTAACAATAAGCGTAAGATGCCTGGTGAGGTTCGGTACACTCTAAACTACTATTGAACTACTACTGTAGACAGTAGCTTGAATATTTTTGATGATAGCGAACGATTTTTGGAAATTTTTAAGGATTTTTTAAAGCATTTTTTTCTGTAATATCATCGTAAAATCATGATTAATTAAAAGCGGTCATGAACAGTGATCGCTCTTAATTAAATAATTAAGAGCGGAAATAATTTTTAATTTAACAATCAATATCAATTTTAATGATCAATTCGCATGGTTTTATCTACGCTTTATTCCAGAAACTACAATGAAATCATCGTAGAGAGTAGTATTTCCATCACTGACAATCTGAGATGCGTCAACACATTTTTATATCACATGTGCCTTTAAAAAGATTTTTGATATAATAAAAAGGTTCTGCAGACTTTTTTTTAATTTTTTTCTCTATAATGCTGTGGATTTTAAATTAATGAATTAATTATTTAATTAAGTGCGATCACTGTTCATGACCGCTTTTAATTAATCATGATTTTACGATGATATTACAGAAAAAAATGCTTTAAAAAATCCTTAAAAATTTCCAAAAACCGTTCGCTATCATCAAAAATATTCAAGCTACTGTCTACAGTAGTAGTTCAATAGTAGTTTAGAGTCTACCGAACCTCACCAGGCATCTTACGCTTATTGTTAGTGCAATTCGTATCATTTCCAAATCCCTAATTAGGGTTGTTGTCAACCATGATAAAAAAAAAAATTCGAAAATTACAAAATACACTTTAGAAAAATCAGAGAAATTTTTTTAAAAATCTGGTACTATGCATACAAAATTTCGAGCAACAGTCTACAGTAAATTGACCTCTGCTTCTTATTTTTTTCATTTTTTTTGCTCAAAAAGCTAAAAAACGGGTTGAAGCAAAAGCCCAGACATTATGAATTTTACACCAACATTTTTTATATCTGACACTGTATTTTTGGGATTTTTTTCAGATTTTTCGATTACGGCCATCGAGGTGTTCAAAAAAAAATTCAAAAATTCATGACGCGCTCAAATTTATTTTGAAAAATCTGAAAAAAATTGTAATTGCTTGATAGAGTGAGAGTAATGATAGGAAAAATCGGGAACCAGATTTGAGGGGTCGAGGGTCAGACCCAGGTCGAATTGGTATGGAATGCCCCATATGCAGATCTTTCGTCCAAATTCGCTGCACAAAGTATCTTGTAATGTTCAATTGCTGAGCACAATCGCGAATCGAGATGGAAGGACTTTCGTCAACACTCGCACTCACTGCGGCTATGGTTTCATTCGATCGACCCCAAGTCAAAATTTATAGCCTCCTCTGAACACTTACAGGACTCATTACTTTTGTAATGCACAAGCTGCCAGTCTCCGTTGAACCTACCAAACCCCATTTGTCGAGCTCAGTACCATCAGAGAACATACATTTACATGGAAGCACAGGGCTTATGGGCGCGCTTGGCACGGTTTTTCTGGGATCCGCTTAGTACTGACCCCAGCCACCCCGGCGCTGTCGTACATATGTGTGAACGAATGCACTGACGTGGGGTCATAGCGCGCGCTCTCTCGCACCCAGGCGCTTTACCATGCATGGGGTAATAGTGCGTTCTAGCTCCCACCTACAAGCTATCTCGTGCTGAGTACTTGGGGTCCTGATGCGGGCTATATATTAGATGAAGTAAAAAGTTCTGAGCGTTTTTCCGCTTTATTTCGACGATGAAATTAACATAGTTAGGATTATCCGATTTAGATCAAATATGCGCCGTTTTGTTCGATAACTTTTGACTATTTTGATTTCATAATTCTGCGATTGAAGAAGTCCTCGTCCCTATTGGTAAAACACTTGACCAGCTCATTTTCACAGGCCTCTCTTGAGGCCAGTTTTGTACCATCAAGAAAATTTTGCAAATGCTTGAAAAGGTGATAATCGCTTGGTCCCAGGTCTGGACTATACGGCGGGTGCGTTAGAGCCTCCCATCCAAGCTCTCGGAGCTTCTGGCGCGTCGTTAAAGATGTGTGCGGCCTGGCGTTGTCTTGATGGAACACCACACCCTTCCTATTGGCCAATTCTGGTCGCTTCTGGTCGATCGCCTGCTTCAATCTGGTCAGTTGTTGACATTAGAGGTCCGAATTGAGTGTTTGGCCCGATGGGAGCAGCTCATAGTGGATGATTCCCTTCCAATCCCACCAAACAGAGCAAAACCTTCTTGGCCGTTAATCCGGGCTTGGCGATCGTTTGAGCCGGCTCAATGCGATTGGACCACAATCTTTTCCGACTGTTGTTTTCGTATGTGACCCATTTTTCATCGCCAGTCACCATCCGCTTAAAAAATGGGTCGATTTCGTTACGTTTCAGCAAAGAATCGCAGGCATCAATTCGGTCCAAAAGATTCTTTTGCGTCAATTCGTGTGGCACCCATATATCGAGGTTCTTCTTGAGACCAGCCTTATGCAAATAGTTCCAAACGGTTTTCTGGCTAATCTTCAATTCCTGGGCAATGCAACAAGTGCTCACATGCCGGTCCGACTCGACGATTTCCGTGATTTTATCGACATTGTCGACGATTGGCCTACCAGAGCGTGCCTCATCTTCGACGTCCATATAACCAGAACGGAATCATTGGAACCACCGCTTCGCTGTTGCATTCGATACTGTATTGGGTCCATAAACAGCACAAATTTTTTTGGCCGCCTACTCCGCCTTTTTACCTTGGTCGTAGTGGTACTGAAGTATGTATCGAATTTTCTCTTTTTTTACCTCCATTTTGGAACGCTGTAACACACAACTGGCTTCACCAAACACAAAACTGTCAAAGAACTTTTTTTGAAGCGTAATGTCACCTTTAAGTCGCCGTATAGTATGACCCGATGCGATGTATACATCGTGAGATATGGCCCACTAAAGACATCTAGCGGATAACGCTCAGAACTTTTTACTTTACCCAATATTTGAGCCTTATTCTTTTTCCGTTTATGGAGCTTTCGTATCGATTTTATTGAACGTTTTCTTACTCGTTTAATAAATATTCATTTCGATGGTCCCGAGCGGGTCTATCTTATCTCGCTCAGACCTTTACGCAGTAGCGTAATTGAAAGGGTCCCAGATGTACTAGCGCAATTCTCGCGTCCTCCGCGAAGTATCGTATCTCGGCAGACCCTGTTCATTCTAACACATCTCCGGCCGCGCGCGAGATCCATCGTATCTCCCGCAGCCTTAGAATGGAGTATCGTAACTCGCCGACTGCGATATGCTCTATCGTATCTCAGATGCACCAAAACGTTTCATCGTAAGTCGAAATTTGGTGATTTTTGAAAAACATCACTACTAAGTTCGTTCGAGCTTGAAGAATGCCCAGACAAAATTTTAAATCATTTTGATAATTTTTTGTGCTGTAATTAATTAAAGTAAAACAAGATATCGTATCCCCCCGCGCTCTGAAAGTTCCATTCTAGTTTCTACTCTATCGTAAGTCGTCGAAAATCTCGACGACTTACAATGAAAGAATAAGTTATGTAACGATAACAGTTATAAGTATGTTATTATTATGACGTGAATGGAAATAATATAATAATTCATTGATTTAAACAGATAATTAATTAATCATGAAATATAAATATAGAAAAATAATAATCGTAATGATATTATTAACACCTTTTGAGATTGGGCGACACAAGAATTGTATTACGGTTATCACTATATCTATTCGTTTGAAAATTGACTGAGATTTCCCGATTTTATTTGAAACAAAAATTGATTACCAGTTACAAGATATTTTATTTTTAAATTTTATTCCGAAAACTTTACATAGTATGAAACAATTTCATTAGAAAAAAATATGCATTAGGTATATCTCTACAAGCAGCTATTTTTCATACAGTTCCATACAAATTATTAGCACACATACATGTGCTAATAATTTGAATGAAAGACCTTTCGTCGAAGCATGACGGCTGTCAGGGGGAAAGCCTACCAAAGACCTTTCGACCGAAATATATGATGAATATTATGATAATAGTATATTATGTTTCTATTTTCACAACCCTTTTCATGTCTAAAAAATATTCTGCGTATAATGCGCAATATTTGGACATAAATGTTGTGATGATTCAGTGACATTTTATTTTTGAGAACGCGAAACTTTCAAACCGCGTTTACTGAAAACTTGCGATTCGTAGATACGATGAAACGTTTTGGTGCATCTGAGATACGATAGAGCATATCGCAGTCGGCGAGTTACGATACTCCGTTCTAAGGCTGCGGGAGATACGATGGATCTCACGCGGGGCCGGAGATGCGTTAGAATGAACAGGGTCTGCCGAGATACGATACTTCGCGGAGGACGTGAGAGTTACGCTAGTACATCTGGGACCCTTTGAATTACGCTACTGCGTAAAGGTCTGAGCGAGATAAGATAGACCCGCTCGGGACCATCGATTTAATGAGTAATAAATCGTTTTTTAAAATTAATTTCCGTAAATAGAAACAAATCGAAAGAACTGCGGCTCGCCATTTTTTTGAGTAAAAAAGTATCACTGAAAGATTAGACATATAAATGATAATATCTACAACTACGAGCAACAAATATAATGGTCCAATCTGCAAAAACGGCATTTATAACTTAGAAAAAATTTGAGAATGTTCCACACATATCTTTCAGATCGTGCCCGGATTATTTTTGGATAAAAAATATAACTAGAAAGAAAATAACTTGAAGAAAGATGTAATAAGTAAATTTTTTAATATGAAAAAACAATGTTGCCTAATTTTTTCTATGCTCGTTTGAAGAATGTGCTTGGAGATATTTGACATTTTTATCATTTAAAATTAAGACGTTGATTACTTGAGTTGGCTTTCTTTGAAGTTTTCGGCTAGAAATATTCCTAAAAAAGATATATCTTGAATACATAATTTATTTATAATGATCACGAGAATGTTCATGCGAAGAATATGTTGTACAACTGCAAATGTTGTTCTACTCTTGTCAGATTATGGTAAAAAGAAGTGGGCATTTAAGTTCATACAGATTCAGTGCTTCAAAAAAAAACTAACAAAAAATTGAAGAAAATTTCTGTTCCTCTAATTCTTTGGAGTAGTGCATATCAACAAACATTTGGTTAAGCCGAATTTTTTTCTTTTCAAAAAAAGAAATGTATTAAAATACTGAAATACGAATTAAAAAATAATAAATGTAAAAAACAAAATCTCTAACATCAGTATTGGATCGGCGGACCTCCTCTCAAGATTCAAGGATACGTCTGTACAAGAGCGAGCGAGAATGAGTTATCGGGGCGGTCAGCTGAGGCTTTGAATGTGTGCGGCACACCGATACAGCGCCGCGCGCTCTGTAGCCAAAAAGCGGAACTACTTTTTCTGTGATAGAAGCTAAAACGGGCCCTGTTCTTCCATGTAAGTCTATGTTCTCTGATGCCATGGAGAGGCCTCCATTTGGTCCAGTGTAGCCTCTGTTAGTCCTCCTAAGGCTCCTTTCGCCCCCCAGTTTCAATGAAATGTGCAGAACACAGACCTCTGTAACCTACTTTCGATCTCAAGTCACGGTCTTACATACAGGTTTGGAAACTCCGTCGGATGGGGGGGATCGCTTACTGACGAAAATTTTTTAATGCACTGCCCGCTAGGAGCGCTGTTATCTTAAAAGAGTTGGAGGCGAAGTGTGGTACGGGGGCAGACGGAGGTATTGGAAAAAGACAGAGCTAATCGCCGCAATACTCTGCATCTGCCTGTCTCCGTAACACCTCATTTCAATTATTGGTTCTGCAGTATATATATATATATATATATATATATATATATATATATATATATATATATTGGTGGTATATCTACCAATATAGCTAATTATGATGAATAAAATTAAGCGCTGAACCAACCCAACAAGCCGCCAAATCTAATTAAACCCCAAGCGTGACTATAACTTAAATATTAGAAAACTGTCTTATTCATGCAATGATAATCGTGGTCGCACGGATAGGGTGCTGAGCTACCGTTTTGAAGGAGCCGAGTTCGATCCCCGAAGAGTGGGCTTTTTTTGCATTTGCATAGGTTTCTGGTTATGTATTAATTATTTATACACATTGTATTGTTTTTGTATGTAATTATTTTCTTTCTCTCAAATAAAAATTCTAATTAATTTTTAAATAAATGTTTTTATTTTTTTATCGGTTTTTTGGTCGTTGGTAAAGGTTTCGAACTATGGGTAAATAACAAAATGATGAAATCATTTATACCACGGCATCGGCCTCCTTTGACTGACATCTTCGAAAACGTACCGGAATACGTTTTTTGCGTTTTCCCGGCTAAAGTTTAGGAATACGGCGAAAACGAGCGTAATTCGTGATCACCGTAAAAGATGCACCGTAATTCCATTCTTTCCATGATAAATCTTCGAAAACGTATCGGATTCCTTTTTTCGCATTTTACCGGCATAATTTTAGCCATACGGTGAAAACGAGCGTTACTCGTGATCACCATAAAAATTTCATATCACAGGAATAGAGATTTATCGAAGAAGTCGTACAGAAACTGTGTTTCGTCAAGATGCAAACGGATTTTAATTTTTAATACTTTTACAAGTCGATTCCAATATATTTTATCCCATCAGAACGTATTCTCCGCTAGATTCACCCAAATTGCATTATTTCCATGAGAAATCTTCGAAAAAGTACCGGAATCCTTTTTTCGCGTTTTCCCGGCTAAATTTTAGGTATACGGCGAAAACGACCGTAATTCGTGATCACCATTAAAGATTCGCCGTAATTCCTTTATAGCCATGAGAAATATTCGAAAGCCTACCGGAATCCTTTTTTCGCGTTTTCTCGGCTAAATTTTAGGAATACGGCGAAAACGAGCGTAATTCGTGATCACCATAAAAGATGCACCTAATTCCATTATTTCCATGAGAAATCTTCGAAAATGTACCAGAATCCTTTTTTTCGCGTTTTCCCGGCTAAATTTTACGAATATGGCGAAAACGAGCGTAATTCATGATCACCATACAAGATTCGCCGTAATTCCTTTATTTCCATGAGATATCTTCGAAAACGTACCGAAATCCTTTTTTCGCATTTTCCCGGTTAAATTTTAAGAATACAGCGAAAACGACCGTAATTCGTGATCACCATTAAACATTCGCCGTAATTCCTTTATAGCCATGAGAAATATTCGAAAACCTACCGGAATCCTTTTTTCGCGTTTTCTAGGCTAAATTTTAGGAATACGGCGAAAACGAGCGTAATTCGTGATCACCATAAAAGATGCACCCTAATTCCATTATTTCCATGAGAAATCTTCGAAAGTGTACCGGAATCCTTTTTTTCGCGTTTTCCCGGCTAAATTTTAGGAATACGGCGAAAACGAGGGTAATTCATGATCACCATACAAGATTCGCCGTAATTCCTTTATTTCCATGAGAAATCTTCGAAAAAGTACCGAAATCCTTTTTTCGCGTTTTCCCGGTTAAATTTTAGGAATACGGCGAAAACGAGCCTAATTCGTGATCACCATAAAAGATTCACCTTAATTCCATTATTTCTATGAGTAATCTTCGAAAACGTATCGGATTCCTTTTTTCGCGTTTTCCTGGCTTAATTTTAGCAATACGGTCAAAACGAGCGTTATTCGTGATCACCATAAAAAATTTCATATCACAGGAATAAAGATTCATCGATGAAGTCCTGCAGAAAGTTTGTTTCGTCAAGATGCAAGCAGATGGTGATTTTTAATACTTTTACAAGTCCATTCCAATATATTTTATCTCGTCGGACCGAATTCTCTGTCAGATTCACCCTAATTAAATTATTTCCATGAGAAATCTTCGAAAACGAGCGTAATTTGTGATCACCATAAAAGATTCACCCTAATTACATTATTTCCATGAGAAATCTTCGAAACCGTACCGGAATCCTTTTTTCGCGTTTTCCCGGCTAAATTTTAGGAATACGGCGAAAACGAGCGTAATTCGTGATCACCATAAAAGATTCACCATAATTCCATTATTTCCATGAGAAATCTTCGAAAACGTATCGGATTCCTTTTTTCGCGTTTTCCTGGCTCAATTTTAGGAATACGGCGAAAACGAGCGTAATTCGTGATCACCATAAAAAAACCCATATGACGGGAATAAATATTTTTCGATGAAGAAGTACAGAAACTTTGTTTCGTCAAGATGCAAACAGATTTTGATTTTCAATACTTTTACAAGTCCATTCCGATATAGTTTATCCCATCAGAACGAATTCTCTGTTAGATTCAACTAATTACATTATTTCCATGAGAAATCTTCGAAAAAGTACCGGAATCCTTTTTCCGCGTTTTCCCAGCTAAATTTTAGGAATACGGCGAAAACGAGCCTAATTCGTGATCGCCATAAAAGATTCACCATAATTCCATTATTTCTGAGAAATCTTCGAAAACGTATCGGATTCCTTTTTTCGCGTTTTCCTGGCTTAATTTTCGCAATACGGTCAAAACGAGCGTTATTCGTGATCACCATAAAAAATTTCATATCACAGGTATAAAGATTCATCGATGAAATCCTGCAGAAACTATGTTTCGCCAAGATGCAAGCAGATGGTGATTTTTAATACTTTTACAAGTCCATTCCAATATATTTTATCCCGTCGGACCGAATTCTCTGTCAGATTCACCCTAATTAAATTATTTCCATCAGAAATCTTCGAAAACGTACCGGAATCCTTTTTTCGCGTTTTCCCGGCTAAATTTTCGGAATACGGCGAAAAAGAGCCTAATTCGTGATCACCATAAAAGATTCACCATAATTCCATTATTTCCATGAGAAATCTTCGAAAATGTACCGGAATACTTTTTTTCGCGTTTTCCCGTCTAAATTTTAGGAATACAGCGAAAACGACCGTAATTCTTGATCACCATAAAAAAAAATCGATATCACAGGAATAAACATTTATCGGTGAAGTCGTACAGAAAATTTGTTTCGTTATGAGGCAAACAGATTTTGATTTTTAATACTTCTACAAGTTCATTCAAATATAATTTATCCCATCAGAACGAATTCTCAGTTAGATTCAGCATAATTACATTATTTCCATGAGAAATCTTCGAAAAAGTACCGAAATCCTTTTATCTTTTATGGTGATCACGAATTACGCACGTTTTCGCCGCATTCCTAAAATTTAGCCGTGACAACGCGAAGAAAGGATTCGGGTACATTTTCGCAGCTTTCTCATGAAAATAATGGAATTATGGTGACTCTAACGGAAAATTCGTTTTGCGGGGATAAAATATATTGGACTGGACTTGTAAAAATATTAAATATGAGAAACTGTTAGGATCTTGGCGAAAAAAATTTCTGCACTAATTCATCGATAAATCTTTATTCCTGTGATATGGAATTTTTCATGGTGATCACGAATTACGCTCGTTTTCCCCATATTCATAGAATTATGCCGGGAAAACGCAAAAAAAGGAACCCGGTATGTTTTCGAAGATTTCTCATGGAAATAATGGAATTAGGGTGAATCTTTTATGGTAATCACGAAATATGCTCGTTTTTGCCGTATTCCTAAAATTTAGCCGGGAAAACGCGAAAAAAGGATTCCGGAACTTTTTCGAAGATTTCTCATGGAAAGAATGTAATTAGGATGAATCTAACGGAAAATTCGTTTTGAGGGGATAAAATATATTGGAATGGACTAGTAAAAATATTAAATACGAGAATCTGTTAATACCTTGACGAAAAAAAGTTTCTGCACGAATTCATCGATAAATCTTTATTCCTGTCATATGGAATTTTTTATGGTTATGACGAATTACGCTCGTTTTCGCCGTATTCCTAAATTAAGCCCGGAAAACGCGAAAAAATGAACCCGTTACTTTTTCGAAGATTTATCATGGAAATAATAGAATTAGGGTGCATCTTTTAAGGTGATCACGACTTACGCTCGTTTTCGCCGTATTCCTAAAATTAAGCCGGGAAAACGCGAAAAAAGGATTCCGATACATTTTCCAAGTTTTTTCATGGGAATAATGGAATTACGGTGAATCTAACGGAAAATTCGTTTTGATGAGATAAAATATATCTTGGAATGGACTTGGAAAAATATTAAATATCACAATCTGTTTGCATCTTGACGAAACAAAGTTTCTGCACGACTTCATCGATGAATCTTTATTCCTGTGATATGAATTTTTTTATGGTGATCACGAATTACGCTCGTTTGCGCCGTTTTCCTAAAATTAAGCCGGGAAAACGCGAAAAAACGAATCCGGTACGTTTTCGCAGATTTCTTATAGAAATAATGGAATTACGGCGAATCTTTTATGGTGATCACGAATTACGCTCGTTTTCGCCGTATTCCTAAAATTTACCCGGGAAAACGCGAAAAAGGGATTCCGGTACATTTTCGAAAAGATCTCATGGAAATAATGGAATTAGGGTGAATCTAACGGAAAATTCGTTTTGAGAGGATAAAATATATTGGAATGGACTTGTAACAATATTAAAAATGAGAATCTCTTACAATCTGGACGAAAAAAAGTTTCTGCACTAATTCATCGATAAATCTTTATTCCTGTGATATGGAATTTTTCATGGTGATCACGAATTACGCTCGTTTTCTCCATATTCCGACAATTATGCCGGGAAAACGCGAAAAAAAGGATTCCGATACATTTTCGAAGTTTTCTCATGGCAATAATGGAATTAGGGTGAATCTAGCGGAAAATTTGTTCTGATGGGATAAAATATATTGGAATGGAATTGTAAAAATTCTAAAAATCAAAATCTGTTTGCATCTTGACGAAACAAAGTTTGTGCACGACTTCATAGATGAAACTTTATTCCTGTGATATGGATTTTTTTATGGTGATCACGAATTACGCTAGTTTTCGCCGTATTCCTAAAACTTAGCCGGGAAAATGCGAAAAAAGGATTCCGGTCCTTTTAGAAGATTTAAAGAAATACGGAAATAAAGAAATTACGGCGCATCTTTTAAGGTGATCACGAAGTACGCTCGGTTTAGCCATATTCCTAAAATTAAGCCGGGAAAACGCAAAAAATGATTCCGATACATTTTCAAAGTTTTTTCATGGAAATAATGGAATTAGGATGAATCTAAGGGAAAATTAGTTTTGATGGGATAAATATATATTGGAAAGGATTTTTAAAAATATTAAAAATCATAATCTGTTTGCATCATGACGAAACAACGTTTCTGCACGAATTCATCGATGAATCTTTATTCCTGTGATATGAAATTTTTTATGGTGATCAAGAATTATGCTCGTTTTCGCCATATTTCTAAAATTTAGCCGGGAAAACGCCAAAAAAGTATTCCGGTACATTTTCAAATATTTCTCATGGAAATAATGTAATTGGGGTGAATCTAACGGAGAATTTGTTCTGATGGGATAAAATATGGTATATTAGAATGGACTTGTAAAAGTATTAAAAATCAAAATCTGTTTGCATCTTGACGAAACGAAGTTTCTGCACGACTTCATCGATACATCTTTATTCCTGTGATATGAAATCTTTTATGGTGATCACGAATAAGGCTCGTTTTCGCCGTATCCCTAAAATTTCGCACGAAAACGCGAAAACGCGAAAAAAAGATTCCAGTACATTTTCGAAAATTTATCATGGAAATAATGGAATTCGGGTGAATCTAACGGAAAATTCATTTTGAGGGGATAAAATATATTAGAATGGACTTGTAGCAATATTGAATATGAGAATCTCTTACGATCTGGACGAAAAAAATTTTCTGCACTAATTCATCGCTAAATCTTTATTCCTGTGATATGAAATTTGTTATGGTTATCCCGAAAAACGCTCGTTTTCAGCGTATTCCTAAGATTAAGCCGGGGAAACGCGAAAAAAGGAATCCAGTACATTTTCGAAGATTTCTCATGGAAATAATGGAATTAGGGTGAATCTAACGGAAAATTGGTTTTGAGGGGATAAAATATATTGGAATGGACTTCTAAAAATATTAAATATGAGAATCTGTTAATATCTCGACGAAAAAAAGTTTCTGCACTAATAATTCATCGATTAATTTTTATTCCTGTGATATGGAATTTTTCATGGTGATCACGAATTACACTCGTTTTCGCCATATTCCTAAAATTATGCCGGGAAAACGCGAAAAAAGGATTCCGGTACTTTTTCGAAGATTTCTCATGGATATAATGTAATTAGCGTGAATCTAACGGAGAATTCGTTCTGATCGGATAAAATATATATAATCAAAATCTGTTTGCGTCTTGACGAAACAAAGTTTCTGTACGACTTCATCGATAAATCTTTATTCCTGTGACATGAAATTTTTTATGGTGATCACGAGTAACGCTCGTTTTCAGCGTATTCATAAAATTAAGCCGGGGAAACGCAAAAAAAGGAATCCGGTACATTTTCGAAGAATTCTCATGGAAATAATGGAATTAGAGTGAATCTAACGAAAAATTCGTTTTGAGGGGATAAAATCAGTCTGGCTCGGACAGTCAGCTGAGACGGACGTGTTTACAATTACAAGTAATCGCTCGTATTGTATACAGTGGTTGTCATACACAGTGATTTCTCAAATTCGAACCCCTGGCGCTTAGCAAGCGTCAACGGCATGGGAGACGGTGGCGAGTCCTCTGAGGACAGCGAAGACGCCGAAATGCAAACAGAGCAAAACAGTAGTGCACCTACGGTTTCAATTCCGCCAATAATCATTAATCGAAATCGGGATCCCCCAGGCCAGATTAAATCACCAACATGGCAAGTAGTTCCCAGCAGAAAACGTGCGAGAATCAGTAGTCCTGACAGTGATGGTGAGTCATCTGCAGCCATCTCTAATGTAAATAGATACGCAGTCCTCGTTGATAAGGCAAATCAAGCTGTCAACAATCGTAGCGAACAAGCAGTTCGAGAGAGCGAGAGAGAACCGAAACCACCGCCAATAGTTATACCGGGTGTTAAATCGATCGCTGAATTATCGAATCTGCTAGGAGAAGTAGTACAAAATAAAGATTATACACACCAAACTCTCAATAGTAGTGGACAGGTAAAAATTATGGCCAAGAACGCTGATGCGTATAGAAAAATTGTCCACCAACTCGCCGACGTAGGCGCTTCTTTTCACACGTATCAACTGAAGCAGCAGCGAGCATACAGAGTTGTTATTAGATCTCTCCACCAATCAACTCCCCCAGCAGAGATTAAAGACGCGATCGAGAGACTTGGACACCCGGTACGCAATGTTGTAAATAAACGCCACTGGCAAACACGCCAGGCCCAACCAATATTCTTCGTCGACCTAGAACCCAATCGAAACAATAAAGACATTTACAGCATAGATTTACTATTGAATGCGAAAATTCAAATCGAACCTCCGAGAAAAACAACAACAATCGTTCAGTGCGCTAGGTGTCAGAGGTACCGTCATACCAAATCCTACTGCCGCAGACAATATCGATGCATCAAATGTGGGGGCGACCATAATTCGCCAACGTGCACTAAAAGCAGAGAAACTCCTGCAAAATGTGCACTATGTGCGGGGGACCATCCGGCGAAGTACAAAGGCTGCAAAATTTATCAAAATATTCTAGAAAAACGAGGTAGAAGCACGCAAAGACCCCATTGGCACAGGTCAAATAATGAAAACGCAAATACGGTGGAAGAAAGGCAGCCCGGTAGTATCCCCTCAACGCGTCAATCGTGTAGAGAAAACAATCTAAGCTATGCCCAAGCCACAAACACAAACATAAACTCATCATCAGAAAATCGCGCAAATAATAATAACAACTCTGATATGGTTGTCGTTCTCGAGAAATCCCTCAATGAATTTAAAGCAGTGCTAATGCAGCAAAATCAATTATTAAATACAATGTTAAACCTACTGACTACGGTACTAACCAAATTCTCGGAAAAATGAACCAGTTCTATAAACTAGCCTTATGGAATGCCAATGGACTGGTGCAACACCGCCAAGAACTAATTACGTTCATACACACAAATAGATTAGATATTATACTAATTTCAGAAACACATTTCACTGACAGAAGCTACTTTAAAATTCACGGTTATAATATTTACGACACAAAAAACCCAGCCGGCACAGCACATGGAGGAACAGCGATCATAATAAAAAACACAATCAAACATCACGAAATAATAGGACTCGAAAAGGATTACCTACAAGCCACGAGCATCGTAATTGAAGACTGGACACACGGCTCTATCGCCATATCGGCAACCTACTGCCCCCCGAGACACACGATCAAAAAAGACAAGTTCGTGGAATATTTTCAAACATTAGGTCCCCGGTTCCTAGCTGGCGGTGATTATAACGCAAAGCACCCACGTTGGGGGGCAAGACTTACCACTCCGAGAGGCCGAGAACTTCAAAAAGCCATGACGGAGCAAAATTGTGATCAGCTGTTAACTGGCCAACCGACCTACTGGCCTTCAGATATAACCAAAATACCTGATCTGTTAGACTTTTTTGTTACTAAAGGAATAGCAAATACGTATACGCACGTAGAATCAAGTTTAGATCTTTCATCTGACCACACTCCAGTGATATTAACGTTAAGCAGTGGGGTTATGTACAAAGAAACACTCCCGTTCCTTCACAATAAAAAGACAGACTGGGTGGCCTTCCAAGATAAACTGGACAAAGATATTAATTTGCAAGTACCACTAAAAAACAAGAGAGAAATAGAGGACGCTACAGAGTATATTACTCAATTAATACAAGACTCAGCCTGGGCGGCTACACCTGAAGCAACTCCTAAGGAACCGACCAACAGCTACCCAAGAAATATTAAAGAAAAAATAGCGCAAAAGAGAAGACTTAGAAGAGTTTGGCAACTAAATAGGTACCCAATTGATAAAACAAATTTCAATAGAATTACCCGTGAACTCAAAAAACTTATTCATGACTACAACAACAGCATCGTGGAACAGAACTTATCCAATCTGACCAATACAGCGAGCACCGACTATTCCCTATGGAAAGTCACGAAAAGGCTGAAACAGCCACAACAACATAACCCACCGATCAAAAAACCAAATGGTGACTGGGCTAAACGCGACGCCGAAAAAGCAGAGATATTCGCCAATCACTTAGCCGGAGTATTCACTCCCGTGCCAACTCAACTAGACAATGAAGAAATACTACAGTTCCTGGAATGTCCTTTGCCTATGAATCTACCAATAAAACACGTGTCTCCTTCAGAAGTAAAACGAACAATCCGGACAGAAATTAAACACTCTAAATCGCCCGGCTACGACTTAATCACCGGAACAATTCTCAAAAAACTACCCAGAAAAGCCTTAGTCTTTATTACTACACTATTCAATGCAATCCTTCGCACCTCCCACATCCCTAACCAATGGAAAGTTGCGCAAATCATTATGATTCCGAAGCCAGGAAAGCTACCAAACGAACTGACATCCTATCGGCCTATAAGCCTGCTACCAATTATGTCCAAACTATTCGAGAAACTTCTACTGACAAGGATCAAGACTCCAATAACGGACGACAAACCTATTCCCGACCACCAATTCGGCTTCAGAAATGGTCATTCAACTGTTGAACAAATCAACAGAGTTTTCAATGTCATCTCCAATGCAATAGAAGAAAAAAAATACTGCTCCGCAGTCTTCCTCGACATACAACAGGCATTCGACAAAGTTTGGCATGACGGCTTACTCTACAAAATAAAACAAAAACTACCACAGTTCTACCTTCTGTTAAAATCCTACCTAAGCAACAGATACTTCCAAGTTCGCCATGGCCAAGACCTTTCAGAATTACACTCCATCCAATCTGGCGTTCCGCAGGGTAGTGTTCTAGGGCCAGTTCTTTATACACTTTACACCGCTAACTTACCCATAAGAAGGGATATCGTGGCGGCTACGTTTGCCGACGACACCGCGTTACTCGCGGTTCACCAAAACCCGAGGACTGCATCGAATAACCTGCAAAGAGAACTCCGAGAAATAGAGAATTGGCTGGACACATGGCGCATAAAAGCCAGTGAAACCAAATCTGTCCAGGTTACTTACGCCACAAAAAGAGGTGACTGCCCGAAAGTTAATCTGCACGGACATCCACTGCCAACCGCCAACGATGTGAAATACCTGGGTATGCATCTCGACAAAAGACTAACATGGTCAAAACATATCAAAACAAAAAGAAAAGAGCTAGACCTAAAAATACGCAAAATGTATTGGTTAATTGGCCGTAAATCAAAGCTATCCTTAAACAATAAACTTAACATCTATAAAATCATCCTCAAGCCTGTGTGGACATACGGAATCCAGTTATGGGGGACGGCTAGCAACTCCAACTTAGAAATCCTGCAAAGGTTCCAATCTAAAACTCTGAGAATGTTACTCGATGCTCCTTGGTATGTCAGTAATGCCACCATTCACAGAGACCTCGGAATAAACAATTGCAAAGGAAATCGAACGCTGCAGCGAAAGATACGAAGGACGATTACAAACCCACTCCAATGAGCTGGCCAGAACCGTCCTAGACCCTAACCTAATCTCCAGAAGACTCAAGAAATTTAAACCAATCGACCTACGAGACAGATTCAATTAACCCCCGAAAAAATCGTCTTACTGCGCAACCCAGAGATATTAAGCATCGATGGATGCTCACTCTGAAATTATTTTGTTCCAGTTACCTGCACAATTATTTATTGTTATGTACATAACAGATTATAATTTATCAATAAAAGACAAAAAAAAAAGAGGGGCTAAAATATATTGGAATGGACTTGTAAAAATATTAAATATGAGAATCTGTTAATATCTTGACGAAAAAGTTTCTGCATGAATTCATCGATAAATCTTTATGCCTGTGATATTGAATTTTTTATGGTGATCACGAATTACGCTCGTTTTCGCCGTATTTCTAAAATTAAGCTGGGAAAACGCGAAAAAAGGAACCAGGTACGTTTTCGAAGATATCTCATGGAAATAATGGAATTAGGGTGAATCTTTTTTGGTGATCAAGAATTACGCTCGTTTTTGCCGTATTCCTAAAATTTAGCCGGGAAAATGCGAAAAAAGCTTTCCGATACTTTTGCGAAGATTTCTCATGGAAATAATGTAATTAGTGTGAATCTAACGGAAATATCGTTTTGATGGGATAAAATATATTGCAATGGACTTGAAAAATATTAAAAATCAAAACCGGTTTGCATCTTGACGAAACCAAGTTTCTGTACGACTTCGTCGATATATATTTATTCCTGTGGTATGGAATTTTTTATGGTGATCACGAATAACGCTCGTTTTCATCGTTTTCCTAAAATTAATCGGGGAAAACGCGAAAAAAGGTTTCCGATACATTTTCAAAGTTGTTTCATGGAAATATTGGAATTAGGGTGAATCTAACGGAAAATTCGTTTTGATGGGATAAAATATATCTTGGAATGGACTTGTAAAAATATTAAAATTCACATTCTCTTTGCATCTTGAGGCAACAAAGTTTCTGCACGACTTCATCGATAAATCTTTATTCCTGTGATATGAAATTTTTTTATGGTGATCACGAATTACGCTCATTTTTGCCGTATACCTAAAATTAAACAACCAAAACGCGAATAAAAGAACCCGGTAGGTTTTCGAAGATTTCTTATGGAAATAATGGAATTAGGGTTAATCTTTTATGGTGATCTAACTTTTATTGTGAATTAGGGTGAATCTAATGGGAAATTCCTTTTGATAGGATAAAATAGAGCTTGGAATGACCTTGTAAAAATATTACAAATCACAATCTGTTTGCATCCTGACGAAACAATGTTTCTGTACGACTTCATCGATAAATCTTTATTCCTGTGATATGACATTTTTTATGGTGATCACGAATTACGCTCGTTTTCGCCGCATTCCAAAAATTAAGCCGGGAACGCCCGAAAAAAAAAACCCAGTACATTTTCGTAGATTTCTCATGGAAATAATGAAATTAGAGTGTATCCAACGGAAAATTCGTTTTAAGGGGATAAAACATATTGGAATGAACTCGTAAAAATATCAAATATGAGAATCTGTTAGCATCTTGACGAAAAAAAGTTTCTGCACGAATTCATCGATAAATCTTTATTCCTGTGATATGGAATTATGGTGATCACGAATTACACTCGTTTTCGCCGTATTCCTAAAATTTAGCCGGGAAAACGCGAAAAAAAGGAAGCCGATACATTTTCGAAGCTTTCTCATGGCAATAATGGAATTAGGGTGCATCTATCGGAAAATTCGTTTTGATGGGATAAAATATATTGGAATGGTATTGTGATAATATTAAAAATCAAAATCTGTTTGCATCTTGACGAATCAATGTTTCTGCACCACTTCATCGATACATCTTTATTCCTGTGATATGCAATTTTTTATGGTGATCACGAATTAGGCTCGTTTTCGCCGTATTCCTAAAATTAAGCCGGGAAAACGCGAAAAAACGAATCCAGTACTTTTCGAAGATTTCTCATGGAAATAATGGAATTAAGGTGAATCTAACGGGAAATTTTTTGAGGGGTTAAAATATATTGGAATGGACTTGTAAAAATATTAAATATGAGAATCCGTTACGATCTGGACGAAAAAAAGTTCCTGCACGAATTCATCGATAAATCATTATTCCTGTAATATGGAATCTTTTATGGTGATCACGAATTACGGTTTTCGCCGTATTCCTAAAATTAAGCAACGAAAACGCGAATAAAGGAACCCGGCACGTTTTCGAAAATTTCTTATGGAAATAATGGAATTAGGGTTAATCTTTTATGGTGTTCTAACTTTTATGGTGAATTAGGGTGAATCTAATGGGAAATTCGTTTTGAGGGGATAAAAGATATTGGAATGGACTTGTATAAATCTTAAATATGAGAAACTGTTAGGATCGTGACGAAACAAAGTTTTTGTACGACTTCATCGATAAATCTTTATTCCTGTGATATGGGATTTTTTATGGGGATCACGAATTACGCTCGCTTTCGCCGTATCCCTAAAATTAAGCCGGGAAAACGCAAAAAAAATAATTTTTTTTCCTTTTCGTTTCGAGGGGATAAAATGTATTGGAATGGACTTGTAAAAATATTAAAAATCAAAATCTGTTTGCGTCTTGACGAAAAAAAGTTTATGCACGAATTCTTCGTTAACTCTTTATTCCTGTGATATGGAATTTTTTATGGTGATCACGAATTACGCTCGTTTTCGCCGTATTCCTAAAATTAAGCCGGGAAACCGCGAAAAAACGAATCCAGTACTTTTCGAAGATTTCTCATGGAAATAATGGAATTAAGGAGAATATAACGGGACATTTTTTGAGGGGTTAAAATATATTGGAATGGACTTGTAAAAATATTAAATATGAGAATCCGTTACGATCTGGACGAAAAAAAGTTCCTGCACGAATTCATCGATAAATCATTATTCCTGTAATATGGAATTTTTTATGGTGATCACGAATTACGCTCGTTTTCGCCGTATTCCTAAAATTACGCAACGAAAACGCGAATAAAGGAACCCGGTACGTTTTCGAAAATTTCTTATGGAAATAATGGAATTAGGGTTAATCTTTTATGGTGTTCTAACTTTTATGGTGAATTAGGGTGAATCTAATGGGAAATTCGTTTTGAGGGGATAAAAGATATTGGAATGGACTTGTATAAATCTTAAATATGAAAAACTGTTAGGATCTTGACGAAACAAAGTTTCTGTACGACTTCATCGATAAATCTTTATTCCTGTGATATGGGATTTTTTTATGGGGATCACGAATTACGCTCGCTTTTGCCGTATTCCTAAAATTAAGCCGGGAAAACGCGAAAAAAGCATTTTTTTTTCCTTTTTGTTTCGAGGGGATAAAATATATTGGAATGGACTTGTAAAAATATTAAAAATCAAAATCTGTTTGCATGTTGACGAAAAAAAGTTTATGCACGAATTCTTCGTTAACTCTTTATTCCTGTGATATGGAATTTTTTATGGTGATCACGAATTACGCTCGTTTTCGACGTATTCCCAAAAATTAAGCCCAGGAAAAGGCGAAAAAAGGAACCCGATACATTTTCAAAGATTTTGCATGGAAATAATAAATCTATGGTGAATCTACCGAAAAATTCGTTTTAAGAGGACAAAAATATTGCAATGGCCTTATAGAAATATTAAAAATCAGAATCTGTGGGCATCTTGATGAAAAAAAGTTTCTGGACGAATTCTTCCTTAACTCTTTATTTCTGTAATATGGAATTTTTTATGGTTATCACGAATTACGCTCGTTTTCTCCGTATTACCATAAATAAGCCCGAAAACGCGAAAAAAGGAACCCGGTACATTTTCGAAGATTTCTCATGGAAATACTAAAATTAGGGTGAATCTAACGGAAAATTCTTTTGCGGGGTTAAAATATAATGGAATGGACTTGTAAAAATATTAAAAATCAAAATCTATTTGCATTTTAATGAAAAAAAAGTTTCTGCACGAATTCTTCCTTAACTGTTTATTCCTGGGATATGGAATTTTGTATGGTGATCAAGAATTACGCTTGTTTTCGCCGTATTCCCAAAATTAAGCCCAGAAAACGCGAAAAAAGGAACGCGGTGCATTTTCGAAGATTTCTCACGGAAATAATAAAATTGGGGTGAATCTAACGGAAAATTCGTTTTGAGGGGATAAAATATAATGGAATGGAATTGTAAAAATATTGAACATCACAATTTATTTGCATTTTGATGAACAAGAGTTTCTGCACAAAATCTTTGTCAACTCTTTATTCCTGTGATATGGAATGTTTTATGGTGATCACGAATTACGCTCCTTTTCGCCATATTCCTGTTAAATAACTGACGATGCGGATAGAATTTCTGTTTTATTATTATTATCTTACAGTACCCGGGTCGCTAGGCCTCAACAATGTCTTTTTGTGACCTTATTGGCCCTAGAGAGGGCCGTGGGTTGAGCGTGGAGGCGTATTCAGATACCCGCAGTTGTTGTACCCATGGGCGATGAAGACGGGGATTCCCGGGGTCGTCCTTCCGCCACAGACCCACGACCCTCGGGGATACCACTTCCCTGGAATGGGGCGCGATTCGCTGAGCCGTGGGTTGAGGAAACTTGCGGGGTAGTGAGGATGGGGGTAGGGAATATTCCCGTAGGATGTCGTCGAAATTTTCGTCAAACTCCGCCTGATTCGTTATTTTGGTCGGTGATCCTTGTGGCAAAAGAAGGTTGGGGAAAGGCGGAGAGTCAGGAGAGGAGAGATGGGGGCGAAACGGCGGCAGGGTTGACGGGCGGTGGGTTGACGGTACGGATGGCGGGCCGAGAAGCGGGGAGTAGCACCCGAAACACTGGTTTGGGCGGGTTGACCGGGCACACCTCGTAGCGTAGTGTACGGAATTTCTTCCACCCGCGGGCGGACTCCCGTGGGTCCGGTGCTAATCGGATCACCGTCACCCCGTCATTGGGTTTGATGTTCTCCTTGTTGCGTCTACGTTTTCTCCGCTGACTCGCTGCATTGTTTTTTTTTGCATGTTCTTGGTCTAGTCTGCAGCCCGAGGAAGAAGCAAAATGACCGAGGGAGAGATGATTTTCCATTTTAATTATTGTTTATTTGTTGCAAAGCTATTGCGAAATAATTTTTACATCAAAAGTTGAAATTAAACATAACGTAATCAAAGGTAGGGTTGACTAGATACGCCTATGGATGACTTTCAGATATTTACAAGATATATGCCTTTTAAGGGTCGGAATAAAAAGTACGCGGGGGAATCTGTTTAAAGCCTCCCTTAGATTTTGGAGGTACCTCTTAAGGCATGACGCTTAGAATGGGAGCCACTTTCCAGCGGCAGAGGGAGGGAACCCCTTTTCAGCGGCTGGAGAAGAGCCACCTTTCGGTGGCAGAGGGGGAGCCACCTTTCGGCGGAGGGAGGGCAACCACCTTTCGGCGGAGGAAGGTGAACCACCTTTCGACGTAGGGAGGGGAACCACCTTTCGGCGGAGGGAGGGGATCCACTTTTCAGCGACTGAAGAAGAGCCACGTTTCGGCGGTATAGGCGAAGCCGCCTTTCGACGACGGGAGAGGAACCACCTTTCGACGGTGGGAGGGGAACCACTTTTCAGCGGCTAGAGAAGAGCCACCTTTTGGCGGTTGATGGGATGTCACCTATTTTTCGCGTTAGGCGAGGAGATCTCGCCTCACGGTAGACCCGTTCATATATGAGCTCTGGTCGGTTCGCGCTCCCAGGCTTATGGACAAGTGCGAACCATGGAGAGAGGCCCGAACGGCGAGTGCGCGCATGGAGCGACGCGGGAAAACCGTCCGCCGACAGCGCGAACGCGCGAGCACCGTTGCGCGGAGCACGGGAATATGGCGAGGCATAAATGCCGTCGCATAGAGCGCGGTATCGTGGCGAAGCATGCCGGCTGTCCCGCTGAGCGCGTCAGCGCGGCTGATGTTGGAGAGGCCGGTGCGACGCATACGTCGGACGGGCCCGTCGCCTCAAGCACCGCAGCGGTATTCTGGACGAGACTACAGTTCGCGGTTCCCGACGCGTGCCCCGAGTATATTATTTTGTTTCGTGTGTTTGTGCATTTTGTATTATTTTGCTTTAGAATGCGAGAAGACGCAGGAACGAAGACGACAGCATTAAATTATGGTACGCCAGAGCGGCGTACAACATTCCTAAAATTAAGCTGGGAAAACGCGAAAAAAGGAACCCGGTACATTTTCGAAGATTTCTCATGAAAATAATTAAACTAGGGTAAATCTAACGGACAATTAGGTTTGAGGGGAAAAAATATATGGGAATGGACTTGTAAAAATATTAAAAATCAAAATCTGTTTGCATCTTGACGAAAAAAAGTTTATGCACGAATTCTTCGTTAACTCTTTGTTCCTGTGATATGGATTTTTTTATGGTAATAACGAATTACGCTCGTTTTCGCCGTAATCCCAAAATTAAGCCAGGAAAACGCGAAAAAAAGGAACCCGGTACATTTTCGAAGATTAAGTTCGTTCTCTATTTTTTTATATTAAATAAATTTGCTGAAAAATCTGTAAAAATTAAGTCATACACCTAATAATACAGACGAAAATATCAAACTATAGAAGAAAATTAATTCAAACAAAGAAAATATATAAGAACAATAAAAAAAACGACCAATAATTTCAAACTAGATGAAGAACATAAGAAAAAAAAATTGGATATACAAAATTTTTGAAACGGTAATTACAATCACGCGGGAAAGAATTCTAAACGCAATATAAAAGAGTTAGATTTAAATTAACGTAAATAAATAAAAATAACGTTTACAAGCGTTCCGATTGAAAAAAAAAAATAGCGGTTGCAGGACTTAAACCCAAAACCCACAGCGTACGAGCCGAAGTCCTTAATAGTGCGTCAAATAATTCCGTGCCCTGTGTGGCATTGACGCAATAGTGCGTCAACCTTTATTTTCCTATTTAACTTGCTCTGATTTGAAATCGGAGCCTCACTTGGGGGTTTTGGGCTCGCTGAATCCGAATTTGAAGTCAACATTTGGAAATTCAAAATGGCGGCGCCAATATGGCGGACAAAAATCAAAAACTTTACTCGATTTAGATGAAAATTAGTACTCCGGGATTTTTGAGGTCGCTTATTACGAATCTGAACTTTAAATTTGAAAATTCAAAATGGCGGCGCTAGAATGGCGGACCGAAATTGAAAATTTTACTCGATTTAGATAAAAATTGGTACTCTGGGATTTTCGAGATGGCTTATTACGAATCTGAACACAAAATTCAAAAAATTTTAATGGCGGATCTAATATGGCGGACGAAAGTGCAAAAAACAGCTCGATTTGGATAAATCTTGGTACTCGGGGGTTTTCGGGGACGCTGAGTGTGATGCTGATTTTTTCAATTATTCTAGTTAAAAATTTCTAATCTAAACAAATCATAAAAAATATTTGAAAACTAAAAAATAACAAAAGAAAACAAAAAAACAAATGAAGAAAAAAGTAAAAAAACACAAAACAAAAAAAAATACGAAAGAAAACAAAAACACAAAAAAACAAAAAAAAATCAAAAAATGAAAAAAAATTGAGTGTTAAATCCTACCGTTGCAGCCTCCTCGTGGCACACTCCGAGGTCGTCAATAAATTGACCAGCTGATGTAGGGGGTTACAAAAAGTATTGTTACCAATTTTTTTTAATCATTATTAACACTTATTAGTGTGCAAAATATTTTTTCAACTTCATACAGACTGCTATTGTATCCGCAAACTGAATTTGCAAATTTTATGTTCAGACTCATAATCAGTGACCTACACAACCAATGAGTACCGAGTTTCATCTAAATCAATCTGTATTATTTGTATTTTCATTCGCCATATTTGTTCGTCATTGTGAATTCCTGAATTTTGAATGCAGATTCGTAAGCAGCACCCTCAAAAGCCCCAGAGTACAAGTTTTCAGGATAAAAAAATTTAGCCTAATAGCTTTAGGCGATAGCTAGGCTATCGCGCCGCTCCGAAAATTCTTATTATTTTCGAGATTCAAAAATCATCACACAAATTTTGTTTGGTCGATTTCACGAAAACGATGGCCCACCAGGGTGAACGGCGGCAGGGGGGGGGGGGGGTGACACTTTGGACCGAACCAGGGAGCTGACACTGGGATAAATTCTCTTAACGTAACGTGTCCCCGTTATTGTCGCCACGTAAACTAACCCACCATGCGGCGCTAGTAGTCGCCCGCATGACCCCCACTCCGCAAAGCGCCTCTCCGTATTATTTCGTCATCTTTTTCGTCGCGTGGACCAAGTGGATATTTTTTTTTTCGTTTTCTCGATCTGTCGTTGTTCTCGAATAAAAAAATCGTAGTGTAGTGTTACAAAGTGATAAAATAATAAACAATTTTAGTGTAGCGATAAAATAAAAAAACAATTTTTGTGGTTTTTGTGCTTATATTTAAGAATGCCTGCGTGCGTGGTCCTTGGCTGCACGTCAGGTTATCAATCAAACAAGGAAAAATCGCATTTTTTCAATGTACCAAAAGATCCAGAAGCGGATGCAGCAATATTCTTCACGTCTCAACGCAGAACAAAAAAAAAAGCAATCTCGACAAGAAAAAAAATGCAAAACATTGTACAACGTGACTAGTCCATTATTAAAAAAAAAAACAATGTTATCTGTTTATTTCGTTCAATAAATATTTTTATAATACATCATATTTCAACAAGTGTAAATATTGCATCCCTGCCCATATAAACATATACTTTTAAATTCTAATCTAAATATTGAATTATCCAAACGCGTCGAATGCAAATTATGCAGACGCTGCTAGACTGGAGTGGGGTTCATGCGGGCGACTACTAGCGCCGCATGGTGGGTTAGTTTACGTGACGACAATAACGGGGACACGGTAGACCCAGCAGTGCCAGGGGGCTGGACCGAACCCTACACTATCTTGAAAGGACGTCCCGAAATCGATTGCGTGCCTGGAAAGGTCCCCTTGTTAGTGTATGTTGAGCTTGATTGGGTGTTTGGTTGGTAGCTTGGTGGTTAGTATGTGTTGTGTTGTTTTTTCACTAAATTCAATTGACGAATTGTAATTCAATTAATTGTATTTTTTTTATTACTTCTTTACCACAAAAATTCGACTTATTGTCATTCCGTGAATTATTTTCGACGAATTGTTTTTTGAACGAATCGTTTTTAAATTCAAATGTGTAGATTGAAGATTTTTTATTTTATTGAAAAAAACAAATCTACACGTGTCCGCCGGCCGCCTTCGCGGCACTGCGCCTGGAGCGGTTGCCCCTTTGTCCCACGCCTAGGCACGTCGCTTCTTACGACCGTGCAACGGACCAATGTTTTGCGTATATCTCTATTTCGCGTAACGTCGATTATAAGTTAAAAAGTCGTCTGCTAAAGCCCATCTTGGCGTATAAAGAGTGCGCGGCGTGTCGTGTCGTGACAGTCGTTTTTTTTTTTTTTTATTACTTGATCTCTATCGTTCGTATGGTTCGTACGGGAACAGAAACCGATCCGCAGCAAACGAAGCTAGCGACGTTCTGCGCCCATCTCGCGGGACTCCCCTGATTCGATGTGAGAGAAGAAATCGCGGACATCTTGTATTCATTTTAGAAATCTCACAACGGTTTACGAAGTAGGACGTATTTCAACAACGGTAATTACGATATAACGACAAATCCAACTACAAGCCGACCAAGATAAAAAGGAAAAAAGCATTATTTTCGGAAGACGACAAAATGCCGAAAAAAAGTAAGAAAAAAGAGAAAAAGCCAGGGAAGCTGAAAAACAGGGTTACCCGTCATCCCGAAGTACGTCCTTTTACAATTTTACGCATCATGTATATGTAGCTTTATTTAGAAAGCTCAGCAAATAAAACTGACGTCGTACGAAAATTAATATTTGCCTGTTCGTTAAACTTAGGTCGTATCGGACGTTTCAACGGCGCAGCATTATGACATTCAGTATCGCGAAAATCCCGTGAAATCGGACACCGATCCCAACGAATACCGGTAACACTTAGCGTCGCTGATAAAAGTTCTTATCTCGCGAGTGATAAAAACTTTACTTAAGGATAGAAGTAAAACAATGTTATGGCAATAATCATAAATTTGTTATCAAACCTTCATTAGGTGCATTGTGCAATGTCGAGCACGTGGTGTCTCCGTGCATCCCATTTTTTATATGAAAAATGTTTATAAGAAAAAAAACTTAGGAGATTACACTGAAAATAGTAATTAACTATAAATCCTGTAGCAAGGATTAACAGGTTAGCTCCTTCAAGTTCATTGTCAAAAAATGTGATGACTGATTTTTTTAAAAATAAATTGTAGCTGTATCGGCAAAAATGTGGAGACCTGAGCCTCTCAATGATCCCGCATGATTAATGCAGGCTCGCAGACTCACTAGCGTTTCATTGATAAGGAGTCGATACTGATTTTTTTCAGTTACCGACAGGTCCAAAGATGATTGAATTTTTCTATGACATCTGGTACATTATTTTTAAGAAAACACGCAATCAAATTCAGGTAGTATAGCATAGTTTTTCATAAAATTATGGTAAATTTGAGGTAATGGGAAACTTTTGCGGATGTGAAAAAAAATAGCAATGACATCATTGATGACAAAGCAAGGGAGATATACGAACTGCATTGTTTTATCTTTGGCTATGAGAGTCTCTTATGAACAAACTGACTGTTGTAACTTTCAAATTGTAGGGAAATTTGTCCATCGCTCGTAATGAGCAGCTAGCTTGCTTAAGGCCTTATATACGCGATTTCGCCGATTTTCGAAGGTACTTTTCTAGACACGGTTAAAAATAATGACGCATATATTGACAACATTTTTTTTCCAGATCATTTATGCACATGGTTAAGTATATGTAAAAAAAAAAAAAAAATCAGAAATATTAACAAATGGCGGAGATATAACATAATAAAGCAATGTATTTTTTTTGCGTGCGCTTTGATGGTGAAAGTTCTTGGCATCGATGTGGGTGTCTGAAAAAAAAAAATGAATATATTTATAATTGCATAATGAATGTATCTTCAGTGTGAACCAACAATATTATAAAAAAAAATTATAATAAATATTTGAAACTTAACATTTTTTTACTCAATTTTCTGTCGGTATTTTATTTTTTATATTTTTTTGTGTCATTGAAATTTTTGTTTCTGCGGTTCACACAATAGGTGATGATACTAAGAATATGTTGTAAAAATTTCAAAGCGATCTGAACCTTCGTTCAAGAGTTAGAACTTTCACAAGGTTCAAAAAAGTGAATCGTGGAAAAACGGCTTTGAAGTTAGCGGTCGGGCGCGCCGCGCGGTATCTATTTTACGCTCTAAATGCTGTAACTTTAACAATTTTTCGAAATGTTCAATTCTGTAAAGCTTAAAATATTCCTAAGCGTTCAGGCTAATGGAATCAAAAATTTAAAAAAAAATGAAAAATTTTGATATTTTTCGCGTATATAAGGCCTTAAAGTTCAATATTTTATCATAAACGAGCTGGCAGATATTTTAGAAACTCTGAATTATGATTTTAAGAAATCTTAAAAGTTGAACTGTCTTTGGACATACGTATGTCCAAAAAAAGAAATCGGTATCCTCCAAAATTCAAAATCTTTAATATTAAATGCTTATAATTTGTTTTTTTTTCACAGGGTGATTGAACTACCAAACGGATTAGTAGCATTGTTAATTTCTTGTCCTGCCGATCCTTCCATTGAGAAAGGTAATTTCAGACTTGGTAACCGAATTGGTATCGGGACTTTATTATCATTTCGCTTATCTCTTTACTTTGCCCATGGTCCAACATTATTTTCTTTTGTCGATAATCAGTCTTTTTTTATATCTTTTATGGAACTTCCTTTTTTCATATAAGAAAAAATAATTTTATATCCTTCCAACAGAGAACCGAACAGTACGCACGCTTCCAAAGTATGCAGAGCCTAATAATTGCCCACAGTCGGACGAATCAATGACCCCTGAAGTACAAGTGAGTAGTTAAAACTATATATTTGAAAGAATGTCGAAAACGATTGTTTCTTCATTTCAAACCTGTGGAGGGCACTTTATATTCCTGATGGTCCTGTTGATTGTGGTAATTAATTTGCCATGCCTATCCAAATAAAATTGTCTGTCTCGACAACAAAGTTAGTGACTGCGAAACAGTGAGGTTTTTTTGCTTTCTTTTCGAAAAACAATAAAAACAAGTAGTTTAGAATGAGCTACAAATTATTTTTTTGTTTGAGTTAAGACATTTGTTTGATAAAAAAAAACGCATACCAAACCCGGTATTGTCAACGAAAGCGAAATATAAAAATAAATATTTCTTTCTGCAATATGTTCACCCTCCGACAAACACATTCTTTCAGTAAGAAGTTTTCATAATTGTTGCATCTTCATAAATAAATCCTTGTCTATGGGCATTAGGACTCGATGCGAAAAAAAGTAAACTCCTATGCCTTTAGACAATTTGATTAGGTAGAAAAAAATGGGTGCCAAATTTAGGTTCTTCAATTCAAGTCGCTCGACAATTTTTTTTTCTCCATATAATTTACACGAGAACTTCGCTTTTTATTTAACTTCAACGAATTAACAACTACTGTTTGTCAGATTCGGTTAAAATGTTTTGAAGTTAACTTCTACAGCTTCAAAAAAAAACTTTAAAATTTCGATATCATTTTTTACACAAATTATAGCGGTTTAAAAAAATATCTCTTTGAAAAGCAATGCGGCATTTTTTTCCAAAAGGCTCGAATTTGTATAAAAATAATGATATCGGCATATTAAATATTGGTCAAAGATTAACTAGTGGTTGAGTCATTCAAGTTGATTTTTCGTGTACACCCGACCGTTACTTTGAGTCTCAGCCCTTTTAGAATTGAGTTAGAGGATTGAAATTCAGCAGGTTTTGAAATACCTAACACTATTATTTAAAGTATTCAGAATTAAATTTTTTTTCTTGAAAAAACGCATCCGAAACAGTAAGTATGTACAATGACCATCCTCGTTTCTTAACGAGACTTCAGTATTGAAAATATAAAGAAAAAAATGTTTTCTGCTCAGCAACCCAGAGGTCCAGCAATTTGCTGTCTGTGCGTAAACGCTGGGTCGTTCTGCGATCCATATCAGGTACCGGGTGTATCTCGTGTATTGGGCGCTGCCACCTTCGATCTAGCATTTAAAAATGCTCCTAGGGTAAATATTCTCCCTCAAAAAAACTCGCAGCCATTGAAATACTCGCGCATCTAGCGCCATCGCACAACTCAGATATTTTAAATTTTATGCATTTCAGATTTCGAGCGAGTGTAGAAAAGTCCCGAATTGGATGGGCACTCGTGAAATTATCACAAAGAGTGAGGCAACGATTTTGTACATCGAGACCATGCATCGTGTATATCGCGATGCTATTGAACGGTTGGGGCACTCTCTTGAAAGTGTCACTATATCGAAATACCAGGCGGGAAATGGTCGTCAGAGTGTCTTAAGGTATATAATGACAAAAATCATCGATTTTATTGTTATTATTCATGATACATCTTTTCCGATAATCATAACCAATATGTTATGTCTATCGTTGCGTTTATCACTGGTATTGCTATTCAGTTTTGAAGAACTCCAAAGTATCTCCTTGACACTGGAGAAAAAGAAGGAACACATATTTAGCCAGTTCGTTCCAAGAGGACATCCGGCAAAGACGTTTGACAAACATTATTTGAAAGGCCTCCGTCAAATAGGCAACAGCAAAGTGTACAGAGAGGTGCAGAATTTTCGTAAGCGTCATTACAGTGCACATCGTATGACTGTTGTCATGAAGGTACGTCGCGCAGCTTTTTTTAACGCAGTCGTCTGGTGTAGAGGCCTAAAAAAAGGTGATTTTTGGTGATTTCTTTTTATAAGGAAAGAAACAACGGACCTTCTTGAAAATTTTATTGTACTTTAACGCACGTTTGAAGAGTATAAAAAAAAATTATTAACTAATTGTCGCAAAATGGCGGAGTATTAAATTGACCATAGAAGCGCCTCGCCGCTGGAGTCTCGAACAGGCGGGGAGGATGGTGTGCTTAATTCTTGTCTGGAACGCAAAAACCACAGATATTTTTTATTGACATTTTTATTGTCGATGAACTGAAAAAAACCCAGAAAAAACCGTGAAACCATATTAATTTTCGAGCTTAAACAAAAAAGTGACGATTTTTACAATTTTTTTTTTTTTCTTCGTGCAATAAAAATTGTATAAAATGACTTTTTTTATGAATGTTTTCAGTTCATTTAGGATGGTTTTTAATAATCTAGAGAATGAAGTTTGGATTGGGTCGATACGTCAAATAGTTTTTTTGCTATCACGCCCGCCGATTTGAAAGAATCACGAAAACGAGATTACAAGAAAACGCGCTTTAAAGTTTTCGGTCAAGAAAATATTAATTATTGGTAACTTACACGAATCTAATGCTAATCAGCTATGCCTGGTCCGTATATGTAGTCCTTTCGCTTCTTCAAAAAACTCGTTTTGATTCATTTTTTCGAGTCTACGAGCAGTACGACCCTCCTTAGAGCTGTAACTTTGACGCTGGTTTTCCCGCGTGATTCATTGCGCGTCATTCCGATCGGCGAACATCTTGCACTGCTGGCCAATACTCAATCCCAGCAACCCCATCTGCTGGGGTTGCTGGGATTGTGTCTTAATGAAGACTGCTGCCTTCATTAAGTAGCCACAAGAAGGCCTTACTTGTCAAATCGTTATTATTCCGAACGGGCACCCTGTCGTATGAAAATTTTGTCGGTTCGCGGCTACGGCAAACTCCCGCCTGTGACGACACAGGATTCTCAGAGTTTTCCTCTGCCTTCGTGCAAATGCGATGTGGTAGTGCATCCGGAAACCAATGGTTGCGGGACACCATCGGGGAGGGGCGGTGGGTCGGGGGCCTGCAAGAAAGTAGAAAAAATAGGTGACACGTAGGGCCACCAATAATAAGGATGAGATTCTATAAGCCGGCACATTGAAGGAACGTTGGAAGTAAATTTGAAAAAATACAAATGTTGATGTCGACTTTTTCTTGAGAATTTCTTTGTCACAAAAAATAAATCCGACAGTGCCATTACCATTTGATGATAATTTTGCGTAAAATGGAAAAAAATGATCAATTATATGATAAAAATAAACATTTTTCGTACGTATTCATTGTAAATTTAGAATATGTATTTAGATTTTCACGTCAGTTTATTTTGGTCTGTTTCACTTTTTTGTAGTTAAACTGTATTTTTTAAATGTTATTGAAGTTTGCATCGTTGCAAACGAATCTTCAATTATTCTTATTCTCTCACTGTTTATTGATATACTTATTATTTTTCACATATGTCGATCGTAGATCTCTAAATAAACACCTTAAAAAATAATTAAGAGCTTTTCGTTGCTAAAGACTACCGAAAGAAATTGCAGCAATTCCACAACGGTTCATTTTCATTGCTTCCAAATATTGCAAACTTCAATCTCATCTTTTTGATCATATAGGCGGAGCTACCACTAGATACGTTGGAAACTCATGCAAAGGAATGTTTTTCGAGAATACCGAACAACGGTCTGCCACCAGAACTCTTTGATCCGTACAATTTTGCAAATTCCGTCGAGAATACGAAATTTCGAAGAATTTGGCGGATAGATTCGTCTGATTGCAACGAGGTATGCACTTTTCGTAATGCCAGGGAAATTTTTTACCCGGTACTCAATTATTGAAGGTGATTTTTTTTTCGCTGTAAACGACGATGGCCTTTCGTGGATTGTTTTAACAGATGTACGTTAAATGGATAATACCGCCATCGAGTTGGCTCTACAGGACGAAATCTCTCGAGTTTCTCAGTTGGCTAATCAGCTACGGTGGTGCAGGCTCACTACTGAATTATTTGAAAATGAAAAAATGGGCAACGGAAGTTCATGGCAGTGTTCTCGACGAGCCTGCATGGAACACTTCGCTGTACAGCACTTTTTGCGTTTCCGTAACACTAACAGCGATTGGCAGTTCCGAAAATAAACTGCATGTTCTCGATGCGATATACTCGTACATCAATTTCTTGAGAAGAGAAGGACCGCAAGAAAGCATCTACGGTGACATTCGCACCATTCGAAATGCCGAATTCAGGTGAGAGGGAGGAGGTGGAGCGAGAGAGAGGGGAAAAGAAGGAGAAAAGAGTTTGAGACAACCAGGCAACGTTTGGACTACTATAATCGAAGATCCCTTAAAGTTTGTTTCGGTTTCTTCAAGGAGAATAGTCAATCATCATGATAAAAATTTACCTTGTTTCATTGTAAATTAATTACAAACGGATGGACGCAATACCAAGATTCGGCATAATGTTTAATACATTGTAATGAGTATAAATACTCCATTTGTAATTTGTACATACAATACCAAAGTTTCATGCTGCCCGATGATGCCAAAACTCAATGCTCACTCGGTCGGTGTGACACATGTCCTGGAAAGATCAAAACGCTTAGTAAAAGTGCAGGTAGTTTTTGTTGCCTTGGATCAAGCCGCTGCGATAATCGATACGATTAGAAAAAAATTATCCCCCACATTATTGGCAAATATTAACTCGATAATGTAAAGAGGTTTCCGTCGAATAATAAATAGAAAATATATTTTTTCTAGATACCAACGAGCTGATTTGAAGGATTCTACGGACATTAAAAAACTAGCCGAAAACATGCATCTCTATCCATCCACCGATTACCTTGCCGCGCCCTTCTTTTGGTACAAATACGATCCCGTGTCGCTAACGACTTGTTTGAATCTGATGACACCCACCAAAGCTTGTATCCTCGTGACTGGCGGAAATTTTGGTAAGCATCTCGACATCAAGTTGGCTGGCATCGATAGAGATGAGAGAAGCACAGATATTCCGGAAGATTGGATCGATCGATGGCAGACTATCGAGCCGTTGCCCGGCTTCAAGCTACCGGTACACAACATCTTCTGTCCCGATGATTTGAGAATGATCGATGCACCCACGGTACTTCGGGAATATCCGGTCAAGGTGTACTCTGACAGTATGTCCGAAGTCTGGTATAAATTTGATCCGGAATTTCAAGGGCCCAAAGGTCAAATGAACTTCTGTTACGTGAGTCCCCTCCCATTGGAATCGCCAGAAAAGTAAATAATCATATTTCATTGCAGTCTTTCGTTTGGCTAAAGATCGTTTCAAAGCGAACGCTTCCGATCTAATCGTTTGACGTTGCTTTCCAGTGTGCCAATGCTGGAATTGTTCGCCATGGTTCTTAGGGATTTGACGCACGATGACTTGTATCCTGCAACGGTAGCTGGATTGTCATATTGGTTTGAGCCGTACCTTTTTGGACTCGGAATAAGAGTGAGCGGTTTTACTCAGAAACTTCCGGTAAGACAATAGAGAAAATTCGTGGCAAACCAGTAAACGGCACTGATTAAAATCCTAAAAATTTTAGCTTCTGGCGCAGATCTGTGCCCAGTCGATAACAGAATGTTACCACTCTTTGACGAAAAGTTTGTTCGAAACGAAGAAAGCCGCACTACTCTATGAATACAGCGAGGACTACTCTGATCAATCCCTGGCAAAGTAGTGATTGTGATATTGCGCCAATACGAAATATTGCTTTTAAAAGGAAAACTAAATCGTAATGTTCTTTAAGGCAAATCCAGAATTCAATTTTAATGCCTGGACACTGGATGGATTTCGAGAAGCACGCGTCACTGGCGCGCCTCCAGTTCGAGAGATTTAAACATTTCGTGAAGCACTTCTTCGATCACATTTACATCAAATGTTTCGTGCAGGGAAACATTGCCGAGGGCGATGCGGTGAAAGACGCTCTTAGAGTCGTTAAGGTATCGCAGTGCGGACCTCTGCCACGAAATAAGATACCACGACTCCGAATAAACAAGATACCACGTGGAAGACATTGCTGCACAGTCAAGGCTTTTCGACATAACAGCTCGAACGTGACTATCGAGAATCACTATCAATTCGATGATTTTTCGATGGAATTGGGCGGACTACTCCGTCATCTTGTGGTAGGTAATCGTAGCAACAGATCTATCATTTCTTATTGAGATTCCTTTTCAAAAATTATATGAAGCATTCGAAATAGCCTTTCGAAATGAGTGTGTTTGCTTCTGCTCGTTTATAGGGGTTGTGTTCTGGATCTGATTATGAAATGGCAGCCGGTTTCAGCAGCAACGGCATCTATAAAGCTGGTCCTAACAATTACTCCCTCGGATTAGTCGATTTCAGCCCATCGATTATTAACGCCAAGAAAATCGCGTCGGTTGACGCGGCGATCGAAGAACAACAACAAATTACGCATCATTATCTCAAAGTCGACAGAGGTGACTTATGGAAGTATAGGAAAGATGCTGTCATCGCAGAAATTCGCAAACGCGTAAACTCTTTACAAAGTGAATGTACGAGTAATTGGCATGACATTGTAAACGGCGAGTATACTTTTGGAAAAATTTCGCGTCAGTTGGATGCTCTGCACGAAATGGATTCCGCAGTTTTTGACAAGTGGGTAGAATACATTACAGACGATTCAAACATTCGCAAGTTGAGTATCCGGGTTGTCGGTGACAAATACAGCCGGGCTGATTTTTCAACTGTAAAAACTCAGCCCGATGAGCCCAACACTGAAGCTAATAATATTCGTGAGTATGCTGTTTAATCTTCAATAAAGTGTGTCAGCTTTCGGTACCCCAGCAATGCGCGGGAGTCTCTGGAGTCCCCATTTTGTCTATTTAGTAGTTAATCTCTTAAGGCCTTATATACGCGATTTCGCCGATTTTCGAAGGTACTTTTCTAGACGCGGTTAAAAAAAAATGACGCATATATTGACAACATCTTTTTTACAGATCATTTATGCACATGGTTAAGTATATGTAAAAAAAAATCAGAAATATTAACAAATGGCAGAGATATAACATAATAAAGCAATGTATTTTTTATGCGCGCGCGTTGATGGTGAAAGTTCTCGGCATCGATGTGGGTGTCTGAAAAAAAAATGAACATATTTATAATTGCATAATGAATGTATCTTCAGTGTGAACCAACAATATTATAAAAAAAAATTATAATAAAAATTCGAAACTTAAAATTTTTTTCCTCAATTTTCTGTCGGTTTTTTATTTTTTATATTTTTTCGTGTCATTGAAATTTTTGTTTCTGTGGTTCACACGATAGGTGATGATACTAAGAATATGTTGTAAAAATTTCAAAGCGATCTGAAGCTTCGTTCAAGACCCAGAACTTTCACAAGGTTCAAAAAAGTGAATCGTGGAAAAACGGCTTTGAAGTTGGCGGTCGGGCGCGCCGCGCGGTATCTATTATTACGCTCTAAATGCTGTAACTTTAACAATTTTTCGAATTTTTCAATTCTGTAAAGCTTAAAATATTCCTAACCGTTCAGGCTAATGGAATCGAAAATTTAAAAAAATGAAAAATTTTGAAATTTTTCGCGTATATAAGGCCTTAAACAATTTCTGTTTGAATTGTACATTAAAAATAATTATTGTCTATAGATTCTGCGACAAGAATGAAAAGGTTGTACATTGCGAATGCATTGTGGAAAAATGAGCGCCTCTTTAAGGGGGTACGTGGGTTTCGAAACCAAAAAAAAAGCATATTTTCTCGATTTTTAAAAAAAATATAATATATAAATTATTTTATTCAAAATGTTAAGCACATAAAAGAGCAACATTTCAACAAAATTAAAAAAAAAATCATCCGAAAAATTTGGGAAATTCAGCCGGTGGGACCTGGTTTCAGGAGACCCTACAAAAGAGTGTCCTCGTGGTGGTCAGGATAGTTCATGATAGCTTTATCTGAAATTAAAAAACCAAATGTTTTCTGATATGAGATAAGTATAGCTCGTGATTGAACAAGAATTTAAAAAAAAAATTGAAATTTTCGGCAGAGTTGTATGCAAAATAGTTCAATTTTTGGTACATTTTACACTGCGTATAGCCTTGTAAAATTAGTTGTAATCGAAAAAAAACCTTCGTTCAATCACTAGTCAATGCTATTTTGAAGAAGTGTGCAAAATTTCAATAAGATCGGTGCATTCGTTTTTGAGAAATCGTGTCCACTGACTTAAAAAATAGTGTTTTGAGAAAAATGCCTATACCTGTGTCGCTCCCGGCCGGTCTTTCCCAACGGGGGGAATTCCCAAAGGCTCTCTCTTTCCTAAACTTTTACTCCGATTGACTTAAAACTTTGGGAGAATATTCTAGACATATTGTACTATTAGATAATAAAATTTAAAAAAAATGGATTTTTATAAATTTTCAAACCCACGTAACTCCTCAAACCAAAAAAAAATATTGTGAAAAAAAAAACAATTTTTCGTCGCCACCAAGCCATTTTTTATCCCATCACAGAGTTATTAAGGGACCATTCCAGTGTGACTGACCTGCAAATTGCTGATTTTCATGATTTTTATTTTATAATAAAATTCAACAACCAATCCGATTTTTTTTCTCGTTTACTCAAATGACTTGTGTTGTACATAAAAGTATTTTTCAATGTTTCAGTTTTATTTTTTATATAATTTTTCGGTGACTGCAAAAAGATGCCTAAAAAATAGCGCCTGACGGTGGAAACTCCTACTCTTCCAAAAATTGTCTGAAAGAGAAAATCCAAAAAGTTTATTAATCAGTATGAAAAACTGTTGAGGCATACGGAGAATTTTTTTTCGATGTAAATAAACAAAATGGTGGCCATTTCAAAATTAAGTGTCAAATGGGGCCTTTTTTCGACAGTTTTCCGTTTAAAAAAATGTGAAATTTTCAAACAAAAAAGCCGCTTCCGTACGTTGAGTTAAAGAATGATGTGAATGATGGAATAATCTGAATTTCGCGACCAAAATTTATCAGCATGTTTATGAAAGTCCATATTTTTGGATAATGCAAAAAAAGAAACGATTTTCAAAAAATTTCACACTTGCATGGTCGCTTGGATCCGCTAAAGTATGGACCTAGGCATGAACTCATTGTAATCATTTAATTCATCCAGAGAATTTGTGCCCATCAGAAGGTAAAGATGAGTTTTTGAAAAAAGCACACCTTGCCCTGGTGTCATCTTTCCTCCGAAGAAAATCTGCAAGGACATTTTCACTGGCCTAGAAGGTTGGCGTGTTCTCAACTTACGACCTGTTCTTTTTTTTTTCCAGCTCTTTATCGGCTCCAATATTTGACCGAACAGGCAGGACGAGGCGGAAAAACGTCATACAACTGCATCACTGACATAAACGAATTTACGAAACAACTGGAAGCATCGTCGAATACAAATGTTACCTCGTAATGAACGAGGAATGACGGTCTTTGAAAAACACAATAACAGTATTGAATTTAGCCATAGTGTTACGTTTGAAACCGATACTGTTCGGCCACCTTGCGATTTATTATCATTTGTATCCAAATTTTTTTGTTGTTCTCTTGAATTATTCATTACCGAAAGGCGTAGAAAAACGACCTTTTTGTTCGTTACAACAGTTACTTCATATTTTCTTCTTAACGTCAAGCATTTCTTATATTCATCTTTGCATCTGTGATGTATTATCTACCTAATATTCCACAGGTAGTACAATTACAATAACTAAGTACGTGAAAACTACTTTTATAAGTGCTAATAAAAAAAAGTGCTAAATCTTTGTCTTGTTTTTAATTCATATATTCGTCTAAAAGTATTCCGTTTGCAATTCCAATTTAGGTTAGCATTTTTCACCAATTTCCACCAACTGTCCAACGTTTCGACATTTTCACCATTTTTTTCGTCTGTTCGAACGTTAACAGTGTAGACTTTTTAGATTTTCCATACACCTTTATCGTACAGCAGAGAGTGGTAAAAAAAAGTAATACGAAGCCGCATTTATTTTGGTTTTAGAGCCAAATAAAAAATAAATGAATTTAGTCATATGAATATTTCCGAACTTCGATCACAACGCAAATTTCATATAAAATTTAATCGAAAAAACTTCGTCAACAAAATTGCATCAATTCTATTTTTTATATTCATCATTTCTGACATTTACTTTTCTTTGTTTTCATTTATAATAACAGCACTTCTTACGCTTTTTGTTTGATTTTTTTTGTCTAATGATTGTTCGTAACTTTAGAAGAATATTTGTTACTTGTATCGTTTTTAGACGACTTCGAAAAGCACCCCTGACGCGCATGCGTTTTTCACCATTTCCGTAACAATCCTCGGAAATTCATAGACGCTCAGTCGACACAACAGATCACAGATCTCGTTACGTTTCATTCATGCCCGCGTCAGCAAAGTGTCTTAAGAAATGTTTGTTTTGTCGGAATTAAAAGATGTTGTTAGAATACCACCGTGGAAATTCAAACGAAAATTGAACGACGCCATAGCGGATGAATTAAACAGAAAATTGGCCAACAAGGTATTGTTTTACACAAATTTTCTTGCATTGTTTTCCAACCGGTTCCTAACCTCAATCTTGGGGCCTACGTACTATAGTTCAAAAATACGTTTGAGAAATTTCGTACGATATTTCAAGAATTGAATTGAACGATGAACCTTAAATATGCAATTTTATCGTTTAAATCCTCAAAAAATGGCGTAAACACAACACTGTCACTGTCTTACCAGCCTTTTTCGAGGTTAAAGATTCATTGTTATGCGCGAATTTTCAAATGCTTCTGAGTATCATTGAATTAATTAAGTACTGCAAATTGCCCTTTCCTTTACTGATACTTCGACGAACGTGTAGTGAAAACCATTTCATTTTTTAGGTTATGTATTTTAATGTGGTGAAATTATGTTTTTCAGGTTTATTTGAACGTAGGACTTTGCATAGCCCTCCACGATATCACAAAAATTGAGGAATCTTACATATTCCCTGGAGATGGATCGTCTCACACAAAAGTCGTTTTCCGCTTCATCGTCTTTCGTCCTTTCATGGAAGAAATACTGCTTGGGAAGATTAGGAGCTGTAGCGCAGATGGAGTTCACGGTAATGTCTCACGATATCTAACGTCCCTCCTATATGCAGTTGCCGATTCAATTGTGGAGAGCGTTAAAGATTAAATATTCAAGGGTAGAAATACATGTAGACGACGAAAAAATAGCCAATTGTGACCATTTTTTTTTTTTCTTGGTAAGGAACAAAACGTTTCACATTAATGAAATTTCTGTTCAAATAAATATTTGCATTAAAAAATATTCTAAGAGTGTAACATTATGGCGTGATCTTCCAGGAAGGTTTGAGGGGCAGTTGTCCGCTTGTGCACCTAAGAAACATTTAAAAAGTTAGAAATTTAAAAAAATGAGACACGGCAAAATAAATTGAAATTTCATACAACATTTTCATTCTTTTGTGTGATAAAAAAGTAGGGGGAAGGTATACTAGTTGATCCCATGGGGTAAGATGATAATTTTCAATTGCAACGAAACTATCAATGCTATCTAGTGATATTCTTTGATAAAACATAGCACCCAGCACCCCCTGCGTTAGTCGATTCATGATGGCGGTGTGAACAATGCACTTGTTTTGACGGAAAAAAATTAAAATTGTGAGCTGTTGATCTAAAATAATGTTGACTTTAAGCTTAGGTAACTTTTATTATATACTGTCAGTTGCAATCATTGTTGTGTTTGTGACTTTATAATATGCTCAATTTGGTTTTTTTCATTGGTGTGGTAACAGTGGAACACTTATATTTTATGTTATCGAGCGATAAATAAAAAAAAGTTGAGTTTGGGACAAGGTTATTCCCTTCCAGGTGTACAAGATGATCCCTAGGGATTGTACACAAATAATGTACCTACTTTATTTTTATTAAATATTATGGCATATATTAAATATTATATTATGAAATTATTATTATGTTATTACTTATAATTTTATTATTATTGTTTATTTTACTATTATTATTAATTTTATTTATCCATTCATTATTTATTTATTTTTATTATATTAAATATTATTAAATATTAACTATTAACGTATAATTCATCTTACAAATAATAATTGATATATGTTAGTGATTTAAGGCTGGCTGTAGAGGACTGGTTTAGTTTGAGTCTAGTTGGGTAAGATAAAACTTATAATATACCTAACGGTAATTTAACTTGTAAGTTCAATTTATGTTGTATACCTATGATTAATATATACTGGGTGCGGCGCCAAAATCTGGACAAATTAAACATTTTTTTGAAACAATTTTTATTGCAAAAATGGAGAAGGTTACAATTATTTTTTTTTACTAAATTATTTGTTAGGTCATAAAGAACACATTTACTCAATATAACCCCCTTCTGCTTGAATGACTGCCTCCATTCTCGGTCTGAAACATTCGCAGGCCCGTTGTAATGAGTCACGGTCCATATCGGTGAATGCCGCTTCAATAGCGGCTCTCAATGATGCAACGTTTGAATGTCTATACTTGGTATTGACCCTTTCAACCATGCTCCATACATAGAAGTCCAAAGGATTTAAATCTGGGCTGTTAGGAGGCCAAAATTCTCTGCTCCAAAACATGTCAACGTTGCCCAACAACCAATTCGGAACCCCGGCAGCTTCGGAAAGCATCTGTCTCACTTTAATTGTATAAGGCTTGTAGCAGAGGTCCTCCTCGACGATTCGACACATAGTTTTTTTACTCACGCCGACAACCGACGACAATTTTCGGATCGACTGCCCTGGATCCTCAATAATCAGCTCCTGAGCCCGTTGAATGCTTTCGGGCGTCCTGACAACACGCTCCTTCGAGTGAGTTTTCCTTGCCGGTGTCGCAAAACCTTCGTTGCGATATTGCAGGCGCTCAGCGACAGAATGATTTCTGTCGCTGAGCGCCCAGCGCAAACAGTTTCGATAATCGCGACTCTTCGATTATACACCGCACTTGGTTTCAACATTGCGACTGTTTCGAAGTTATGAATGTTTAGTACGTGCGTCAAGCTATTTGGACGCCAATCGCGACCTTTCGAAGTGGTATAGAACGGCGGGAAATTCAAATTGAATTTTGTCCGGATTTTGGCGCCGCACCCTGTATATATATAAAGGTGTAAACTCGAGCAATCTTTATCTATATTTACCTAATTTCTCCAAAATAAAAAAAAAGTCCCAAAATAGGGGCAAGATGATACGGGGGATCATCTTGACCATACCCTAAGTATCATCTTGGACACCGGGATGTCCAAGATGATCCTTATGTAAGGTTTAAAAAAAAAAGGAAATCTTTTTATTGAAACCCTAATAAATTGAATATTTCGAGTATGCCAATCGTAAGGTAGATAAATATGTCAGTAGTAAACGCTTTCAGATCTTAATTATGTTGAATATCTTTGAAATTATGAGCATTTTCCCTTAAGGGGATCATCTCGTACACCTTTCCTCTACTTTTCAAAAGTGATTCTCACAAACAAGTAGGTTGCGTTCAAGGTAATATTTTTTATTGAGTTGTGTGAACAATTTTAGCACAAACGATCAACTCGTTTAAAAATTATGTTTCCGACAAACTTAAAAAACGTTGTTTTGAGAGAAACGTGTATAAAGCTTCTAACTGCCGAAAACTCAATGATTTCAGTGACTCACCAACTATTCAGCTGGTGAGTCCCTGAAATCATTCCAAGGCTGATTCTTAAGATGTTCAACTAACATTTTACGTAAAAAAAAAACAATTTTTCTATGCCGCTACATGTGTTTGGCCCCTTAAGAATTCAATATTGCTATAAGTGCAGAGGAAGCTCCACGGTGGAATTCAAAAGCAGTAGTAACTAACCATAATTCGCGACAATGAGTTTTACTTTCCAAAATCTCTTGTTCTTTCTCGGTCTTTTATTTCACGACTTCTGTGGTCAAGTTGCCCTGGATGATTCATATACAAAAGTTCTAAAATGCATTTGACGTTTGTATCCCCTTATTCTCGTGTTTCCAGTGACGCTAGGATTTTTCGAGGATATAATTATTCCTCCTCACAAACTTCAACATCCGTCGAGATTTGATCAAACGGAGCAGGCTTGGGTATGGGAATACGACACTGGTAACGGTGAAAAGCATGACCTCTTCATGGATGCAGGTATTCCAGAATTAGTAACTTTGCGAACGTCGCGATTCGAAGCGCTGACTGTCCATCTTTTCAAGGTGAAGTTATTCGGTTTCGTGTGGTGAGCGAAAGCTTCGTGGAAACTCTGCCGACTGGTCCTGCAGTGCCCGGTGAGAGCGTGGAAAAACCTGAGGCCACCGGAATTTCACCCTACACTTTGGGGGTAAATCACCAAAACTATGCTCTATTTTAAGGAAGTTGGAGCGTTACCTACAATCCGTGATAAAAAAAAAAGGATATACATGGGGCTTTTCATGCCAAATCGACACCAATTTCCGACCCGACCCCTGTCGATTTGGCTGAAACTTTAATGTGTTATTGTTTTCAGCTTAAAACGCTTGTGTGATTTTTTTCAATTTTTTTTACACAATCAGAAATACGTAGTGAATTTTTGAAAAAAAAAACGCCCGTTTTTTTTTTCAAATGCTCATAACTTTCTAAAAAATGAACCGATCAGAATTTTGTTTTAACTTCTTCGTTTTGAAATGTTCTTTATGAAAAAAAAGACTTGAAAAATATTCAAAGTTATCTTCGACAGGATTTTTTTAGTTTTTTGTAAAAAAATGACATTTTTTCAAAGAACCCCACTTTTTATTTTTCATTTATTTTTGTAAAAAAAAACACGATGAATTTAGCACTTTTTGCCGCCAGATCCATCGTGGTAAGATTTTTATTTCTATTTCTTTCCTGAATTGAAAAAATTTTATCCTTAATTTTTTCCAAATATAGCTGTTTCCTATGATGCACTAATATCCATTAATAAATTCTATGGTTTTCAAAAAAAATGCAGTGTACTATTTCAAGTGATTCAAGAGATCACGAATTATGTAAATTATTCAAACGTCACAGAAATGAATAAATTCATCATTAATTACTATTTAACAATTAATTGAATAAATATTTGCTTCATACCCCATTAAATAATCCTTTAACAATCATTTAACATAATTGGGAAACTTTTTAAGTGAGTTAATATTATATACAAAGTATTGAGTATGATAAAATTAACCATTAAAATTATTATATCATTATAGAAAATAGCTATATTTGGAAAAAATTAAGAAAGCGAATTTTCCAATTTAGACAAAAAATAAAAAGAAAAATCTTACCACGATGAGTCTGGCGACACAAAATGCTATGTTTATCATATTTTTTTTCATTAAAGAAAATTTCGAAACGAAGGATTAAAAAAAAAAGATCCTAATCGGTCCATTTTTCAGAAAGTTATGAGCATTTAAAATAAACCTTTATAAATATTTATAAAAAAAAAACTACATCTTGCTCATCGAAAACCATACATATTCGATATAGTACTATCAAGGTTTGATAAAACATTACGAATATTCTTAATCTACTAAAAGATTACGACTCTCATAATAGTCATCAGTAATGATAAACTTTTTCGAGTTGGTAGTAATACAACAGTTTTTCTTTTTCACGTAATAAAAGTATAAAAATGCACAATTTTGCCCTTCAATTATATACTTTATGAAAACGTAATATCTACAGAATAAATATATGCCTCGAATGAATTTCTTTGAGGTCTATTGAAGAAAAAAAAACTCATAAACCGTCATTTGGCTCAACTGGCTGGCTCCAACTCCATTAAAAAAAAAAAAAAACAGAAAACATTGGAAAAGATGACTAATCGATCCGAAATATTCGTTGCAGGCCGCCATCGACGAGCCCGGTCTTGGTTTGCTCACGTGGTGGGAAAATACCTGAGGTGATGTTTCCAAAGGAATTTGAGAAATGCATTTTCTCTTCGATTCCGTAAAACTCGCGAAAACATTATTCTCCGCGCATGAAAATTGAAAAGTGAAAAAAAAGAGCAACCTGTTCGTACGAAGCGCACTAAACACTTGTACATTGCTCCTCTACTTTTAATATCAATGCCATGATTCCTCACGACTGTATATACGTTCTTAATTTCTTCCGCGTCTATCGAACGATTTGTGTCGATTACAACGCATGGGGGAGGAGGGGGGGTCTCATAAAAATCCGTCGAATGATCAGTGGTATTATTATTTGTACAATATATACAAAAAAAACCCTGCGGGCTCAGGGAGCGTGCGAGGACATGTCACGCCGAAAACGGAACAAATTGTCGTTAAATCCATTAATGGTGATAATAATAACAAACATTATTCTAGTGTTCTTCTTTTCCAGCGTTCCGTAAAAATTACAGTAATCATCTATCCAAGTTTCTATCGTACAAATTATACAGCAATTATCGTACATCGTTCATAATAATATTAATTCAAATAAATTATGCGACGTTAAGATATATATATATATATATATATATCCATCATCAGCTTACTAATAATATCGTGTAACGATTCTACCGTCTCGTTACAATTCACGAATTACGAATGATCAACAACGATTTTTCAATTACGCGTACCCATCAATGATTGACACTATAAAGTCAAATTCTAAATGAACCATAAGCGTATAAACAACTAAATGTCCATTTGTCGCATATTATTTATTGATACTCCAAATAGCGACCAAGAATGTATCAGAAATTCTCCACGTTTCGATAACGGTTTTCATGATTAATTTAGAATTTGATTCGAACATAAGGTTGATGATTCGACAGTGGACGTCCTAGAACCACTCATACCATTCTTTTTTCTTTCTAATACAATAATATCGGCGATAATAATATCAATAATGATTATAGTAACGATGAAGTTCGCTTTATTCGCAAACACTTTTTTTTTTATTTTGCAGAAATTACTTAACGACGATGAATGAACGAGAAGAATATTTCTGGAAAAATTAGACACAATTTTGCAAATGAATTTATCTCTTGTTCCTTTTTCGTATTACGAGATTTCACAGAGATACACGTGTGAACATCGAGATAAAACGGAGCTACGAGCATTTTATCTTCGTTAATTTTTTTTCGCTTTGAGAAAGTTCGAACGATCAATGTGACGAATATGTTCGGTGCTCGTTCGAGCATAATAATTGGAAAAAAATGTTCATTTCGCTTGAGCGTGTGTGAGCGGGAGCAGTGAAAAGAACAAAATCCGAAAATTCAAATATTACCAAAACGAGTGCATGACTGTCCAAAAGACCGCGCAATCCTGAGAATTTACTTAATCGAACTTTCTCAAAATCGAAGATACACAATAATACATACCGTGACGCGAGTGTAATGTTTTTTTTTCGTGTTTGCGTGATAAGGATACAATAATTCGTGTAGGTGAAAAATGACGATATCCTAATACAATTTGAAAACCGGAATATTTCTTTATTCCCATCATCCGCTTTAGGTAAACTTTCCCATGATTTTCATTGGGTTTGTACGCGTTCGATTGGTTGTTTTTTTTTTCTTCATACGTCAGGAGTTTCGAGCTGATCGCATAAAACCATATCAGCGGATCGCACGATGAAAATTCTGTTTACTCGCTTTTTTAGGTACGATGTGGAATGTTTCTGTTTTTTTTGTTTGTTTGTTCATGTACTTCGTGTGGCCTCCACGGGCCCGCCAGGGTTAATATAGGTTTATTTCAATAATTTTTTGCTCATTCTTCAGCACTTTATCTATAAAGCAAAGTTTGACCGGCGCTTCAAATCTTCTTTGTAAGGATTTGCAATTTTTCGCGACTCCGGTTACGATTGCCCTCTTGCAATACCCGCGCAATCAAACGCGCCCGGATCTTCAAAAGCTCATCCACGAATACGCAGACTCTATACTGTCCATAAATATACCGCCTAGAACGTGAAATTCGTCACTTGGGCGCACTCTGCTCTCTCTCTCTCTCTCTCTCTCTCTCTCTCTCTCTCTCTCTCTCTCTCTCTCTCTCTCTCTCTCTCTCTCTCTCTCAATAGACAAGTTCTCATCGTCAGAATGCCCGGGACAATATCTTTCTGGAGAAAATAAGCCTAACGTCCACACTCGCCGTAATGGGCAACTTTTCCGTACACAAACACACACCGGAAAATCAAATATCCGTCCGAACGAAGTATTTTCGAGCCTGTTACGGTTGTCGCATTTTTTTTTAAATTGCGATAATGCATACACGAAGCATATATTTGTTAGGTTGCGAACTAGAACGTTTCGTGACAAAGGAACAAACGATGTATACGACACGTATTCTGAGCGAATGCGGCACACGTCGTTAGGGTATTATTTAATAAGTGCCAATGTGTGGGATGCTAATTATGCCTTTGGATCGCAACGCCTGGATAGTTGTGGAATAACAAAGATAGGCTTAGATGTATGAAAGATTGAATACATTTTGGACGATAGGTCGATCTTCCCAACAAAGATCTTGTTTCCTAATTTTTTGTTTTTTTTTCTTTTTTTTTTTTTATACGTTCGCGCGACTTATCGAAATTCCGTTTATCTTCCCTCATTATTTCCATTTAAACTTTCTAAACGAATTGAAACACGAACGTACGTTATAAATTTATCACAGTCCTAACCGTCGTGTATGGCGCGATCATTATTTCTTTGTTTTGTCTTCTCTCTTTTTTTTTCTTTCTCGTATACATTATAACAGTTTAATTATCGTTATTGAAACGCAATTCGCACTTCTTGCGATATACAACTACTATTTATACGATCTTTTTTGTTTGTTTTATTTTCTTTTTTCTTCTTCTATGTCACACCTCTTTGTTCACACTCGCGCAAATTTTAAGCTCTACGTACGCGCAATTCTAGGGCACTTGTTAGTTTTTGCCTATTTTTGTTTGTTTGTTTGCTTTCTTTTGTTTCTTCTTCGACGAAACTGCTCGTTTATATGCGGCAATATGCGTGAAATTGTAAAAACGTAAGTGTTTTTTTTTTTGCTCTGCTGTTTGTTTTTTGTTTCGCTTCGTGATTCTTAATCGACTATGTGATTGGGGCGCTGCGGAAACGAAAAACATTTCTGGGGCACGCGTCGTAAAAAGTGGGATATTCGAGGGATGTTAAAAACACGACGATCGTTTATACGCTTTCGAGATAAATTTCGCCTTAATCGCGCACCTGTTTTCTCCTCGTTTGCCGTGTATTGCTTTGCGCCCGAAGAATTTGCCTATTTTCTCGCTCGCTCGGCTCGCAATCCTACAAAGATCTCTCAAATCGTGTGAAAACGTGAATTCTCGACGAATTTTCTCACTCTACTACGAGACAGCGTGGTAAATGCTCGCGCAGGTAGTCGAATAGCTCACGTGACGTGCCCGGACAGTTTGTCAACTCGAGCTCGTGAAGATGACGAAGCTGGATGAGACTCGACAGACCACTGCTCGTTAGTAATGGACAGCCTGAAAGTATTTAACGAAAAAAAAGAATTTAAAATCCGCCGACTCATCATTGATAGAATATTGAAAAGCGCGGAACAACTTTAACGTCGACTGAGGACATTGATCTTCAAAATGTCAGTCCGTACGGCTGAGGGAAAATCGTTCCGAGGTAAGGGAGACTGCCCTTTGGCATCTCGTCAGACAGACTGACTTGTCAAATTTTCGGAAAATCCAAAAACACTGATAAATATGTCGAAAAGGCTCCAAGACGAAATTGGTAGGAAGGTTATCTTTTAAGGTGTTACACCATCTTGGCGCTCGGAAAAAAACGTATAATTTTTTTTTAAATTTCGACGCGACTATTAGAAAATATCTTTTTATTGTTCGCAATTACATTATAGTTTTATGAACAAATAAAAAAAAACTAATAAACAACATTTTTGGCGGACATTTAATCGTCTAGTAAGACCCTCTTTTCAAACTGGTGGAGAAAATATCTGGAGATCTACGCAACCGACTTTGCTGAAAATTATTCTGATGAAATTATTATACAATTAATGAATATTCATTATGCAGTATAGGTTTTTTTTTCATTGGATGCCGCGTTAATTTTTTTTTATTTATTTTTTTAACTCAAAGTTTTGATAGAAATCAGAGTTTTTTTTTTCAAAGAGCTGTCATTGCTACAAAAAAATATTAAAATTTTTTTCCCATGCTACACTTTAGCTATTATCTTTTTACAAGAAAAAAAATTTTGTTTATTTTTCAGATGATGCCCGACCGAGAAAAAAAATTCCATTATCGGCAAGGATTTTCGAAAGAGGGTCCTCCTAGACGACTTATATTTCCGCCAGTTTTTAATTTTTTTAACATTTTGTTCATAAAACTATATTTGCGAAAAATCAAAACTATTTTATATATTTAACCCTTCGTGATCACACTCCCAAATTCAATCGCGGTGGTCACACTTGGGTCGATTCTACCCAGTCAGTTCTCAAAAAAGTATTGTGACCAAACTATCCGTCCGAAGTGGTTCAAAACATTACGGAGCATGCTTTGAACTTTCTAGATGATGTACGAAAAATTTATTTCTAAGAAATAAAAAGGCGAAATGTTAAAAAAAAAATCATAAAGAGGCGAAAACGCAAAAAAGACACTTTTGCGCTAAAAAAATCATAGTTCCGTGAATTTTCAACACTTTTACCTAAAATTTGGATGTGATACTCCTTAAATATGCTACTTTTGGGAAAAAAAATAGTAGCGTAGTGCGCGTTCCAAAAATGGTATTTACTCCGACATATGAAGACGGTAAATTTTATGGTATGATGATACTTCAAACTCCAGGTAAGATGGTGAATACAGTCCCCCATTCGAACCCGGGAACTATTATATATTAACGCCAAAAATTGATCGACGGGTCGATTCTACCCAGGGTGACCACGAAAGGTTAATAGTCGCATCAATTTTTAAATTATTTTTCACGCCTGTTTCACCGAGTGCCAAAGTGGTGTAATGCCTTAAGGATTCTCATTACTTTAAAACGGTATAACTATTAATATTATGAAAGGGCAAGCCCTCAAAACCGAAACGAGCCCAAACAATCCTCTCACAGTTGCAGTAGTTTGTTTGGGTTTTTCGGGCTTTCCTCCGCCATAACTTCTTGAAATATTAATTTTATTGAGCACGTTTGCAAAGAACGCTTGATCTTTTAAACATTCAAAGACTCCAAGCAAAAACTTCGGAATAAAGTGAAATCTAATTTCGTCGCACATTACAACAACCGGACAGAACTTCAGGAGAACGTATACACTGTTTCGTAACCAAGTACGCGTATTGTGTGTATGCAAGATTTCATTGAAATCCGTCCAATTCAGCCTGACAGAACAACAAACAACGAAGTTTCGCTTCTATAGCGCAGCAATAGACGTTGTACGTGGGACAAAACATTGAAACAGCAGTAGTCAACTTGTTTTACCAGCCACGGAGAGCACTTGAAGAGATCTCATTCCACACAAATGCTGCAGACCGAAATCTCTCAGTTGGGAACACCATCGTAGAAACAAAGCGCTGAGAGAACCCATGGTCGATATATAGCCAACTCCGATATCGGTTACGTGGACACACCTAAAATAAAAACAAAAGGATATAAATGTATGCGATAAAATCACGGCAAGTCGGCCATTTGTCCAATTTTTCAAATAACGCCCGAGATTTTATCAATTTGGGATATTGTTCAATTTATTTTTAATTTCAACGATAATCGTATTTGGATTGCTTAACGTTTCAGAGAATTCTCAATTGGGCCAGAGAGCATCGACAAAGTTTGAACATTTTCAAAATTATAATTATATAGTAAAATAATATATACTAAATTATATACTAATTATTTTTTTCAGCGAATAGTCGTTATAAGCAATACATGGACAGTGAAAACCAGTTATAACGACGTTGAAGGGACCATGCAGTAACGACAAGTGTTGGGCGTTAATCAATTAAATTTTCAATCAGTTCATTAATTGACTAAAAAAGTAATTGCAATTAATTTCATTGCAATTAACATTAATTGCATGTTGCAATTAATTTATTTGGATTAATCCATGTTAATTGCAACTCGCAATTAAAGCAATTGCATTTAATTTTTTAAATTGTTCTAAGAAACACTTAAAACTAACAATTAACTTATTTAACTTGACAGATATCAGATACGACGTGTTTGTTTGGATTTTGTAGGCTTACGCAGCGCCCTATACAATAATCAGTTTTAATTGTTAGTTTTTAATCAAATACACCAAAAAGATTGGAAATTGATTTGTTTCTAATTGTGGAGAGTCACGATTAACAATTGATTAATTGTTAATCGCGACTACGACAATCAGCAATTAAGTAATTGAGTTGTTAGAACAAATGTTCGATTTTTAAATTTAGAATTGATAAAAAATCTAAATTGTGATAATTAAACAGAATGTCAAAAGAGTTTTTCTTTGAAATAAATCTAAAGATAATTATTAATTGTTTTTGTATTGTGATAATTCAAATTGTAGATTTTGGCGCGAAATGCCATGCCATCGGCGCTGGCGCTTGTGACGTCATCATTCGAACGCGACCGAATAGGCTTTGTATACAGCTTACACGCAAGTGTACACAAATGTTAAATTTGGTGACATTTTACATCTGAAAACATCTCGAGCATTCTGAAAAAGTGTTAAGGGCATGTACAAGGTCAACATAACCTCACAAATTTTCCAACCCAGTTTTCTCATAAATGGTTAAGGTTTTTGAGGAAAAACAAAGCATCAGGATCTGGAGAATATCCTGACACCGAGCTTGACGATTTTCTTCTGCCCTAAAAATTATTCATCTTTGGGAAATCTCGGTTCGAAAATTTTAGCTATCTCTCTCGCACTCATATGTCACGTGGTGCACCTTCTACTTCGCCTTAAAGTGGATTTGTGAAAGCAAATTCGAGTGATTTACCGACCGTGGATAACTGAACATTTTTAAGTTAGGAGAGGCTTGATAAATTGTGTTACTTATTGTCGCTACGTATCATAAGCATTTTGAGACAGACGTATTAAAAAAAAGTATTCCAATAGAGTTTATGTTATAACACGTTACACTGACATGAAAGTGGCATTCAGCTAAAAAATAATTGGACGATGATTTCGAGTCGACACGTCGTGCTGCATCGAACAACAGATTTCGACGTTTTATGTCTTGTGGCATTCAGAAATACCTATTAGGGGCACTTTTCGTCGTATTTATACAAAGAGGAACGAAACAAGCCTTATACAATTTTGTCGTTGCCATCGTTGACAGAATACTCGTATTATACGAGTAGTTCGTATACCGGCTTTCGAACGGTGACGTCACAGAGCGCTCGGGTAACATCGGATGCTCTCGGCGCGTTTTTGCCGAGCCGAACAGAACAACAATTTCAAAGTGCTATATCGTTGTTAATTGTTGAGAAAAAAAAAAGAAAACTACTTTGCTTCAAAAACTCCAAATGATCTTTACAATGAAAAAAAAATCATTCAATGACCCAATTGTTAATCGCGAGTTTGCGCAATTGCAATTAATGAATTGTTAATTGTTATAGTCGTGATTAAGAAATAATTAATTGTTAATCTTTAGTTACCCTAGCAATTAAATTTTTCCCAATATTGAGTACCGACTTTATAACCGATTCGTCCGTGTAAGCAATATCGTTATAAGCGGTTTCGACTGTATAAGACTTTGCAATATAGTTCTGTAGACAACATTTTATGGTTTTTAGCCTTCGGCAAGCACATTCAAGTTTTGGGCAGTCGATACTCTCTAACAGCCCACATATCGTTGACCCACACAGGACTTGCTCTCGGAGCAAGTGTCCTGCATGCACACAAGAAATTTCATTCCAATTGGTTCTTCCGTTTGGGAGAAAACTCATTTCAAAATTTCGCAGTGGTCGGAGGCGTGTGGCACTCTGCCTTAATGAACATACCTTCCAAATTTCATGTTTCTATTTTCAGCGATTCAGGCTGTGCGTTGCCTATATGTCAGTCAGTTAGTCAGTCATAGAACTATGTTTTATATGTATTGATTACTCTAGATATCTAATATGAACTGCTCTAAGCAAGTGATAAAAACTGAAGATTCCGTAATGACAGCAAAAACAGAGGGTCGCCGAATGTTTAAAGAAAATATCAATAATAAAACTTAGAAAAATGTGACTAACAGAAGAATTTTCGTAATCTCGACTCTTCAAAGAAAATTAAAAAATATCCAAATCTACAAAATTTATGCCATATTTTTCATTCCAGTTCATCGTTTGGTATAATTATTGATCATGACTTATTTTCATTGAGCGCCACTGTAATCTACTAATGATTCAAAAGGGCTCTGGCTTATGCACCCACAAAATACGGTCCCCCGGTGACAGGAATACCTTAAGAATATTCAAATATTAATGTTCGATCTACTGCAATTTCTGTTAAATTCGAGATCAAAGAATATTTCGTAGTCTCGAACCGGTCGTGAATATACGCATTGATAAAACTAAATATACATTATTCTGTAGTAAAAATACTCATAAATATTATTTATCTTTCATTTAGTGACACGACACAACGTTACAGAGTTTACGACGATAAAATTCATGGGCGATTATTCATCTAAATAATTGTAGAAAATTTGCCAATTGATACGACACAACTGCATTGAGGTAGTTTACATAATTCGTGGGATCGCGCCAAGAGCACGTACGTCGATCGTTATACAATTATAAATACACACGATAATGGAAAATAAAACAATCGAGACGGTTAAGCGAGCGTGCTGCTCTTCGCCTGTCAACGGTGAAATGAAATCCGCTTTTCATGGTTGAATTGAATTCCTCGGCACGAAGGTGGACGCTCGATTAGCCATTGTGGCAAAGTTTCAATTGGCTCGCGCCTAAACCGCGCTCTTTCAAGAAGCCAACGAAACGACCTGCCCTGCCTAACCCTCGGTCTGTTTAAACATTCACGAGTGACGATAAAAAAAAAACAACATTCTTACATTCCCATTCCCGACATTTACCGACGTTTAATTTATCCGTTGGCTAACTAAGGTCGGGCCTCGCAAAATCACTTTGGATTCGAATGCCTCGGGGATCGATAAATTTCTTGCGCGTTTTGAGGAAGAAAACTTCCATCGTCGACACTCAGACCCTCTAGGAATTTCGAATATTTTACTATTCAAGTTTATGCCATATTCTTCCTTTTTATTTTTCGGGATAACGATGGTTCTTTTTATATTGAAAAAAAAATGATAGCTACGGAAGTTTGGTTTTTTTTCGGCTTCTGGACGTTTAAATAAATACTTTTTTTCTTTTGTATTGCATTCTATGGGCCATGAAGCCTCGTGTCAATTGTAAATTTATGGGGTTGGCCGTTAAAAAATTTGAGAAACGTTCCAAATTTCCGAAATTTTCCAAACTATTTTCACTCGCAGTTGAGAACACTCGAGAGCTGTAGTAAAGAAATCCTGTTAATTCAAGAAAAAAGGGTTCTTTTTTCAATAACTGTTAATACATAAGATAGGTTCGGCCTGATAAGAATGGATTAGTTTTTCAAGGTTTTCCTCTCCCGGAGAGCCGTATTTTGTGGGCGCATGAGCAGGAGGCTTCTGAATCATTTGTAAATTACAGTGGCGCTTGATTGAAATAAGTTACAATAAATTATTATACACAACGAAAAACTGGAATTAAAAATTTCGCGTTAATATTGTAGATTTAGATATTTTTACATGATCTCTGAGAAATGGCGGTTATCTTTCGAAGTTTCATCATTAATATTTTCTTTAAGGAGGTTGTAGTAGTCCAGTTGAGTCAAATGACGGTTTATGAGTTTTTTTTTCAATAACCCTCAAAAAAATACATACGAGGTATAGATTTATTCTGCAGATGCTAAGTTTTCATAAAATATATAATTAAAGAGCAAAATTATGCATTTTTATACTTTTATTACGTGAAAAAGAAGATCTGTTGTGCTACTACCAACTTGAAAAAGTATAACATTATTCACGATTGTTACGAAAGAGTCGTGATCTTTTATTAGATTTAAAAGATTTAAAATATTAAAAGATTGAAAAGTTTCGTCATCTTTAAGGGACCCTTGACAATGTTCAAAAAATCGATTTTTTTCACATATTTCGAAAGTATAATATATTGAGAGTACATATACTGGAAAATCGAAAAATGGAAAATTTACGAAGTTATAGCACATAGTCGCATGCTGTGAACTAGGGAAACTTTGATCGCGATTATCTCGAAACGGCATTTTCAAAAACTGCTCATTTTATAACTCAAAAAGTTATTGGTCGATCTGGCTGAAATTTTGGAAGGTTCCTCACTATAACATTATCGGAAGGATATAAGTAAAGTTTTAAGGTTATCGCGTAAATAAATTACTTTTTTGGGGCAAAAATTGTCGAGAAAATAGTCAAAAATATGAAAATTTGATTAAAAAGCCTACTTAATTTTTAATTTTATACTTTTTCATATTTTTATAGGTCCTTCACCTACATATGTCAATAATCGAAAAATATTTTCGATTTCTGTTTCAGATCAATAGAAAAAATCAGACAAATAGAGCACATTTCGATATCACGCAAAAGACGTCTAAAGTAATATCTTATAACGCCGCCATTTTGTGTTGTTAAACAAAACAAAAAAAAATTTTAACACTTGAAAGTTGTAATAATATAATGTCCAAATTTTTTAATGACGCGATTATTTTAACACGCTTAAAAAAATTAATGAAAAATTACTCTTTTCGGGCGTTTAAATCAAACCTTAATCAAACTTTGGTGGTTCAATATTGAATATGTATGGTTTTCGATGGGCAAGATAGGTTGTTTTTCTAAATTTTTGCAAAGGTTTAGTTTACGTCAATGCGTTGTTAGAAATGGTTTATCTTGGTGCTAAATAGCAATAAAAAAAATGTTACGTCACCCGTAGCGTGAACGTCTTGTCCATCTAACCGCACGTAAAATTACATACATTAAACTATTTTTTAGCTCTGGTGTTTTGTAGTGAAAAAATTTCAAAATATTCGTAAAGACTCAATATAGTCTGCACAGTAACATATATATATATATATATTTATTTTTTAATCCTAAATTGTGGGTAACGCTGCAACCTCCTCAAACATTCGATGACCCCCTGTTTTTATTGCCGCTACGGAATGTTTAGAATTCTTTACATGCGTAGAGCAGTTTATATCGTACCTCTCAAATTATGTCCTAAATAAATTATAACGTAGAAATGTGGCAAGCGTGTCATTTCCATAAAGTGCCGTATAAATTAGACGATTTTTAAAGTCGTAATTTTTAGTTAAAATTTCGGTAATTTTACTTTAAATTTTGCAAGTATACCGATACGAAACTCAGTTAATTGTTAAATATTCGGGTTCGCGAAAGAAATATCTTAAAACAAATAGTCTCCTTTTAATAAAAAATAATCTATTTTCGTTCTTTATCAAGATCGCAGACAAATGAATTTGATGTACTTTCGAGTACGATACCAGCCGAATGGGACGTTGGCTATTTCGCAAGTGCATAACAACTGCACAAATCTTCTGCGATCCTCAATCTCGCGAGGCTGATTTATCGAACGTGATTGTTGTGACGCGGGCTTTCGGTTTAATGTCAAGCTCACGATGACAAGATTGAGATAGCGAAAATATTTTAGTACGTGATTCTGGCAGCACTCGCGTCTCGAATTTTTGGCAACGTTACCGCGGACGATTTGTGCTAAGCACGATGATTAATCTGTGACGTAGATTTTCCGTTGTCCGTTTCAGGCGCATCTTCAATACACCCATTCCGTTTTTCCGACATAATGGGCATTTCCAAAAAAATGTCCAGTAGATCGATAAGACGAATGTACAAAGAGTGACAAAAAATCCCATCACTGTGCAACTTTTTATTTTTCGTATAGAGCGTGATCATTAATTTGTTTTATTGCGAATCGAAATCATTTTTTTTTCTTCAATCAAACACACAAATTAATAATGTTTTACCTGTCGAGAGTGAGTTCCTCAAGATGATTGAGATCGCACGCGATGTATTCGAGTGCAGCATCGGTTATCCTCGGGCACCAGCTGAGATCGAGAGATCTGAGCCTGGGCAGATTTTCGGCTATGAGTTCGACCCCGTCATCCGTCACTTTGCTGCACCCGGATAGCGAGAGAACCGTCAAATTCGGCAAAGAATGAACTGTAACGTGGAAGAATAAAACAAAAATGAAATAACAGAGTATCCGGAAAGGTGGAGCGAGGAGCATATCGAATAAATAATGAACAGCGTGATCGAATGATATAAATAAAACGATGGAAACTCGAGCACCCGGCTCGTGTGGATGAGCTATAGAGTAACAAGAGAGATCCCGAGTCGACGAGGAAGAGAGACATCCGCGGTGACAGCTCATCCCAAGCTAAATAAAGCCTTCTACGATTACTATCTATATTTAATTCAAGGTGTGCTGGGTTTATACACAAACGGATCACAATGATCGCGGATCGAAACGTTTCTTCATTAGGTCGCGATTTTTTTTTTCACGTCAAACACACCTCGAAAAGTACATTGCGGTTCTATGTCCAAAAACGAAAAAGTGTAAGCCCGCAGACGTCTCGCGTACTTGTGCATTGGCGTAGCCAGCATTTTTTTCTGAGGGGGAGAGCCTAGGAGAAGCCTGCCAAAAACTGGTTTTGATCACAATGATTCTTTTTTTTTTCTTTTAAATAAAATTTACATGATTGTTGGTAATCACGTAACACACATGAAATATGAAACTTGCTGTAAGGCCTTAGGTCACTCTAGAGGCCAAAAAAAGGACATATTTTGTGATTTTTTTTCAGCGAAACCATAAAATAAATCGAAATTACAAAATAGGGGTTTGTTATAGACGTAATTGACTATAAAAAATTATTTTTTCACAGCGATATATGTCAAAATGGTGACTGTGCAGCATTTTCCCGATGACGCCTTTATTTCTGGAAGGGCAACGGCCGGACCAACAGCTCCTATAATTGTTGAGTTATGGTGAAACACTCAAGTTTTTTCGATTTTATATAAGAATAGCTATAGAAGTACGTAGGATTTTTTTTATATATTGTTTTTTTGTAAAAATGGCGAATTTCTAAAACAAAAAGTACAAAATGCCATGAGGAAATCGTCAGAAAATTGTTTATAAAAAAGGAACTATGCAATATAATTAAAAAAATCCTACGTAGTGCCTCAGAAAATGTAATTCTAAATATACAGTTAAAATTTCAAGTGAATCGGTTGAAATTTGTTTGAGTTATGAGTTCGGCCGACTTGAAAAATGTAGTTTTGAGATAAACGCGTTTAAAGTTAGTAGAAAGTCAAGACATGAATCAAGAGGGGTTGCGTTAGAATTCGAAAATCGAGTACTTAGACGCCTTTATTTCTGGAAGGTCAACGGCCGGACCAACAGCTCCTATAATTGTTGAGTTATGGTGAAACACTCAAGTTTTTTCGATTTTATATAAGAATAGCTATAGAAGTACGTAGGATTTTTTTTATATATTGTTTTTTTGTAAAAATGGCGAATTTCTAAAACAAAAAGTATAAAATGCCATGAGGAAATCGTCAGAAAATTGTTTATAAAAAAGGAACTATGCAATATAATTTAAAAAATCCTACGTAGTGCCTCAGAAAATGTAATTCTAAATATACAGTTAAAATTTCAAGTGAATCGGTTGAAATTTGTTTGAGTTATGAGTTCGGCCGACTTGAAAAATGTAGTTTTGAGATAAACGCGTTTAAAGTTAGTAGAAAGTCAAGACATGAATCAAGAGGGGTTGCGTTAGAATTCGAAAATCGAGTACTTAGAGATTTTTCACACCCATAATCTTTTGGAATATAATTTTATAGGTACTAAGGTACATTTTTTACAAAAAAAAACCGATTTTTGGAAAATCCTAGAGTGGCCTGAGGCCTTAATCACAGGTTCGTAGTAACATTAATATTAAATTCTTGCAATACCTTAAAAAACAATCAACTCATTTCTCATAATTCTTTAATCCAGTTACCAGTGTTTAAACTTCACTTGCAGTATGTACCCAGTGTTGGGCAAAATTTAATTGCTAGGGTAACTAAAGATTAATAATTAATTAATTGTTAATCACGCTTATAACAATTAACAATTAATTAATTGTAATTGTGAAAACTCACGAAAAATAATTAATTAATTGTTAATTGCTGCAGTCGCAACTAACAATTAATCAATTGTTAATCGTGACTTTCCACAATTAGAAACGAATCAATTTTTAATCTGTTTGGTGTATTTAATTAAAAACTAACAATTACAACTGATTATTGTATAGGGCGCTGCGTAAGCCTACAAAAACCCAAACAAACACGTCGTATCTGATATCTGTAAAGTTAAACACGTTAATTGTTAGTTTTAATTGCTTCTCAGATTAAATAAAAAAGTTAATTGCAATTGTTTTAATTGCGAGTTGCATCTAACATAGATTAATCCAAATAAATTAATTGCAACATGCAATTAATAGTTAATTGCATTTAATGTTAATTGCATTTAATGTTAATTGCAATTAAATTAATTGCAATTACTTTTTTCGTAAATGAATTACCTGATTGAAAATTTAATTGATTAACTCCCAACACTGTATGGACCCAATTAAATAAGTCTTTATATTTTTTTTCTGCCAATCGGCCGAACATCTTTTCAGCTGGAATTTTTTTGTTAACAATGTCACTGCCCATGTTTACCAATGACATATGAGAGAATCGTTCCTGATACGTTGTGCTTGTGAGCTACATTTTTATCCACTTCATGGCAGAAAAACTCCTCTTACAGCCAGCGGAGCTCACTAAGAATACTGTTGCCGCTTGGAAAAGTTTATGTAAGTTAGGGCATTACTCCTTTTTAAGACTGCATTCTAATGTAAACACCCATTTGCAAAGTGATTTTTTGAGAATTAAATTGAGAGAAACGGTTGAATCTACAGTGTTAGTATTTCGCAGTTATGTTTATACATGTTTTAAATAACATCTTAAATTTTTTCAAAGCCTTTTATTCGACATTGCACACGATATTTGATGTTGCGCAGGTCATGTCGCGAAAATTTTTAATCGTCGGGCGTGCATTTTTCTCAGTAACTCCTGGGGCTGGTCGACTTGCAATTTTGCACATATGTAGAGTAGGGGAAGGTGGGGCACAGTGTGTCACTTTTTTTCTATAGAATTTTTACTCTTACCAATGTAGTCTGATTAGAAAAAAAAGGTCATAACCGATTTTATAGACCTTTGGGCGTACAATAAAGCTACCATATTTTTTGCAACAAGATTAAAAATCCTACAATAATGGGTTCGGAAAAAATTTTCGGATTGGCTCATTGTGCCCCACGGGTGGGGTGCAATGTGTCAGATACATGAGAACAGTGTGTCAATTGCTGCGAAACGTAGGGTACAACGAGCCGGTTGAAACTCTTATATTTTCCTAACATAGATAACAGATTTTCATACATACCGACAATTTTACATCGGGTATTATTTGCCAATAACATTGGGAGTCGACTCATTGTGCTCAACAACTTGATGACACATTGTTCTCCACACAATTGCACCACAATATTTGACGTTTTCCCGGCAAGCGAAATTTTCTTTTCGAGGCTCAAATCAATGTTGTACTTTTAATAATTCTTCGTGAGCTACTATTGACTTTTAGGCCAGCCGAAACTTAATATAAATCATGGACCAACAAAAGAAATTTCGGATTTTACAAGCTATAAAACTCCGAGAAATCGCATGTGGTTGAGAGTTGCCCATAAAACATTGCGCTTCTTCGGAGCGACGTCACTTCTTTGTTTCCTCATTGGGAGTCGACTTATTTTGCCCCACCACTCGGTGACACATTATACCCCACTAGTAAAATATTTGATTCTTGATGAAAATAACTATTAATTAAACTAAGAATGGAAAAACTGATGTCACTGAGTGCAACATAAATAATAAAACTATCGATTAGGACCGAAAACCGGAGCCGCCACAGAAAGTGTCGTTATATTTTACGTTTTCCCGGCGAGCGAAACATTTTTCTTCCAAGCCTCAAATCAATTTTTAATTTGCAATCATCCTTTGTGAGCTGCAATCGACTTTCTTTTAGGCTCGACGAAACCTAATATAAATCGCGGTCCAACACATAAAATTTCGAAATTTACGAGCTACAAACCTCCGAGAATCCGCATGTAACTCACTGTGCCCCGTGGCACATTGTCCCTCACTTTCCCCTACATGTCAGGCTATCGTTCGGCCTTCCATCTTTTCGATTGCTTTATAATTACTATATTTTCGCGCCGCAAGAAGTAAACGTTTTATTGTAAAAATCAGAATACACTTTTTCAAACGCCATCGTTTCGTAAATTTTCCCTAAAATTGTTCATCAGAGGGCCGAACGATAACCACATTCGTAAAGAATAGATTTAAAAAAATCGTTTGTTTCAGGTGGGAAAATGGTAGCAGGATGCAAGGGAATAGGGATTGTGATGAAGAAGAGGGCGGCGGAGTTTAACGGGAGGATCATGGAAATGGAAGAGGAAGGCTGGCCAAAAAAATGCTTGAGGGAAGAGGCGAGAGGCATGCAGAACGGGAAAGCGACCAAATGGGGAAAAGACCTCGAAGAAGCTGTGAACCAGGCGGGGGAGGGACAGATCGGTGACACAATTAGGAGATGTAACAAAAAATAATGTGTGAGGAAGACAGGAAGAGCGGTGTAAAACATGACAGATGAGGAAATACAGAGGAACTGGAAGAAAATAGAGACGTCAGGATACTGCATAGAGTACAAAGACAGGCAACATAGGCAAAAATGAGGTGTGAGAACATGGGGAAGGAAAAGGAGAAGGGCTTCAAGAATACGGGATGCAGAGTGTGCAGTAGAGCAGAAAAAAAATACTGGCCCACTTATAGGCATGTGAGGAGGCAAAGTCAGAGATGGAGGACGTAGCAATAAAGAACTATCAACGGTGGGCGGAACAACAGGAGGGCGGGATAGTGATGGGATAGAGCAGGGCTCTAGAAGGAAAGGACGTAGTCGAAGAAATGTGTAAGGTACTGAGACAGTTTGAGAAGCTAGCAAGAAAGAGTGAAGAGGAGGGAGGGCGAGAAAACAAGAATAGGAATAAGTAGAACCAGAGGAAAGGAAGAGATGTGAATAGTAGAATGGATGTTGTAAGAAAGTATTATGATGTAAAACGGGAAAAACAGGCGGGAGGTGTGTAAAACCTTTAAGGGTGCACATGTGGAATAAATGAAAATTTATCGTTTGTTTCAGGTGACAAAGGACGGTTGCAATCGCAACGCCTAACGATAAAAAAATTTCCCAAAATTACCTGTGCAACATCAAATGTCATGTACAATTTCAAATAAAATGCTTTGGAAAAATTTAAGATGTTACTTCAAACATGTATAACTGTGAAATATAACAATATAACTGTGAAATACTAACACTGTAAATTTAACTGTGTTTTCTAAATTTAATTATCGAAATATCACCTTGAAAATGGATATTCACACTAGAATATGGGCCTTAATATGCTTTCTTAAATTTTCAGCATTTATTTTATCATTTTAAAATTGAAGTATGTTTTTCATGACGATTGCATCAGCTAACGGTAGATTCTCAAATCGGCGTTTTAGATTTACTCGGCGTTTTAGATATTATCTGCTACTTTAGATTATATCTGCTTATTTTTCGAGTTGTGCATCGACCGGAAAATCTAATGTATTGCTTTTGCCCACAATTGACGTAAGGAGGTCGGAGCATTACCCACAATCCAAGATTAAACAAAATATATATAGTGGGTAAAAAAAAAGTATTTGCATACCTCGTGTTTTTCAAATTAGCCTTCGAAAAAAAATAAAACTGCTTTAGCATTTTATTTTTCTATTTTTTTCGAACATTTTATTTTTCGTCGAAAAAAAAATGCTAAATCTTTTATTTTTTTTCGAAGGATAATTTGAAAAACAAATACTTTTTAACAAATACACTAGTGTGCAAATACTTTTTTTACCCACTGATATATTTTTTTTTTAATTTTCCCGACTATACTGAGTCTCTACGATTTTTATTAAATTTTTTCAACACAATACAACAGAACTAAAAAGTAGTTTAATGTCATGTAATTTTACGTACAGTTAGATGGGCAAGACGTTCACGCTACGGATGACGTAATTTTTTTTAGCTATTTAGCACCAAGATAAAGGGCTTCTAACAAGGGATTAACGTAAACTAAACCTTTGTAAACATTTAGAAGAAAAAAGACCCATCTTGCCCATCGGAAACCATATATATTCCATGATGAACCATCAAGGTTTGATAAAATATTACGAATCTTTTAAATCGTTTAATCTTTTTAATCCCTTTAATCTAATAAAAGATTACAACTTTTTCATAATAATCAATAATGTTATAGTTTTTCAAGTTGATAGTAACACAACATTTTTTTCTTTTTCACGTCATAAAAGTACACTTAGCAAAAAAATTAAAGGAGCATAGATTGTGTTCAATTTTTTCAGTGATTTTCGAAAGGCCGTAACTCCGTGAAAAATTGTCGTACCGGGGAGTAAAAAAAAGGATTTTGCAGCATCTCTAATTTAAGAATGTTGTGAACAAATTTTTTTTGAGCATCACGCTCCGTGCTATGATAAGACATAGCGGGAAGAAAATTTTTTCGAAATTTTTTTGTTTTTTCAAAAGCGTCCATGGGGTAAAAAAAATTTTTTCTGGCTTAATCAATATGGAATCATAGCCTCCGTTCTTGAGCTTTAATTTCATTTTTTTATGCTCTCTGTACGACCATTTGTTGCTGAGATATCGCCGATTGAGTGAAAAATCAGCTTTTTTCTATCTTCATTGATATCTCATGAACTAATGATCGTACAGCGAGCGGAAGGGGGGTTTCGAAAACTTAAAAGAATCCTCTATAAGTCCCTCTGAACATTTTAGAGGTACATTTTTTTTCTAAGCTTAATATCGATTTGAAGAAGTACAAAAAAATGACTTTTTCTGCCGTTTTGGAAAATCCAGCGCCACTTTGCAAATATTGCGAAAATGACCAAGGTTTCTAGGTTTTTTTTGAGCTCAATACATGCCCAAAAACCCTGCAAATTTTCAAATCAATAGGTTGAACCGTTTTTTTTACCCGAATCGTCAAATTTTTTCAAAAATTAAAGGAGCACTTTTATTGCTCCTTAAACATCCAGTAAGGAAGATTAAGATGAAAAAAAAAATCGTTATTTTTCTTTCAATTTCGCATTGTCTACGCATCAAATGACAAAAAAAAATTCAAAATTTTGGGGAAAAAAATCCAAATTTTGAAAAAAATTCAAAATTTTGCAAAAAAATAAACCGTCACTTGGCTCAATAGGACCGCTCCCACCTCCGTAATTGTAAAAATTAAATATTTATTTAATTTACGTAATGAGATAGTTACTTTTTATAGAAGTTACGATATTACGCAGAAAGATTAGAATAGTTCAAGTTTTATTAAATTATTTCTATATGTCTGCTTGGGTGAAACTTAAATAAAATTAATCGAATATTTGACTTTAATTATTTTGGATCGTCCGCCCCCCCCTTGGGGGGGGGGGGCGGACTACGCCAATGTTCTTGTTTCTTAGTGTCGACCCAGAAGCGCGCAAAGTTAATAACGTTTCGTGTCAACTCGTTTGCTTCTTTCATTTTCTTCATCAATCTCCAACGCGTTTACACCAGATTTGATTGAGAGTAATTTAAACAAGGTTCCATTGGCCTTCGAATGTTTTCACATTTCGTTCTACATTTTTTCTCAGCGTATTTTCATCCCAGATTTCTGCGAGAATCGCACGAATTAATACGAAATAAAATTTAAAAAAAACGTTTTTCTTTTTTAGTTCTTTTATTTTCTAGTTTTAAAAGAGGATTCTAGTTGGAATGGTTCTGACTTGGTTTTCTCGCTTCGAGATGGTCGGGTCCTTTCGATTAACCGTAATTTAAGAAAATCTAGGTCACGTCGCCCAGTTTATTAATTTTTTCTTTTATTGACGTCGACGACATTGTAGGCTGCGATTACTGACAAGCTTCAAGTACACGTTTAGTCTCAAAAATGAACGCTCACCTATATTAACGACACCGTGATTCGTAAGCTCCCAGCAGGATTGAAGCCTGAGGATACTCAACGAACTGCTCTGTTTAGCGCTAAAGTAACCGAGAGCCGCGTCAGTAACATGATAAGCCTGCAACGAAAATTCGTAGAGGCTCGGTAGCAGTTGCGCCACTGCGCCGACCGCCTCGTCAGCCACGTTTATGCAGTCCGAGAGTGACAGTGAGACTATCCTCGGTGTTAGACATGCCCACAAGCCTGCCTCCGTTATCTCGTTACAACTCGCCAATTCGAGCTCGAAAAGTGCCTGAAAAACAACAACAACAACAAATAATATTAAACAACATAAAATAATAAATAATATATAAAAACGATGACAACGATAAATAATATTCCACGAATATTATTTACCTTCAGCGTCTGTCCGTGCGTTCGTTTTTTTTTTGTCAAACTGAAATTAAGCTGGTATGTTTAAATTAGCATGTTACATTTTTTCTTTAACCCTCCGTTGACACACTTCTCTATGGCCACGATTTTGACACACTGGGTCAATTTCATCCTGTTGGTACTTCATCCACCTGCCATAAACAACCTTTGGGTCGTTTATTATTTTAGCATTGAATGCTAAAATGCTTTTAAAGATGTATATATAGGGGGTCTGATTTAGCGAGATGTCACACGAAATTAACGCTACCCCCACGCCACTGTCGCTGTATTGTAACAGGGTGGGGGGAGCTGCGACATGCCAAATGACTGATTTGTTGAAAAATGCTGCATTACATGTAGAGTCATTTGTAGTAACAAGATGTAGGGTTCAATTTTGGTGTGTACATTACCATGTTGGTGGTTTTGGGTTGGGGTTTGTTTTTGGGTTGGAGTTTGTTGTTAGGTTCGGGTTTGTTTGTTTGGGGTTTAAGTTCGGGTTTGTTTGGGTTTAAGTTCGGGTTCGTTTGGGTTTAAGTTCGGGTTCGTTTGGGTTTAAGATCCAGTTCGTTTGGGTTTAAGTTCGGGTTTGTTTGGGTTTAAGTTCGGGTTTGTTTGGGTTTAAGTTCGAGTTCGTTTGGGGTTAAGTTCAAGTTCGTTTGGGTTTAAGTTCGGGTTTGTTTGGGTTTAAGTTCGGGTTTGTGTGGGTTTAAGTTCGAGTTCGTTTGGGGTTAAGTTCAGGTTCGTTTGGGTTTAGGTTCGGGTTCGTTTGGGTTTAAGTTCGGGTTTGTTTGGGTTTAAGTTCGGGTTTGTGTGGGTTTAAGTTCGAGTTCGTTTGGGGTTAAGTTCAGGTTCGTTTGGGTTTAGGTTCGGGTTCGTTTGGGTTTAAGTTCGGGTTCGTTTGGGTTTAAGTTTGCGTTTGTTTGGGTTTGTTTGGATTTAAGTTCGGGTTGGTTTGGGTTTAAGTTCGAATTTGTTTGGTTTTCAGTTCGGGTTTGTTTGGGTTAAGGTCGGCGTTCGTTTGTGTTTAAGTTCGGGTTTGTTTGGGTTTATTTGGGTTTAAGTTCGGGTTTGTTTGGGTTTAAGCTCGGGTTTTGTTTAGGTTTTGTTTGGGTTTAAGTTCGGGTTTGTTTGGGTTTAAGTTCGGGGTTTGTTTGGGTTTAAGTTCGGGTTTGTTTGGGTATAAGGTTATTTGGGTTTGTTTGGATTTATGTTTGTTTGTTTGGGTTTGATGATGGATGGATGAATAGTGAGAGGTGAGAATGTGTGTGAGAGACCGCGAGAGTGAGAGAGTTAGAGAGATATCTGTAGATTTTCTTTAATCAGCAATTCTCTTAATATCTCTTCTTAAGAACTCTTCTCAATATATTTGCATAATTGAAATTCGGAAAATGTATAATTAAATTGTTGTAAAAAATTATCGAAAAAAGTCAATTTTACAAAAGTGAACATTTTACTAAACAAATCATAACTTTTTCAATTTTCAATATATTTAAGAAAAATTGGCGGAGATGTACGCTTGAACAATACTACTTTTTGAAAAATAATAGTCCTATAACGAGCTTGCCAAAAAGTATATTTCTTCCGATGTCTCAACTTAGCCTATTTTTTAAACGAAATAATCGTTTATTTTGGTGGAAAGATGTCTTTATTCAGTACAAACTGGACCAAATATTTATTAAAGCGCTACATAAAATCATTCTTCGCCCCGACAATAAATGCAGAGATATGCTCTGTGCGAATCGCACATTGGTCGCGAACATGACATACATTCTTCTCTGCCTTTGTGGTTGCATTTATTTGAACATAAACCACAATGAACAGTTTTTTCAAAGTATTCTGGGTCTACACTTTCGCGTGGATCCCGCGATCCCAAAATCATTCCTCGTTTTCAATTTCAGATGGATCCTCTCCAAATTTATCATCATCGTCGTTCGCCAACAGTAGCTCGTCGGAGCGACGCCGCGAATTGTCGGGCATCCATATCACAAATCATTTTAGGGCACATATATTACAAATCATTGAATGGGTCAACAAAAAATTATATTATGTATTGTGAATATGACAGATGCTCATGGAGTGAAAACAATGAGCGACATTGTAGATTAATACTTACGATTTTTCTAAGAGACATAGAAATAAAAGCATGAAAAACCACAGCAAACTACCTATGTGAGATGATGAAAAGGCCGGTAGATAGGTGGCCGAAAAAGAATTTGAAAGAAGAAGCCAGAGTGATATTAAATGCAAACCTATCCAAATGAAGACTAAAAATGAACAGGCTGTCTAATTTTGAACAGAACTGAAATTTCATGACATTTAAGAATTTTTAAGACAAGGAATAGGGATTTTTCATGACTTTCCGGTATTAAAGTATACTTTATAATTCTTTAGTGCGACTAATTTTCTTAATTTTTATATTTATATTCTGCTCTTTGAAACCTATGTCTGTTGTATGCCAATAAAAAGTATACGAAATAAACGAAAAGTCACCAAACTGTACAATTCCATGTGTAGTAAAAAAATGTAAGGCAAACATTTCAAGTTTGCTGTAAAGAAATATATTTTGGGAACATCTGGAAAAATATTACATACATTTAGGAACTTTCAGTAATATCATCTAGTCGCTTTACACGAATAACAAATAAAAACTAATATGTTGAGATAACGAATCATTTTTTTCTACTACCTTTTTTTTCTAATACCGTAGATTGTCGCAAACCCGCGAAAATTTGAAATTATTTTGGATGAATTAATGCAAAAATCTGAGATGATAGTGAGCCTTGCCGAAATCTAAAAAAAATCAGGTGGACTGGTAATTTTTCTTGGCATTTCATAACTTTTTCAGGGTCGAGTGTAATTTCATGACATTTAAGACTTTTCATAACTTTTCAGGTGGGTAGACACCCTGACGAAGGAAGCCATAGAGGAGGTTGGAGTGGGACAAATATGGCAAACGATACAGAGACGACGATATCAAGGGTGTAAGAAAAATCGAAAGAACCATACGAATAAAAAAAAAGACCAGGAAGTTCAAGACTGGAACAAAATTAAGAATTCGACATATTGTAGGGTGTACAAAAATTGAAAACAATTGGAAGAGTACTGGAAAGAGAAGAGCATAGAGGAAAGAACTAAAGAAGCATGAGCAAGGTTAAGATGCGGAAAGGAAAATGAGGTAAAAATGGATGCCGTGGATTGGGGTTACTTTGATTCGTGGGGTTACTTTGATAAAAACTTTGTTTTGATTTTAAATTCGAATGACGAAGTTCCTGAAGGCGACCGAAAGTTTTTTTTTTACGATTGCCAAACCTGAATGTCTCTTTATATCATCACTCAGACGCAACACGAACGAACGGGTTTAAGTGACCGTGAAAATATAAAAAACATAAATAATGTATTTAAACTGTTCTTTATGCTCGAATAACTTAAAAAATAACAAGTTGCGTATTGCAATGGCATGTTTTTTATAAAAATCACCTTGTCAGATGTTTATTAAACTATACCATTCTGCTTTGTTGTGTGGCATATCCTCAAAAACATATTTTATTGGTGGCAGTTGTTTCGTTGGGGTGTCTTTGATCGCTTCGACGGGGTAACATTGATCATTGATCAATTTCACCCAACGTATTATCTTTATTGCTAGTCTCGAAGTATTCTCAGTCGTGGTAAAAAAACGCACAAATACGTTTGCCAAATAATAGAATTAGACCCTTTACTAGTGGAAGGTTTCAAATCAGCTGGAAGTGAAACAAGATTCAAGAGAATCAAAGGAGATATATCTGAAATCGATAACATTGATATAGTATCATTCTTGCCGAAACCTTATCGATAAAAATAATTATGTTGAATTCCCATTTGATATTAATGTTGCAGAATTGTAGGTGAAGAAATGTTCTTGATCAACAATTTGATCTCTTTTTTTTATTTAGATTACCTAGGTAGACAAAAGTATGTTATCTACCTTACGACTTGTTTTTTTCTAGTTTTTTAATGTTTCGAAGTTTGTGGCCGTGTTACCGCATAAATAATTATAGAATACCTGTTGTTTATCAATAAAGTTTATTTTTTAAAGTAAAGGTGTAATATTTGTTCGATCAAAGTAACCCCAAAACAATAAAAACCGTTGTAACTTTCGATCCCATTGACCTTTTTTTTTCTTCTTTAGGAAAATTGCTCCTTCTTCTTTTATTTTACTTTATTTCATTTATTTTACTGCCGATTCCCATTAAGAAAAAGGCGGGTATTAAAGTAACCCCACTCTCAGTATAACTTTGGTCACGACTAATTATTTTTTTTCTCGTTTCTCGAAAAAGGCGGGTGTTAAAGTAACCCCAATCCACGGTACGCAGATACTCTATGTCGGTGTTATAGAAAGGAAGAATAAAATTTGGAACGCATACTTTAACGCGGGAAAATAAAAAAAATGAACAAGAAGGTGGTAGATGGTTTGGAAAAGTGGAGAAGAGGCTAAAAGGGGAAGGCACTAAAAGGAAAAATGAATGAAGAAATGCAAGGGAAACCGATCCAAGAATTGTGCGAATATGTGAGAGTCTTCGAATGCATGGTAAGAAGAAAAGCATAAAAGAGAAAAAGGACGAAAGATAAATGTAAACAGAAAGCGAAGGAAACGTGTAAAAGGCTATCAATGTACAGAGCCGGGAACTGTGTAAAAAAAACTCACAAGCGTATACTTGGCAATTAAGAATATCTACTTACGATTTCTGGTACAAAATAGCTACGAAAAAAAACACAATTTTTCTTTCTTCGCAACGTTCAAGAGTGTAAACGCCAGACATGGATCAAAATGATCCAGCGTCTACTTTGAAACGACGCCAAACGCAGACTAATTGATATTCTCGCTAGTCGGCTGTGCCATCGTGTCGATAAGCTTTAAACTGTCAGTATATACTGCGTTGGCAGTTGCCGAAAAAGAATTCTGCGTCAGGGGTATATTTGACGCTGCAAAAATACGTCTGGGTCAAAATGACCCGGTGTGTCAACGGAGACTTAAATCCGTTTTGAACGTCGAAAAAAAATATTCTTCTATTTGATCGTAACGCTTTCGTGGTTCTTACTAAATTGAGACGTGTCAGTTGAACTTTTGACCATTTGAACAGAGATAAATGTTAACCTGAAGATGATCGAGAAGGGCCTCGAGGCCTCGATCTGTAACGACGCAGCCTCTCAGTGAAAGGGAGTGCACGTGCCTCTGAGCAAGTGGAAAACTATGAGTAAGCTCCGGGATATCCTCGTCCGCGGCACCCTCGAGCACCAGAGAATGAAAGCCTCGCCTAACGAGGGAAGCGTAGAGTCTTGTCCTCGAACCTGCGGCCATAGCGCGGGCCTCTCGACATTTGACCACTGGTACGAGACCGGCCCAGAATCTTGGACGCGCGTACAAAACGTCTCTCCATCGCGCGCATACCTGCGAAAAAAAAACAATGTTTTAGATTCAATTAATTGTGAATTTCCGTCTTTCTCGGCAATAATTTGAGAATCCTTCGTGGTCACAAATCCAAATTCAATCGCGGTGATCACACTTGGTTCGATTCTACCCAGTCAGTTTTCAAAAAAGTATAGTGACCAAACTATCCGTCCGAAGTGGTTAAAAAAATTACAGAACATGCTTTGAACTTTGTAGATGATGTAGGAAAAATTTATTTATAAGAAATAAAATGGCGACATGTAAAAAAAAAAATCATAAATAGGTGAAAATGCAAAAAAAAAGACACTTTTTCGCTCGAAAAATCATAGTTCCATGAATTTTCAACGTTTGTACCTAAAATTTGGACGTGATACTCCTTAAATATGCTACTTTTGGGAAAAAAAATAGTAGCATATTGCGCGTTCCAAAAAAGGTATTTATTCCGACATGTGAAGAGGGTAAATTTTATGATATGAGGATACTTCAAACTCCGGGTGAGAAGGTGAATACAGTCCCATTCGAAGCCGGGAACTATTATATATTTACGCAAAAATTTATCGACGGGTCGATTCTATCCAGGGGGACCACGAAGGGTTAATGTCGGTGAGAATATTCTCAATGAATGCCGTTCAAAGTCGATCGGTCGATTTTGAACGCTGTCACGGAGGGTAGGCCGTTTTACCAATCAATGATAAAGGACACTGATCTTTTTCTAGACGCAGATACGTCGGTGAAAGTTTAACTGCGAAGTTTCCGTCAGTTCCATTACACCGTATTCGTGAAAGAAAAATTAAGATCTAAACGATTTAAGCGGGAAGATCCCTTTATAACGTAAATAAGAGCTTATGGCCGAAAATGAATTCCACGAGGAAGCTGAAGTTATTTTATGTCCCCGGAATCGTAAATTGATCAGTAGGTCATATAGTCATGAAATGTTTAAGTCTTGGAACTTTGAACGCGTTTTCGTAAACCTCGTACGAGATAATTCAAAAACTATCAGACCAATCATCTTGAAATTTCGTACACATCTAGATAACAAAATTACCGTCTATGAGAACCTAAAGTTCTTTAAAAGTTATTCGAAAAACTACCTTTTTATTAACAAATACTATAGTAAATATTTCATGAAAAAAATATAACATTTTTTCAAAGACGTACAATTTTTCGAATTTTCACTTTTCTTTGCATTTTTTAGGTTCACATAAAGCATGTGAGTCTTAAAAATCTAAAACTTCTTTGCTCTGATGTTTCAGATCAATGCTCCAGACACTAGATAGTACACCGTCGAACAATTCAGACGGCAACCGTCCCCGAAGTAAGTTTAAGCCGCCATTTTTGAAATATTCAAGAATTTTTTTTATTTTTATTTAAAGATGTGAAAATCGTGAAAAGTCGCTTATTTTCGGTTGCCGAAAGGGATCTCCTCTTAACACACCGGTAAAAAGTGGATAGCGAAATATTAAGATAGGCCACGAAAATATTTGATTATTCCTCGTATTCGTTAGTTGGATGGAATAGATCATTGTTAAAATAACTTAATATTCTATTTATTCAACAAATAATCCGTTGGCATCTCTCAATGACGAATTTCGTCAGCCGAAGTAATCTTTTCTGCAGTAAAATTTCGTACGAAGAATCGGAATATGAGCTGTTTATTGTAACATAGCGCAGTAAATACGACAGCGAAAAGGATCAACTAAATTCATGATTGTTTTTTTAAACATCTATGCTGAATTACTCGGTTTCAAAATGTAGAGTACACCGACCAGTGAATGGACGAAAGCTGAGTTATATTTAAAAATAAGTAAAGAATATAAATTGCCGATAAAAATTTGAATCAATAAAATTTAGCGAAAAAATCACAGGTGCTGTTAAACAATTGCTTAGTTTAATATCAAATTTTAACGTCACACGGAATTTTTTCCACTTTGTGGTACTTGCACACCGTGCAACTTACAAGTTACGATACGGTTGTGCACAGTAAGTGTTCTGAAGGTGAAAACCAACGTTTTTTTATGAGTTTTGAGATTAAGTATTACTTTTATTATTTAAGATACAATCAATTTTTTTCTTGCAAAAAAAAATGGAATAAATTCGTAATAAGCTATCAGAATTAGATACCTTTATTCACTGGTACTGTATTCTAACTTCTTGCCATAAACTAGACCATAAAAAGGTGTTCTCCTTTTACCGGCTACTGAGTTTGGTTTTTTCGGATTTTTTTGGCTAATAAAAAATTGATTTGAGTATCTAGAGATATGTAAAATAAACCCTGAAAACCTCATTTTGATTGCTTGATTATTATTTACAAAAAAAATCCCAAAAAGCATTGTTTTTCGACGATCGAAAAGTGTATAAGGTGTCCATTAATTAAGTGAGGTGTTTCTTCTTTAATTTAAACCCGCCTTCCCGTCTGATAAGATTTGATGAGATGTTGAGGCATCCCTTCTCCCCCGCACGTGAGATTTTCCCTATAATTTTTAAATAATTTGTTCGATATGTTCATGTATTTTGCTTCGTACCGCAAATAAAGACTTACTGATAAAGTGTTCTGTGAAATACATTTTTTCTGTGAAAGAAGAAGACGAGAACAATGATACTACGTTTAAGGTGCACTGAGACGGCTTTAATTTAGTGTTGTTAGTTAAAAAAAATAAGGTAGGGTAGGGTAGTGCTCCGACACCACCTTCGCGATTCATGGGCAACTTGACTCCAAAGAATATATTAAAAGGTGAACCGAAAAATATTTGATTGAAATTAATGAAGAAGGCAATGAAGCAACAACTCAATTAAGGCCTAAGAATAGAATAAGAAGATTAATATGAAAATTTGTTTATTTTGATTTCATACTGTCAATATTTCATAACATGCCTGTCCATAATTTCAGACGAGTCTGGAAGTATCGACATTTCACGGGTTTTTAACCCTTCGTGGTCACCCTGGGTCGAATCGACCCGTCGATCAATTTTTGGCGTAAATATAGTATAATAGTTTTCGGCTTCTAATGGGACTGTATTCGCCATCTTGCCTGGAGTTTGAAGTATCTTGATACCATAAAATTTACCCTCTTCACATGTCGGAAACATACCTTTTTTGGAACGCGGGCTATGCTACTATTTTTACCCAAAAGTAGCATATCTAAGGAGTATCACGTCCAAATTTTAGGTAAAAATGTTGAAAATTCACGGAACTATGATTTTTTGAGGGAAAAAGTGTCTTTTTGCGTTTTCACCTCTTTAAGAATTTTTTTTAACGTGTCGTCATTTCATTTCTTATAAATAAATTTTTCGTACATCATCGAGAAAGTTCAAAGTATGTTCCCTAATTTTTTTAACCACTTCGGACGTATAGTTTGGTCACAATACTTTTTTGAAAACTAACTGGGTAGAATCGACTCAAGTGTGACCACCGCGATTGAATTTGGATGTGTGACCATGAAGGGTTGAAAAAGGTTTATTACAAAATGAATTTACTCAATAAGTAAATGTACTCAATAAGTTTGATTGTTACCAAAGATGATAAAATAATTACAATGATGTTATTCTTGGTTTTTTAATATTTTCCCGTCTAGAATGATTTAAACCTTGAGGTGTCCATTTTTGTACCCTGTACCTTACAAAATGTTATAATAGTACATTTTCTGAATTACAAAGTTGACGTGAGATTTCCATTGGCCACCTCCCCACCCATTTGGAGCTCGCGTAATTAATGAACGTCCCTTAAGGCCTTAATAATCCAGCGAATGGATATTTTTGCAAGTCGTTGGTAAAATCGCAAGACCGTTATAGCGAAGGATCGTCGATCGATTGCACCGAGCTATTACGAGAAATGAAAGATCGTGTCAACCTGGGCAAGGATTCTCCTGTCGTTCGCGTTGAAATAAAGGAAGAAACGACTGAGAAAGTGATCGTCGGACATCAGATGTTCCCAGGACAAGGGTGGAAAATATCCGCCGGTACCACCGCTGGCCAACGCTACGTTCTTCGTTCGATTCCTCGATATTCTGCCTCGGCTAGTCGCGTTACCTCCGCTGTTGTTGATGCTCTTGTTGTTACCGGCGTTCACCGTATTGTTACCGGGCATTTGGACGCTTCTGCTTGGCTTCTCGGGCGTTGGATTCGCATTGTTTGCACTTTGCAAATTCGTGTACGCCATCGCTCCACCACCGCAAAATACATTTGTGACACGCTCCATAACACTCGCCTTTCCACCTCCTGAAATTCATCAAAGCCTATGTAACTCGAAATGCGCAACCAACCGCAAAAATCATTCGTACAATCGAAGACGAGGTTTTTTTTTGTTGGCATATGAAATTATTGGAGTGCACACCCTGGTGCAATTGCGATATCGTAGTGGGAATAGAAAAGGGCGCGACTGTGGGCAACCCTTTGGGCGCTGTCCAAGACGTTGGTAATAATGAAGAGACGAGGGTGGGATAAAAGTGAAATTGGGATCGTATGGAGTCGAAAGGTCATACGAGGGAACACTGGATAAATCATTTTTTTTTAATATGTAAAAATGAAGTAAAGACCTATTTTTATAAATATGCAAAATTTAAGGAGATTTCTCAAGCCCTTTGCGAGGCAGGCGGCAAGAGGAGAACGCATATGCATTCTCCTTTTTTTACTGGACGGACCGGCGGGCAAAAAGTTAATCCAAAATGGGCGAATCGTGGATTTACACGTCTAAATCATGTCATACACGTCTAGCCTTACAAATAGCTAATTTAATAATAAATTAACACTGAGAAATGTTACATTTCCACTTTTAATAATAATTGAAGTCAAATTCGACGATATTGGCGTGTGCTTGACTGAGGTTTTGTCAGTGACTGTACATCTGTTTCTCTCTAACAAGAAAAAATCTAAATTTTTTAATTCAATTAAATACGTTCAGATCATGTTATTATTATCAATAATTACCCAAAAACTCAATATATATTGAGCTTTCCAATGATTGCTATTGATTCATCGTTAAAAAAGGCAATAATCCTCATTACTTTAATTTCTCGACAATTACTCAGGCGATTTATTTGAAATATAGCTTAATCAATCGCTTGATCCTAAATCTTGATGATATAATATTCTCAGAACTTGGGGCGATTTAGTTTAATTCGTTTTGCAACCATCAACGTCTGCAGAAGCTGTTTTCCCATAAGCCACTGTGTTAAATTCATATGTTAATAACTGCTAAATTTTGTAGTGAAAAATTCTAAAATAATTCGTGTATTATTATTCTATCAAGAACTATCATTTCTCAAATTTTCAAGAATTTTGGCGATTTTTTAATATCCATCCAGTTATACCTTAACCCTTTAACCGCTAGTGGGACACATACGTCTCACCTACTTTGAAAAATCGTAACTTCCAGAAAAATGAACATATCGACAACGTTAAGGTCGCATTTTGAAGATGAAGGATGCATCTAATCATGACAAATTCGGCAAACGCAAGGGTTCCACCCCTTCAGTTTCACACCCTGTCAAAAAGTGCGAAATTGCGAAAAAATGAGAAATGAGCATAACTTTCATGCAAAATGTTTTTTAGAGTCGCGATCTCAAGTGTGTGCTTTGAAATAACAACGAAAATTTGTAGCAGAAAGGTCCGGACCAAAAACTACCCCTAACAGTAACGAAACATCGAAAACCACCCCTAGAAATGCTGATACGCCCAAAAATGCACTTCCATTGATGTTCAGTTCATATATATTTTCGAAAACGCATGGAAAATGTGAATCAAGAACATCCGATTCAAAAACTACCCCTATCAGTAACAAAAAATCATAAACCGCCCCTAGCAGTGGTGATGCGCCTGAAAATGCACTTTTATTGATGTTCAGTTCATATAAATTTTTGAAAACACATGAAAAATTTGGAGCAAGAAAATCTAACTCGAAAACTACTCCCAACAGTAACAAAACATCGAATTATCCGTAAGTCCTTCAGAATGTGCTTGTGTTCTGGAACACTCATATTTCGATTCAGATCAGGATAAAATAACAGAAAATGAGATGATAACATTTTATCCATTGGGGGATGAATGTCTCTCAATTGAGGGGTAGTTCATAAGGGTTGATTGATCCGTGAGTTCTTCAGAATCCCACTACGTGTTCTGGTATGACTTTTCCTTAATTTCGGGCAGAAATGAACTATGGGAAATGAAATTAAGATGTTTTCAAGCAATTGTGGTGGTTTTTTCATTTGGGGGTAGTTTCTGAGGGTAGAAAAATTCTCGAATAATTTTTTTTCTCACATTGAGTACTCATGAATTCAGATTCACCATGTACCAAATTTGCCAAACGCTCCAAAAAAACTCAGCTGTTAAAGGGTTCAGGAGTTCTTAAACATTTAAGGCTACGGAACACTGAATAAATCATTTTGATTTTACGGAACCCCATAACAAATGATAAAAAATAAAAGATACTGCAATTTAAAATGAGAGTAAAAACATTTATTACAAAAGATAGTTCAAACAAAAAAAAAACATTAATGAGACGAATGGAACTGCTTTACTATTTTATCAATTATTGCTTTACAGTTTGGTTTTATGCCTGATAATTGTATTCGTATGTCTGAGGCATCATCCATTGTAGACCTAAATTTATTTTTCGTGTAGGCATAAGCGGAAAAGCCTACGTCACATTTGATACGTTGTTACAAAAGGGAGCAAGGTTAGGATGGCCTTTTTGGCAACTTCAGGGTATTCACTTTTAACACTAACCCAAAACTCATTAAGTGGCACCGACTCAAACGTGTGTTTTAGTCCGGATGAGCTCTGAACATCTATCAATGATTCATATTCTAGTACGGTTAGCATGGCAGGTTTACTCTTATGGACAAACGTATTTTGTACCAACTCGTTGTCATTATCAGAATAATTCGGGAAGTAATCTGATAAAGACTTCAGCGGGCTTACCAAATGTTCCATTATGATATTTTGAATTTCACTTGGTAATTCTAACTCGTTTTCTTTCAAAAAATTAAATAAAAGTGGAAAACATTCAACATTGCTATTTTCAATCCATGTATGCGAAAAATTAATTTTATTTTATAGCTAAAATAATCCAATGTTTTAATGACAGAAAGTAACTAATTCACGGAACCCCGATGACTTTTCCACGGAACCCTTGGGTTCCGCGGAACACAGTTTAAAAACCGCTGCCTTAAGGTATCAAGCGATTTTTTAATATCCATCCAGTAATACCTTAAAGTATTACTGAGTTTATAGACTTTTTCTAGACTCGTATAGTCTTTTATAGGTATAAGAGACGTCTTCTGACAAAATTTGACGATTGCATGTCTAAAGGATCATAGATAAAAAAATTATTTCAGTTGTATTTATTTTTTCAAAAATTCAATTTCCATTGTGTAATTAAAAAAACGGCTGATATATTTTGTCCATTAGTACTCGGGAAAAAATAACCATTCCTTGATTTTTATTTTTACTCCTAAAAAAAAAAAATAACCGACAATAACGTTTCTCTCGATAACTCGAAAATTATTTAAGATAAAGACCTAAAATTTTGCTCGAATTAATTTTTTCTTAGTACCAAAATGAACCCCCAAGTATTGAGATAAAACGCCTTGGGGCCCGTTTTGACATGCCTAACCTTAGAAGTGAAAATCTATTTTTCCAAATATATAAAATTGAACTAAAATCCTATTTTTTAAGTATAGATAATTGAAGTAAAAAAAATAAAATGAGAGATTTGGAAATCCCGAATACGAATTCCACATTTCTTTTAATAAATGACGTTGGAGTTTGCAACCCTGGAATGCGCCGAAAATAATTCACAATTCATCATCTATTTTCATTGTTAAGAAAAAATTTCGCAGATTGACTTTGGTGATCTTTAATGAAACTTTTAAAAAATCGTATGAGCGATTTTCGTAGCCTCGGGGTGCCAAAAAAAAAAACGAATTGTCATTGCATTCCAACGACTTCGAAATCATTTCGATAGCCCGTCACAATTTCTCTCACCCCCGAACGTTATTCCAATAAACGAATAGCCTCAGTTCGAATACAACTATATAGAACGATTAAAAATAATTAAAACAAAAAATGTTTCGTACCGGCTAATTTTAGAAGCGTTAGACAAAGAGGCAAAGAGTGCAAATCCGTGTGTCATCGATAACGTCTGTCTTAAGGCGATAGAAAAAAAAGCGTATAACTCGAATCGAGTAAGAAACAGCACGTTCGTCAAGTGCGATCGAAAGAAAGCGTATATCGTATTGTATATGAATTCATATCACAGACTATTAACGGAGAGGCACAATGTGTCGGGCAGCAATATAATTCAAACAATGAACTCGCGAGTACACAGTCATCCCACAAAGCATCAATTCAAGTCCACAGAAGCTTCGGAGCTGAAATTCCATTCCTTTTATTACGGTTTATTGATGCTCCAATGCAGAGTTGAAACGATATAATACAATTTATATTACATTAATAGCCGACACGGCCTCGGGTATTCCTCTTTTATTTGTGTCAGTCCAGTTGCGTCATCTACTTTACTCTACTACTTTTATTTTACTATTCAACGTCCTCTTTTTCAGCTTTTCTACACGGAGAGAATTAAAAAGTAATTTTTGTCGTGAATTTCACGGTAAAAATTACCGTGATATATTTCAATGCGGTGACAAGTGAGAAAAGCATAATAATTCGTATGCGACAAGTTTTTTTTAACTCACGTTACAGAAAATTTCAAATACGTAGCTAAAATTTTACTATACAAGAAGGGTTAGCGCGCGCACGATAATTTTTACCGAGAGCACAATACATTTTCCTATAACACTCATTAAATTTTATAATAAATCTTAAAATAACTGTTATTAAGACGATACTTTTTTATAGACATTTTTGAAAGGCATAAAATAATAAAATGCACAGTAAAATTGCGCTGATATTATATATTTTTTAAATTTAAGTTTTGCGTATTTTGTTACAAATCAAAATTTACTAGAAAATGTAGTAAAATTTTCTATCTGAAGAAGAAATTTTATTTTATTTTCGTGAAAATCTGTGTTTTACTCAGTAATAATAAGCGAAGTTTCAGGGTTGTCATCTGGTTACCGTTACTGCACGGTAATTTTTTACATTTAATTCTCTCCGTGTACCATACGTGTGTGTTCGTGTAAATATACATATATATATATATTATTTTTAAGTCACTTTTGATGTGTTTATCATTTGTCTCGAGGACAGCAACATATTTGCCGATACGAAGTCGTCACGATTTTACTGCCACTTGGCCATAGTTTAGTTTTAATTGTAATGTTTGTAAAATCTCCTGGTCATAGTCTCCCTCTCGTGTTTCCATCACGATTTCACTACTTTCTACGAGACGGGATAAATTTAGGAATTGCTGTTTCTGAAGCGAAAAAGCAATATTGCACAATTTCCAAAAGCTGACCGTGTTTGAAAAGAAAAATCTTTGGCGAATTAGTAGTTTTCTATTCGGACATTCTTGCTACAAATTTTTCATGTTTTTTTCAAAAATATTTATAAACTGAACATCAATGAAAGTGCATTATTGGACGTATCACAATTGCTAGGGGTGGTTATCGATATTTTATTACTGTTATGGGTGGTTTTTGGTCCGGACGTTTTGGCTACAAATTTTCGATGTTATTTCAAAGCACACACTTGAGATCGCAACTCTAAAAAAAAATTTGCCTTAAAGTTATGCTCATTTCTCATTTTTCGCAATTTTCGCACTTTTTGACAGGGTGTGAAACTGAAGGGGTGCAACCCTTGCGTTTGCGCGAATTTTTCATGATTAGATGCTTCCTTCATCTTCAAAATGTGACCTTAACGTTGTCGATATGTTCATTTTTCTGGAAGTTACGATTTTTCAAAGTAGGTGAGACGTATGTGTCCCACCAGCCGTTAAAGGGTTAAGGTATAACTGGATGGATATTAAAAAATCGCCAAAATTCTTGAAAATTTGAGGAATGATAGTTCTTGATAGAATAATAATACATGAATTATTTTAGAATTTTTCACTAAATAATGTTGTGGTTATAAACATATGCATTTAACACGGTCGCTTATGAGAAAACAGCTTCTGCAGACGTTAAGGAGGTACAACTACTCCCTCAGGGTCAACAAAGAGACTAAATTTATTTTACCCCACGGGTATTCTGATTTATGTTAACTTACGTTGAATATTCGTATTGTCGATTCCAAAGTGCCAAATTTGTGGTAAATATTTTATTTATTGCATATTTACTAATAAAAATTGAAAAATTAGTTCCTCGACGACTCTGGAGTCTTCACGACGATTTCCAAGCATTAGCGAGATTCTGTAACTCGGTAGCGACCGTTTTCGTTATCGTTAGCTAGCGACTGCCAATAAGAGGCTCCCTTTCTTCTGATCATGCATGCGATTGGCTGTCGCTAGCCAGCGACAACGAAAACGGTCGCTACCGAGTTACAGAATCTCGCTACAGAGCTAGGTTGTGCTTGCCAAACGAATCAGGTGTTACGCCCGACGTTGGCAAGTCTATAGGTACTATTTCGTCATTATGATAATATTCGACCGGAAGTTGAAACCGTTTTATAACGTAGTGCTTGAACTACACGGTGAAGTTCGAATTTTCGATTTTTCACTATATCTATTATGTCTAATTTATCAAATTTCACTTTTCCAACGACTTTAGTTGGATACGTGAGCAGCAAAACCGTGATCATCACACTTCCGGTCGACCGTCTCCATAAGACAACGTGCTTCACTAGCTCAAAGTGCTCGACTTTGCAATTTTATTACGAAAAAACTGAACGGTCAATATAGCTCAAATTTTTCCAAAGGGCGCAAAACGTATTCGTCAACATCATATAAAAATTTCTGGCCCGAAAGTTGGATTCGTACCCATAATCGTACCTCCTTAATGCTTGCAAAATAAATGGAACTAAATCGCCGTAAATTCTGAAAAGATTATATCATCACAATTTAGGATCAAGCGATTGATTATACTAAGTTTAAAATTAATCGACTGCGTAATTGTCGATAAATTGATTGAGGCCTTAGGCCACTCTAGGATTTTCCAAAAAAAGATTTGTTTTTTTGTTAAAAATGTACCTTAGTGCCTATAAAATTATATTCCAAAAGATGATGGGTGTGAAAAATCTCTAAGTACTCGATTTTCGAATTCTAGCGCAACCTCTCTTGATTCATGTCGTGACTTTCTACTAACATTGAACGCGTTTATCTCAAAACTACATTTTTCAAAGCGGTCGGACTCATAACTCAAACAAATTTCAACCGATTCACTTGAAATTTTAACTTTATATTTAGAATTACATTTTCTGAGGCACTACGGAGGATTTTTTTATTATATTGCATAGTTCCTTTTTTATAAACAATTTTCTGACGATTTTCTCATGGCATTTTATACTTTTTGTTTTAGAAATGCGCCATTTTTACAAAAAACAATATATCAAAAAAATCCTACGTACTTCTATAGCTATTGTTATATATAATCGAAAAAACATTAGTGTCTCATCATAACTCAAAAATTATAGGAGCTGTTGGTCCGGCCGTTGACCTTTCAGAAATAAAGTCGTCATCAGATAAATGCTGCACAGTCGCCATTTTGACATGTATCGCTGTGAAAAAATAATTTTGTATGGTCAATTACGTGTATAATAAAACCCCTATTTTGTAATTCCGATTTATTTTATGGTTTTCGCCGAAAAAAATCACAAAATATGCCCTTTTTTTGGCCTCCAGAGTGGCCTAAGGCCTTAAAGTAATTAGGAGTGCCTCCTTTTTTAACGATGAATTAATAGCAGTCATTGGAAAGCTCAATATATATTGAGTTTTTGGGTAATTATTGATAATAATAACATGATCTGAACGTATTAATTAAAATAGTCGAGCACACGACAATATCGCCGAATTTGAATTCAAATATTATTAAAAATGGTAAATTAACATTTCTAAGTGTTCATTTATTATTAAATTAGCTATTTTTTAAGTCTAGATCATGTACGACATGATCTAGACTTGTAAATCCACGATTTGCCCATTTTGAACTAACTTTTTGCCTGACGGTCCGAGCAATACGAATACTCCGCAATGCGAGTGAAAAAATGATGCGAAGTTATTCGGTAATTATAAATATTCCGTTAATCCTCGACAAATCCTTGAAAAGGTTTTTTTAATTCATCTTAACCGTTACGAGCCATCTTTTTGACGTTCTTTCTTCAAATTAAAAATTAAATGATGGAGGAATAACACGAATAAATAACAAATTCGTACGAAATGTTGTGCAACACTGGCGGCAATTAATTACGAATGTGTACTGCACAAAACAAAAATGGAACGATATAAGAAATCGAGATTCGGCGATATTAGAGATTTTATCATTGTGAACGCACACCAAAGTCTACGGAACTCTGGCAATGTGCCAATTTTCGTGGATAATGTATGTACGAAAGGGACCACTCGGACGAATGTTTGAGAAGTGACTTGAAAGATTTCGAGCGAATATATACAGACATAGGAAAATGGAACAGTCCGGAACTCTGTGTTGCATCGTACAATTTGTAGCGAATATAAAGTATCAATGATTACTAGTTTTTATTTTAAAACGTAGACCAATAATTTCTAGTTTTTTAAAATGTTTTTATTGTTACATGACTATTATTAATGATGAATTTACTAGGGGTGTGCGGGTACTCGATTCACTCGGGTACCCGATGTTCGGGTCGGGTCGGGTACCCGATGTTCGGGTCGGGTCGGGTACCCGATGTTCGGGTCGGGTCGGGTACCCGACGGGCGAGTAATGCAAAATACTCGCCACTATCGGGTATCCGAATTTGGTCATCGGGTACTCGTAAACGTCGAGTACTCGTGAACTTCGAGTACTCTTAAACTTCGGGTATTCGTAAACTTGAAGTATTCGTAAACGACTCGGAGATCCGTATTTATTATTTATATTTATTATTTATCTAGTCGCTTCGATCGAATAATAGGAGAAAACGAAAATTCGAAAAAGGCGATAAAACGAAAAAAATTATAATACTGTAAAAATCTTTTTTCGTCTCACTTTTCTATTCTTTGTCTTGTTTATGTTTCGTATTTCGCTTGTATACAATGTAAACCCTTGGAGCTTGGGAGCAAACGGCACAGCTACTTCTCTCTCTCTCTCTCTCGCTCACCACCGAGAGAGAGAGAGAGAGAGAGAGAGAGAGAGTTCTCTCTCGCCACTTGTCTCCACGCATTGCCGCACCGCTCTTATAGTTTTGTCTGTTCCCATGCACGAACTACTATTCGGCTCTTTCGATTTGTTGTGACAATCGTTATGTTGCTGAGCAAACGAGCACTCGTAAACGTCTCTTTATTTATTGTTTCTTGTTTCACTTAATAATTTAATAGTCAATCACGAAATCTTCAGAATCGAGTGATAATCGATTGATTGTTTATAATCGTTAATCTTTAAATAAAGATAAACTATCGGAAAAACTTTTCATTACAAGAATACAAAAAACTTTTTTGTATACTTAATACTTATATTTAATATTAAAATATTGAATTAATATGAATATGAATATTAAAGTTAATAAATTGATTATTTTTATTTCTTATGATCTCCAACCTATCGGCGAAGGATAGAGAACATAAAGCTGGAGTCTATTTCGTACGTTTTCGTGGCGCTATCTACTATGAAACGAAATTTGAAATTTTGTTCTGGCAGCACGGCTTATTATCGAGTACCCGATGTGAGACGAGTAAACCGCTAGGCAATGGTTACCCGAATATACTCGAGTATCGTCGGGTACTCGATAAAGTTCGGGTACTCGAAATATTCGGGTACTCGACCCGAATCATAGTCGAATTACCCGACCCGTCCCGACCAGACTAATTCTGCTACCCGCACACCCCTAGAATTTACTATCATTATTGCTAGTTTTTCTTATCATTTTTATTATCTTTATTATTATTATTATTCTTCATATTACTATATATCTTTTTTTTTAAATATTTTAATTCTTGTTTTTTTTATTCTTTGATCTTTCGATTTGTTATTTCTGGCATTATTATCATTATTATAGAAAACCCTTATTGTGGATAGGAGGTATTAGTAGTAGTTTTATTTTCAGGGTTCCATAGTCCCCCCTCACATACTATTCCCCATTCACATTTGTTCTTACACATTATGTACACGCGCTTCCGTTTTCACAACATTTCATACACTGATATTTCCTTCTCTCTGCGCTACATGTTTTACCAAAGCCTCAAATTCTTTTGTATACACTACATACGCGGTGTGTAAATTGAGGGGGAAAATCCTTCACAATGTTCAAAAAATCGATTTTTTTCACATATTTCGAAAGTATAATATATTGAGTATACTGGAAAATTGAAAAATCGAAATATGAAATATTGGGTGAAGTAAAAAGTTCTGAGCGTTTTCCGCTAGATGCCTTTAGTGAGCCATATCTCACGACGTATACATCGCATCGGGTCATACTATACGGCGATTTAAAGGTGGAATTACGCTTCAACAAAGTTCTTTGACAGTTTTGTGTTTGGTGAAGCCAGTTGTGTGTTACAGCGTTCCAAAATGGAGGTAAAAAAAGAGAAAATTCGATACATTCTTCAGTACCACTACGACCAAGGTGAAAAGGCGGAGCAGGCAGCCAAAAAAATTTGTGCTGTTTATGGACCCAATACAGTATCGAATGCAACAGCAAAGCGGTGGTTCCACCGATTCCGTTCTGATAATATGGACGTCGAAGATGAGGCACGCTCTGGTAGGCCAATCGTCAAAAATGTCGATAAAATCATGGAAATCGTCGAGTCGGACCGGCATGTGAGCACTTATTCCATGGCCCAGGAACTGAAGATTAGCCAGAAAACCGTTTGGAACCATTTGCATAAGGCTGGTCTCAAGAAAAAGCTCGATGTATGGGTGCCACACGAATTGACGCAAAAGAACCTGTTGGACCGAATTGCTGCCTGCGATTCTTTGCTGAAACGTAACGAAATCGACCCATTTTTGAAGCGAATGGTGACTGGCGATGAAAAATGGGTCACATACGAGAACAACAGCCGAAAAAGATCGTGGTCCAATCGCGATGAGCCGGCCCAAACGATCGCCAAGCCCGGATTAACAGCCAAGAAGGTTTTGCTGTGTGTTTGGTGAGATTGGAAGGGAATCATCCACTATGAGCTGCTCCCATCGGGCCAAACACTCAATTCGGACCTCTACTGTAATCAACTGACCAGATTGAAGCAGGCGATCAACAAGAAGCGGCCAGAATTGGCCAATAGGAAGGATGCTGTGTTCCATCAAGACAACGCCAGGCCGCACACATCTTTAACGACGCGTCAGAAGCTCCAAAAGCTTGGATGGGAGGTTCTATCGCACTCGCCGTATAGTCCAGACCTGGTACCAAGCGATTATCACCTTTTCAAGCATTTGCAAAATTTTCTTGATGGCACAAAACTGGCCTCAAGAGAGGCTTGTGAAAATGAGCTGGTCAAGTTTTTTTAGCAATAGGGACGAGGACTTCTTCGATCGCGGAATTATGAAATTGCCTTCAAAATCGACAAAAGTTATCGAACAAAACAGCGCACATTTGGTCTAAACCGGATAATCCTAACTATGTTAATTTCGTCGTCGAAATAAAGCGAGAAAACGCTCAGACCTTTTTACTTCATCTAATATTATATCATCTAGATTTAGAATTGAGTTGTTAAAAAAAAAATGTTCGATTTTTTTTATAATTGATCTTTTGTGATGTTAAAACCGAATGTCAAAGGATTTTTCTTTGAAATAATTCTAAAGATAATTATTAATTGTTTTTATATCACGATAATTCAAATTGTAGATGTTGGCGCGAAATGTCACGCTATCGGCGCTGGCGCTTGTGACGTCACCGCGCGAACGCGACCGAATAGGCTATGTATACAGCTTACACGCGAGTGCATACAAAAGTAAAATTTTGTCATATTACATCTAAAAATCTCGAGCATTCTGAAAAAGTCGAAATATAGTTTAATTTTCGTGCAACGATGTGTGAAAGTGGATTTGTGAAAGCAAATTCGAGTAATTTACCGACCGTGGATAAATAAACATTTTTAGGTTAGGAGAGACGATACATTGTGTCCGTTATTGCCGCTGCGTATCATAAACATTTTTAAAAAGACGTATTTAAAGTAGTTCGGCCGTCATATGACTAGTCAAGTTGGCAACTAATTTATATTGATTAAATTTAAGTCTAAATTACTAATAAAATTAATAAACACTCACATTGAAAATATTTGTATCACGTGAATGTAATAAAATGCTTTAAAAATATTGTAAAAGATAAAATTTATACTTCAACTTGACTAGTTAAGTGATTGAGTCCGCCATGATTGTAGTAATGTTCGGATAAAGTCGGATCGCTGCCCCCCTCACCCCCGCCATGCCGGTACCGGTGACATTTTAATACACATAACCTAGCTAACATTTGTATTACGCGAAAGAAAATGTATCTGTGTAATGACATCGAGAAAAAAAATGGTCAATTCGTTAAAAAAAGCGAAGCTATTCGACGAATTAAAGCACGTGAGTCAATCTCAAAAATAAATTTAAAAAAAGCTGAAAAACTCGGCCAAAAAGTGAAATCAAACGTAAACAACGCTGGTCGAAGAATAGTTGATACAGCGTTGCTCGGAAAACGTTTGTGGTGCAGTGATTGTAAAATTCCATTGAGTTTTTCCAATGTGGAAAAATTCATTCTTATTTATATTGTTTAAAAACATTGACTGAATAAACAAGGTTCTCAAATTTTAGTCCTCGCCTTTATTTATTGTATTCAAGTTGCACCGACTCGCATGAAGATTTTTTATGGTTAAAAAATTAATATTTCAAAAGATTATACATGACAATTTATTTGTAAAACTTGATTTATTGATGAAAAAAAAATAAAAATAAATGTTGATCACTTTTAAAGTTTCTCGAGAAGAATTTTAAATTCCCGCGATTACCGACTCTGCCCGAAGCTTCAATCAGCTGTTACCAGCAGTGCAACGTAATGTCTGCCATCCGCTTCCGACACGTCAAAAACAAAAGTTTTTTTATGTTTTCTTTTTTAAAAGCGCCGTAAGGTAATGTTTTTTTTTTTAAATAAACAGAATCTGTGATAAATTTTCTTTATGATGGAAACTTTTCTGAAGCTCAACCACCGATTAGTTTTTTTACAGTTAACATTATTGTGAGTTCTTCCATAAGATACTGTGTTAAAAATCAAAATTTAAAAATGAAATAATTCAAAATTTTGCCTCGCAAGAGGTCCCAAAAATGTGCTTATTGTAATCAGGGGACTTTGAACTATCATTTACCGCAAAAATTGGTGAACATTCACCGTACGTGTTCAAATAGCCGAACTACTTAAAAAAAAAATTCAATACAGTTTATGTTGTAACACATTTAGACTGATATCAAAATGGTATTCACAGCAAAAATAAGTGGACGATGATTTCGGGTTGACACGTCGTGCTGCATCGAACCACAGATTTCGACGTTTTATGTCTTGTGGCACATTCGGAAATACCTATTAGGGGCACTTTTCATCGTATTTATACAAAGAAGAACGAAACAAGGCTTATACGATTTTGTCGTTGCCATCGTTGACAGAATACTCGTATCACACGAGTAGTTCGTATACTGGCGTTCGAGCGGTGACATCACAGAGCGCTTGGGCAAATTCGGATGCTCTCGGCGCGTTTTTGCCAAGCCGAAAAGAACAACAATTTCAAAGTGCTATATGATTGTTAATTGTTAAAAAATAAAAAAAGAAAAATACTTTGCCTTAAAAACCGCTCATGATCTTTACAATGAAAAAAAAATCATTTAATGACCCTATTAAGTGATTGATTATGCTAAATTTCAAATAAATCGCCTGAGTAATTGTCGAGAAATTAATGAAAGTAATGAGTATCGCCTTTTTTTAATGATTAATTAATAGCAATCATTGAAAAATTCAATATATTAGATAAAGTTCTGAGCGTTTTTTCGCTTTATTTCAACGATGAAATTAATGTAGTTAGGATTATCCGATTTAGATAGAATATTCGCCGTTTTGTTCGATAACCTTTGTCCATTTTGGAGGAAATTTCATAATTCCGCGATTGAAGAAGTGCTCGTCCCTATTGGTAAAAAACTTGACCAACTCATTTTCACAAGCCTCTCTTGAGGCCAGTTTTGTACCATCAAAAAAATTTTGCAAATGCTTGAAAAGGTGATAATCGCTCGGTGCCAGGTCTGGACTATACGGCGGGTGCGATAGAACCTCCCATCCAAGCTCTCGGAGCTTCTGGCGCGTCGTTAAAGATGTGTGCGGCTTGGCGTTATCTTGATGGAACACAACACCCTTCCTATTGGCCAATTCTGGCCGCTTCTGCTCGATCGCCTGCTTCAACCTGGTCAGTTGTTGACAGTAGAGGTCCGAATTGAGTGTTTGACCCGATGGGAGCAGCTCATAGTGGATGATTCCCTTCCAATTCCACCAAACACACAGCAAAACCTTCTTGGCCGTTAATCCGGGCTTGGCGATCGTTTGGGCCGACTCACCGCGATTGGACCACAATCTTTTTCGGCTATTGTTCTCGTATGTGACCCATTTTTCATCGCTAGTCACCATCCGCTTCAAAAATGGGTCGATTTCGTTACGTTTCAGCAAAGAATCGCAGGCATCAATTCGGTCCGAAAGGTTCTTTTGCGTCAATTCGTGTGGCACCCATACATCGAGCTTCTTCTTGAGACCAGACTTATGCAAATGGTTCCCAACGGTTTTCTGGCTAATCTTCAGTTCCTGGGCAATGGAATAAGTGCTCCCATGCCGGTCCGACTCGACGATTTCCATGATTTTATCGACATTTTCGACGATTGGCCTACCAGAGCGTGCCTCATCTTCGACGTCTATATTACCAGAACGGAATCGTTGGAACCACCGCTTTGCTGTTGCATTCGATACTGTATTGGGTCCATAAACAGCACAAATTTTCTTGGCCGCCTGCCCCGCCTTTTCACCTTGGTTGTAGTGGTACTGACGAATGTATCGAATTTTCTCTTTTTTTACCTCCATTTGGAACGCTGTAACACACAACTGGCTTCACCAAACACAAATCTGTCAAAGAACTTTTATTGAAGCGTAACGACACCTTTAAATCGCCGTATAGTATGACCCGATGCGATGTATACATCGTGAGATATGGCTCACTAAAGACATCTAGCGGAAAACGCTCAGAACTTTTTACTTCACCCAATGTATTGAGTTTTTGGGTAATTATTGATACTAATAAGATGATTTGAACGTATTAATCAAATTTCAAAATTGAGAAAAAATTTTATTAGTCAGTTGAAACATATGTACAGTCATTGACAAAACCTCAATCAAGCACACGCCAATATCGTCGAATTTAACTTCAATTATTATTAAAGGTGGGAAATTAACATTTCTAGGAGTTAATTTATTATTAAATTAGCTATTTTTAAGGCTAAACATGTACGACATGATCTAGGCTTGTAAATCCACGATTCGCTCATTTTGGACTAACTTTTTGCCCGACGGTTGATCCAGTAATACTTTAAAATAAAAAAATTCTCAGTGACAATCGGGAAGAAGCGCAGAATTCGCTTGTATTCCAATGCGGATTCCCTACGTGCGGCGTGCCTATGAAATCCCCATAGGGATGTGATACGATCTAGGGAGTCCCCAACAAATTTCTACACGGGGAGAAGCGATAAAATTACGCTGAAGTTTGCATAGTTGGAATGCAACGAACAATTATTTATTTTTTTCCATAACTCAAATTTCTTTTCGTCGATTTATGAACTTCGAAAATTGCTCAAACGTTTCTGCGTATCTTTATTAGAAATTTGCGACCTTAATTTGCGAAAAAAAAGGCTTTGGATGATGGATGGAAGGAATAGATGATGTAGCAACAAAGGGGAAAATTATAAATATGTTGGGTGGGAAAATACAAAAAGGAATATGTGAATATTTTAGGGAAGCAGAGGAAGTGTGCAAAAAAAATGAGTAGGACGGAAGACGAGGAAAAAATGAATGGAGTAGAGGGAATAAATTATGAATGAATGAAGAAAACGAGAGAAACGTTAGAGAGTACAAAGTACAAGAATGAGAGATGGAGTAATTAAGTGAATTAATGTTAAAGCGGAAAGTTACGATTTTGTAAAAAGTTGTACAAATTAAACTCGTTTTTACCGATTGATTGATAGCCCGTGCGGAAAATTGGCAGGGTACACCTAATACAATTCGGGGCCTTCGTAGGATTATTTGTGGATTCCATAGTAGGGTTTTCTGCAAAAGAGCCGAACCGGGCCCCTAATAGGGAATGGTGGAGTAGGTAAGTTGACTAAAACTATCGTCTAAGTATGGAGACCAAGTGAAGGCCTTTAAGGGGTGTAGTTGTAGATTCCCTAGCAGCGATTTCCCCAATACTACTAGACTTTGCTATTATATGGGGCAAATCAGTATAAAATGCTTGACTAAAGAATTTGTGGCATAATAATTATCGAGATTGATTAAGACCTTAAGCCACTCTAGAGGCCAAAAAAGGACATATTTTGTGATTTTTTTTCAGCGAAACCATAAAATAAATCGGAATTACAAAGTAGGGGTTTTATTATACATGTAATTAACTATACAAAATAATTTTTTCACAGCGATGCATGTCGAAATAGCGACTGTGCAGCATTTTTCAGATGACGCCTTTATTTCTGGAAGGTCAACAGCCGGACCAACAGCTCCTATAATTTTTGCGTTATGATGAGACACTAAAGTTTTTTTTTCGATTATATATAAAAATAGCTTTAGAAGTACGTAGGATTTTTTTGATATATTGTTTTTTGTCAAAATGGCGCATTTCTAAAACAAAAAGTATAATATGCCATGAGAAAAACGTCAGAAAATTGTTTATAAAAAAGGAACTATGCAATATAAGAAAAATGTCCTACGTAGTGTCTAAGAAAATATAATTCTAAATATACAGTATAAGTTTCAAGTGAATCGGTTGAAATTTGTTTGAGTTATGAGTCCGGCCGACTTGAAAAATGTAGTTTTGATATAAACGCGATTAAATAGAAAGTCACGATATGAATTAAGAGGGGTTGCGCTAGAATTCGAAAACCGAGTACTTAGAGATTTTTCACACCCATAATCTTTTGGAATATAATTTTATAGGCACATTTTTAACAAAAAAAAATCGATTTTTGGAAAATCATAGAATGGCCTAAGGCCTTAAATATAATAATAAAACTATGCGTTTATTAGACGAGCTGTGATGTCAACACGTATGCAGTGCGTTCATTGGAACAACGCGGGATGTAAGGTGTCAAAATATGCAACAGAATTCTAAGCCTCAAATTGATCGAAATAACACATTTTCTTTTTAAAGTGCACACACACGCACGTACGCATATGACTGCAATATTCTTTTATAAGGCACCGTTGAGGCAATTTTAAAGGCCCTGGTTATTTTGCCTTGAATGGCCCTCGGTAGTAAAGTGTGACCGGCCACTGATGGCCCATGTGACGCTTCCAGACTAGGGCCTTAATAAACGTTAGGGAAAATTAAAATGGGCCCGATCATAGCCCGAACTCAATTTTCGCATGGGAGGATGATGACAAAAATAAATCAATACAAAATAGATAACAATATCGTTGCGTTCCAGCGACGCAAAAAAAAATTGAAATTAAGGGGGGCTCAGGATCTTTGCGGGGCAGGCGGCAAGAGGGGAACGCGTATGCTTAAACACGGGTACTTGTAACGGCTGCCAACCCCGAATGATCCCATTTTCGGTTACGTAAAATAAACAAATTTCAGTTGATCAATATGTGGAATGCATATAATTGACTGTTTAGAAATGTTATTAATCGTTTTTTTGTTTGTTGACATCGCGAATACGTTATTAAGGGGTTACGAGGGTTTGAAAATTTCAAAAAATCCATTTTTTTTTAAATTTTATTATCTAATGCTACAATATGTCTAGAATATTCTCCCAAAGTTTTGAGTCAATCGGACTGAAAGTCTAGGAGAGAGAGCCTTTGGGAATTCCCCCCGTTGGGAAAGACCGGCCGGGAGCGACGCAGGTATACGCATTTTTCTCAAAACACTATTTTTGAAGTCGGTGGACACGATTTCTCAAAAACTAATGCACCGATCATATTGAAATTTTGCACACTTCTTCAAAATAGCATTGACTAGTGATTGAACGAAGGTTTTTCTTCGATTACAACTAATTTTACCAAGCTATACGTACTGTAAATTGTACCAAAAATTGAACTATTTTGCATACAACTCCGTCAAAAATTCAAATTTCTATTTTTTTTTTAAATCCTTCGTTCAATCACGACCTATACTTATCGACTAACAGAAAAAATTTGGTTTTTTAATTTCAGATAAAGCTATCATGAGTAAATCCGGACCACCACGAGGACACTTTTTTTAGGGGTCTCCGAAAACCAGGTGCCACCGGATGAATTTCCCAAATTTTTGGATGAATTTTTTTTTAAATATTGTTGAAATGTTGTTCTTTTATGTGCTTCACATTTTGAATCAAATCATTTATATATTATTTTTTTTTTTAAATAGAGAAATTATGCTTTTTTTTGGCTTCGAAACTCACGTAACCCCTTAAGGAGCTAAGATCATAGGGTCGAATCCAACTTTCGAGCCTGAAATTTTTATATGATGTTGACGAATACGTTATACACCCTTCGGAAAAATTTGAGCTATATTGACCATCCAGTTTTTTCGTAATAAAATTGCAAAGTCGAGCATTTTGAGCTAGTGAAGCACGTCGTCTTATGAAGACGGTCGACCGGAAGTGCGGTAATCACGGTTTTGCTACTCACAGATCCAACTAAGGTAATTGGAAAACTGAAATTTAATAAATTAGACATAATAGATATTGTAAAAAATCGAAAATTCGCACTTCACCATGTAGTTCAAGCACTACATTATGAAACAGTTTCAACTTCCGGTTGAATATTATTATAATGACGAAATAGTACCCATAGACGTGCCAACGTCGGGCATAACAGCTGATTCGTTTGGCGACCATAACCTAGCTCTGTAGTGACAGTTTTCGTTGTCGCCGGCTAGCGACAACCAATCGCATGCACGATCAGAAAAAAGGGAGTCTCTTATTGGTGTTGCTGGGTAGCGACAACGAAAACGATCGCTACAGAGTTTCAGAATCTCTCTCTCTCTTTTCAGAATCTCTACTGCTTGGAAATCGCCGTGAAGACTCCAGAGTCGTTGAGGATATAATGTTTCAGTTTTAGTTAGTAAATATGCAATAAATAAAATATTTACCACAAATTTGGCACTTTGGGATCGACAATACGAATATTCAACATAAGTTAACATAAATCAGAACGCCCGTGGGGTGACATAAATTTAGTCTCTTTGTTGACCCTGAGCGAGTAGTCGTACTTCATTAACCAAGTTGAAATGCGGCAAACGCGTAATTTAGTTCTCAGTAATTGGTAGCACTGAGCCTAGACACGAACGTCACATAGCGAGCGCTCATCTGTCAAACTCCCTCGGCGAATGTAGCTTTTTTGTTCGACGAAAATCAATAGATGGAAAGGAAAAATGCGAACTGAAAAACATTATAAACTACGGTTGAAGCAAGTACAAAATGGAAAATAGCGAAAAAAAAGTAGTAGTTGAGCTGGAAAATGAATTCGCAGTCGAGGGACGACGCATAATTGATTTGAAGGTTATGTCAGAACGAACGCATGCATTGCAGCTTTTGTCACGAGGAGTTATGGATAAAGAATATCAAACATGAAGAAAGACATGAAAAATAACTTTGTTTTTATCATAAGGAACAAAAATAACAATAGTGATAAAGAAATATTTAAATACTCTTTATGAAACCGTGGTAAGAAATTTATAACGAGAAAGCAATACTTTGTGCGTTTCAAATTGTGGCGCCTATTCAAGATGGCCGATTTCACAGCAACGTTGCCATGTGTCGTAGCGCGCTTTATCGTTTTACGCAAATCAGCTACAATTTTCTGTTTTGTTACGAAAATATCTCGATAACGAGGCCGACAAAACGCTTCACTCTTCGTTGAAATCATTCATAAATATGTCAAGAACTTTTTCCACCTATTTGTATTCAGTTTTCATTGTATTATGTTGCCAGAGTCGTATCAGAATTATCGTATAGCTTTTGCTATGTCGCCCGTCTATAAGAGCCTAACTTCAATAATTAATTGCTCAACAATCATGCAGACGAATGACTTGAAATTTTTCACGGAGTCGTAATACCTGTTCGCAAATATCCTCAATAAATTTCAGCAAAGTCTCATTATTATGCGACAGCTGAGCAACCTCCTTAAAATTAATCCTGTTGCAGAATATATAAAATGCGTGTATCATATTGAAAAAAAAAAACGTTTATTTTTTTTCTTGCTGCAATGTTGGTGCGGGAAAGACAAGAATAAAAAAAGAAAAAAAAGAGAAAAGAGAGCAGGTCTACTAGAATCGAGGTATTACGCTATTGGTGTCCGATGGGGAGTTGGTTAAGGAGGCCTTTATCGATTCCATTGCAGTTACAATAGCGACCGTCGATATCTCACCAGCGAATCTTTCTTCCCTCCCCCCCTTTTCTCTCTTTCCCTCTCAGTCGCAACACTCGCTAGCAATAACAATAACGCGGGGGGGGGGGGGGGGGAACAAAAAATAAAAATGGATGCAACCCCATAATGAAAATAAGTATGACGTTGAAGTTTGCATCGTTGGAATGCAACAAAAATGACTATTTTTTATTTGCCAAATTTCTCCTGGCAATTTTGAGCTACGAAGAATCACGCAAACCTTTTTTTCATTAGGTGTATGACTTAATTTTTACAGATTTTTCAGTAAATTTATTTAATATAAAAAAATAGAGAACAACGAACTTAATCTTGGCAATATTGGCCATCGTTTTCTATGACCTTGCGCCATCTCTCAGGTAACATACGAATGCCGTCGCGAAAGAAACTTGCAGGCTTCGAGGCGATAAAGTCATCGACGAATTTACGCACATCGTCGAGCGTTTTGAACTGTTTATCCACTAAGGCGTGCTGCATTGACCGGAACAAATGGTAGTCGGATGGGGCCAAGTCTGGTGAATATGCCGCGTGTGGGAGAACTTCCCATCCCAAGTTCAATAGGGTCTTCTGAGTCGCGCGAGCAACGTGAGGTTGAGCGTTGTCATGCAGCAGTATGACTTGCCCGCTTCCTTGCCCAGTAAATAGCCCTTTCTGATCAAGTTCTTCGCTCAGTTTGTTGAATTGTCGGCTGTAATGTTCCGCAGTCACCGTCTGACCAGTTTCCAAGAGTTCGTAATAAAGCACACCCTTCATATCCTGTCCAGGGCGCGGATGGTCACTAAGATCGCAATCAACACTTCTAAAACGTTTGTACCAATAATTACACGTTTCATAAGACACAACGTCGGCACCAAGAACACTACAAATTGATTCCCGTGCTTTAGAAGCATTTTTTCCTTGTTGGAATTCGTATGAAATGCAGTGCCGAAAGTGCTGTTTATCAGTTGCCATCGTAAACTCTGCTATTCTGAGAGGTTATGTAACTCACGTAGACTTGTCGTTAGGTGTTCTGAAACCTTGCGTCCGATCCTTTCAAAACCACAAAAGACCGCGAAAATATTTCTATTTTAAATATAATTTTAAGGTCGAAGAAAAAATCTGTAAAAATTAAGTCATACACCTAATATAATTCTTACTTAGTAATCTACAATCTAAATCTGCGAAATATGACTTCGGATAATAATGAAAAGAAAAAAATTGAAAAGTATTTTCGTTGCACTACAACGATGTAAACTTCAAATCCATAAATTATAGCAATGATCGTCGTTATTCGCGTTAACCCTTCGTGGTCACACTTCCAAATTCAATCGCGGTGGTCACACTTGAGTCGATTCTACTCAGTCAGTTTTCAAAAAAAGTATTGTGACCAAACTGTCCGTCCGAAGTGATTCAAAAATTACGGAACATGCTTTGAACTTTCTAGATGATGTACGAAAAATTTATTTATAGGAAATAAAATGGCGACATGTTGAAAAAAAATGTTATAAAGAGGTCAAAACGAAAGACACTTTTTTGCTTAAAAAAACCATAGTTCTATGATTTTTCAACATTTTTACCTAAAAATTGCACGTGATACTCCTTAGATATGTTACTTTTGGGAAAAAAAAATAGTAGCATAGTGCGCGTTCCAAAGAAAAAAGGTATTTATTCCGACATGTGAAGAGGGTAAATTTTATGGTATGAGGGTACTTCAAACTCCAGATAAGATGGTGAATATAGTTTCATTCGAAGCCGGAAACTATTATATATTTACGCCAAAAAACGATCGACGCGTCGATTCTAACCAGGGTGACACGAAGGGTTAAAGGTTATCAATCTCTTTAGAATCTCAAATCGCGAATTGAAATTAATCTGAAAGAAAATGAAAATAATAAAGTAGTGTGTAAAGGACGGAGAAATGATACTCGTGACATTGAACATTGTCAAAAGGTGAAAAGTAACGGATATACAAAGCTTCGAGTGAATGTCTCGTGGAAATATCGATACGATAGTCAAGCCGACTGAGGAAAGTGTGTACAGTGAGAACGTAAAAATGTACTAATTTATTTAACAAAAGCAGCCTATATTATTTTCTTTAATAATTGAAATAACATTATTTTTTTTTCTTCAGAATGCGCCATATAATTATGAAATTCTTGGCAAGGTCGCGTAATTACCAAGTGAGAGAAGAGGACAGAGAAAGCACGATATTAATCGTTGTTTTCAGGGTCTCATATTGTCAGTTATAGCTCGCCATCTGTCGAGGTCTCTCTCTTTAAAAGTCTTTCATTTCGGAATTTACGATGTTTCAGTGCAAACGGACCCGGACGATATTTCTATTATTCTAGAATTTTCGATTACATTGGCTGGTTCGTTTCAATCGTAAAAAAGAGCCAGAGATAAAAATAAAAAATTCTTTGTACATCGGAAAGCAAAAATCACCACACAATAATCGTTTTCATCCATCAACGATTCAGCGGCACAAATTCGCTTTAGGCAACTTCATTTCTTCCTATATCTAAAGAATTTCTTACATTTTAATTAGGGGTGTGCGGGTAGCAGAATTAGTCGGGTCGGGTCGGGTCGGGTAATTCGACTATGATTCGGGTCGAGTACCCGAACTTTATCGAGTAATGGGTTTGAAGTTTGCATCGTTGGAACGCAACGATTTTTTTCAAATTCCTTCCTCTTTTTAATTGTTATTGAGTCCTATTTTGTAGACTTAGGTTGTAGATAGCTAAATAAGGAGCCTAAACAATGATCGCAAGATTTTCGTAGCTCAAATCTGTCAAAGGAAATTCGGGAACGTTGGGACAAAAAATATTTCGTTGCGTTCCAACGATGCAAACTTCAGCGACATATCGAGTACCCGACGATACTCGAGTATATTCGGGTAACCATCGCCTAGCGGTTTACTCGTCTCACATCGGGTACTCGATAGCCCTGCTGCCGGAACAAAATTTCAAATTTCGTTTCATAGTAGATAGCGCCACGAAAACGTACGAAATAGACTCCAGCTTTATGTTCTCTATCCTTCGCCGATAGGTTGGAGATCATAAGAAATAAAAGTAATCAATTTAATAATTTTAATATTCAGATTCATATTAATTCAATATTTTAATATTAAATATAAGTATTAAGTATACAAAAAAGTTTTTTGTATTCTTGTAATGAAAAGTTTTTCCGATAGTTTATCTTTATTTAAAGATTTAAGATTATAAACAATCAATCGATTATCACTCGATTCTGAAGATTTCGTGATTGACATTATTAAATTATTAAGTGAAACAAGAAACAATGAATAAAGAGACGTTTACGAGTGCTCGCTTGCTCAGCAACATAACGATTGTCACACAAATCGAAAAAGCCGAATAGTTCGTGCATGAGACAGACAAAACTATAAGAGCGGTGCGGCAATGCGTGGAGACAAGTCGCGAGAGAGAGAGAGAGAGAGAGAAGTAGCTGTGCCGTTTGCTCCCAAGCTCCAAGGGTTTACATTGTATACAAGCGAAACACGGAACATAAACAAGACAAAGAATAGAAAAGTGAGAGGAAAAAAGATTTTTACAGTATTATCATTTTTTTTTTCGTTTTATCGCCTTTTTCGAATTTTCGTTTTCTCCTATTATTCGATCGAAACGACTAGATAAATAATAAATACGGATCTCCGAGTCGTTTACGAATACCCGAAGTCTAAGAGTACTCGAAGTTCACGAGTACTCGATGTTTACGAGTACCCGATGACCAAATTCGGGTACCCGATAGTGGCACGTATTTTGCATTACTCGCCCGTCGGGTACCCGACCCGACCCGAACACCGGGTACCCGAGTGAATCGAGTACCCGCACACCCCTAGTTTCAATATACAGGGTGAGGCATTAACTGTTGCCACCTTGAATATCTCTGTAATTATCGACGTCACAAAAAAATGTTTGAAACAAAAGTTGTACCGTACGAAAGGGGTCATTAAATACGACCATTTTTTTTATCTCAGTGGAGGCGCTGTCGCACAGTAAAGGTCACCTCCACTTTTTTAAATGGGACGGTACATTTTTTTTTCAACTATCTTGTAGAGCATCGAAAACTGCATAAAAACATTTAGGGGTCAAAGTCGTTCAAGGTCATTTAAGATCAAAAAGTGACATGAACTTTATTTTTATGTGAAATTACCTTTATTCACAGTAGATGTTCAAAGTGATTGCCATTGGAATCAATGCAATATTGCAATCTCCTCATCACGGATTGTGTAGAATTTCTTATCACTTCGGCACTTATCGAATCACAGGCTCGAAGAATTCTCTCACGCATATCATCCGGCGTAGTAGGACGTTCTTTATAAAACAAGATCTTTCAAGTGTCCCCACAAGAAAAAGTCCAGAGGCGTCAAGTCTGGCGAGCGAGCCGGCCACGATATAGCTCCTCCGCGTCCAATCCAACGATTTGGAAATCTCTTTTGCAATTCATTTCTAGCTATCAGCGAAAAATGTGCCGGGCACCCATCATATTGATACCACATTCTGTTTCTTGTTTCTAGAGGTATTTCTTCCAAGAACACCAATTTCCGTTTCTTCGTTAGTAACTCGCTTTTGTCGGTTACTTTCCCGACGGGTTAAGGATCCAGTTGTCCTCAGTTTAGTGTACAAAATTTGAAATGTACGGCGTGTAGGATGAGAACTTTCAGGAAATCTTTCAGCGTATAAGTCTCTAGCTCTCACTGCATTTTTCTGACATTCTCCGTAAATTAGAAGCATATCAGTTTGCTCTTCAAAAGAATACATCATTTACATTCGCTTGATTCATTAATACTAGTCTCACCATTCTTACTATCGTTATCTTGGGTTCGTTTGGGCGAAACATTGTACAATGTTCCGTGTACATTTATAGGTTTGGTGCCGTTGTTTACATACAAGATAATGGCAAGACTTCGGCGATAAGTGCCGAAGTGATAATAAATTCGTGATGAGGAGATTGCAATACTGCATTGATTCCAATGGCAATCACTTTGAACATCTACTGTGAATAAAGGTAATTTCACATAAAAATAAAGTTCATGTCACTTTTTTATCTTAAATGACCTTGAACGACTTTGACCCCTAAATGTTTTTTATGCAGTTTTCGATGCTCTACAAGATAGTTGGAAAAAAAATGTACCGTCCCATTTAAAAAAGTGGAGGTGACCTTTACTGTGCGACAGCGCCTCCACTGAGATAAAAAAATATGGTCGCATTTGATGAGCCCTTTCGTACGGTACAACTTTTGTTTCAAACATTTTTTTGTGACGTCGATAATTATAGAGATATTCAAGGTGGCAACAGTTAGTGCCTCACCCTGTATATAGGGGAGAGTGGTCCTGAGTCGGCACTGCGGGTTGAGCCGGCACCATGGTGTTCCTCAGAGATGGCGTGCGTGTCGGCTCAATTATTTTGTCGTATGACATGTTGGTAAACACTGACGTAAATTATGCTTACAATTGTCAGTTTAGATTGTTCTGCGCAGCGTGAGCGCGTTTATATTTTTCGTTTGTGACATAATTTTATTTTCGTCATTCATTCTGAAGCAGCTACAGGTATGTAAATATTTCAAAAATTTTAAATGAGAGTGCATTGATTTCTTTATTCAATGTTCTAATGGATTGGTTTTGTCGATTTTCCATTCGGATTTGTTCGCGTGCGTAATCACGTGAAACGGATAGAAAGTCGTAGTGGTCTTGAGTCGGCACCAAACAGGTGGTCCTGAGTCAGCACCAATTTTTTTTATCTTGTTGCTTTTTTGTATTGTTTCTGTTATTTTTTTTTTTTACATTTTCGGTGTTTTTGCTCTATAGTCATGGGACGCAATTTCAAACGCAAGACACAAAAGATAAAATACGACGATAAGAACGCCAGTCTTCGCACCCCTCCACAAGTGGATTGCACTTGCGTTCGCGTTCGCTACAGAGTTCAGTACGCCCCACGTACTGCGAATCTGACGACGATAGCTAGTGATCATCCCTTTTTCAATTATTTTTTTTTTCATTCAATTCAAAATTCATATTTTTTTATTTTCAACCTTGTACTCGAAAAATGTTTCCATATAAAATTGGACAAAAAATGCATGTTTTATTCTTCTAAATCGTTCAAATTCATCCATTTCCTGTCGTAATTTAGAGAATCTGCGCTTTTTCCTGCATTCGAGCGAAAAAAATGGGGTACCGGCTCAAGACCAGGGGGGGGTGCCGACTCAGGAAAACTATTTTGAGAAATGCTCAAGATGTACTTTTTCACTCCGCACTGCATTGCGACTCCAAAAGCCACACTACACATTCCTAAATGACATTGAATTGTAGGAAAGCGATCGCTATACGCAACTAAACACTTAGTAGCGCTATGAAATCCGATTTACCTTCTGTTTTCGGACAAAAAGCTTAGGGGGCCGACTCAGGGCCACTCTCCCCTATATATATATATAATATATATATGAGGCATTCCACGCCATTTCACCTAGGCCGTGAGCCCGACCATTGTTTATTTTCCTGATTTTTTTCTAAAATTGTACCCTATGAAAGGAATATCCACACCAAGTTTTAGATTTTGATCTTTTTTCTTTTAAGAGTTATAAATTTTCGAAAAATGTCGATTTCGAAAGTTTTGGAAACGTTTAAATGCTGATAACTCCTGAACAAATTGACATATCGACAAATGTTAATATATATATATATATATATATATATATATATATTTCATTTTGAAGTATACTTCCATGAAAAAATATGAAAAAACATTATCAATAATACTGGACCACGTATTTTTTGCTCCGAGAGTGGAAACTTTTTTTTTAAGATTATTGCCATTTTTTAGTTTAAAAAAAAATCCTCTAAAATAGAGTGACCCATTCTATGATTTTTAAGCCTAGTCTCATCGTGGGCCCATTTTTCCTTCTATTTTTTTCGAATTATTAAAAGAGAAATTATTAATTCTCTCTTAATAATTCTTTTCATTTCTTTTTTAATTTCGAATTATTAAAAGAGATATTTATTTCGAGATTAAAATGATAAAAATCTTAAAACTATATGATTAATTCGAAAAAAAATAGAAGGAAAAATGGGCCCACGATGAGACTAGTCTTAAAAATCATAGAATAGGTCACTCTATTTTGGACAATTTAAATAAAAAAATGAAAATGAAAAAAATTCTAAAAAAATTGTTGTTAATTAAAAATGAATATGTAAACAAATTTCCTTTCTCAATAGATTGTCCTAGACCCCGTAATTCCCAAGTGGAGCCTCTCCACTCAATCAAAGTACAAACCAAAAATGGTAAAAAAAAAATGTCAAAAAAAATTCTAAAAAAATTCTAGCCACTCCAGTGTGAACCCATGCAACTTTTCAACCCTCATGACATTTCCTCTGAAACCCTATAGTTCTTCGATGACGCATTTTTTTCTGAAACATGTCTTCTTTAGCTAAAAATGCAATACTGGGGCGAAAAAAAAATCGTACGAGACATTCTAAAAAACAAAAATGTAGGTTTTGATATCCTTTTTAAGTTTACCATGGGAAAAAAAACCGACGAAAAATTTTTCTACAAACTTTGCAGTTAATTTTCGACGGCCAAAAAATAGCCGAAAAATGGCCACGTTCAGAAGTGCGCACCGGGGCGAAAAAAATCGTAGAGAATTTTCTAAAAAAAGCAAAATAAAGGTAAAGTTGTCCTCTTTAAAAGGCCACTTGGGAAATTCAATTACCTTTATTTTTGAGTCCGCTGTGTAAATTTTAGTGCGGTAAGAAATTTCGACTAGTGCGTACTTTTTTTTTGTCCAGTACTGTATATATATGGGGCATTCCATACCAATTCGACCTGGGTCTGACCCTCGACCCCTCAAATCTGGTTCCCGATTTTTCCTATCATTACCCTCACTCTATGAAGCAATTACAATTTTTTTCAGATTTTTCAAAATAAATTTGAGCGCGTCATGAATTTATGAATTTTTTTTTGAACACCTCGATGGCCGTAATCGAAAAATCTAAAAAAATTCCCAAAAATACAGTGTCAGATATAAAAAATGTTGTTGTAAAATTCATAATGTCTGGGCTTTTGCTTCAACCCGTTTTTTAGCTTTTTGAGCAAAGAAAAATGAAAAAAATAAGAAGCAGAGGTCAATTTACTGTAGACTGTTGCTCGAAATTTTGTATGCATAGTACCAGATTTAAAAAAAAATTTCTCCGATTTTTCTAAAGTGTATTTTGTAATTTTCGATTTTTTTTTTATCATGGTTGACAAAAACCCTAATTAGGGATTTGGAAATGATGCGAATTGCACTAACAATAAGCGTAAGCCTGGTGAGGTTCGATACACTCTAAACTACTATTGAACAACTACTGTAGACAGTAACTTGAATATTTTTGATGATGGCGAACGGTTTTTGGAAATTTTTAAGGATTTTTTAAAGCATTTTTTTCTGTAATATCATCGTAAAATCATGATTAATTAAAAGCGGTCATGAACAGTGATCGCTCTTAATTAAATAATTAATTAATTCATTTAAAACCCACAACATTATAAAGAAAAAAAATTTAAAAAATGTCTGCAGAACCTTTTTATTATATCAAAAATCATTTTAAAGGCACATGTGATATAAAAATGTGTTGACGCATCTCAGATTGTCAGTGATGGAAATACTATTCTCTACGATGATTTCATTGTAGTTTCTGGAATAAAGCGTAGATAAAACCATGCGAATTGATGATTAAAATTGATATTGATTGTTAAATTAAAAATTAATTCCGCTCTTAATTATTTAATTAAGAGCGATCACTGTTCATGACCGCTTTTAATTAATCATGGTATTACGATGATATTACAGAAAAAAATGCTTTAAAAAATCCTTAAAAATTTCCAAAAACCGTTCGCTATGATCAAAAATATTCAAGCTACTGTCTACAGTAGTTGTTCAATAGTAGTTTAGAGCGTACCGAACCTCACCAGACATCTTACGCTTATTGTTAGTGCAATTCGCATCATTCCCAAATCCCTAATTAGGGTTTTTGTCAACCATGATAAAAAAAAAAATTCGAAAATTACAAAATATACTTTAGAAAAATCGGAGAAATTTTTTTTTAAATCTGGTACTATGCATACAAAATTTCGAGCAACAGTCTACAGTAAATTGACCTCTGCTTCTTATTTTTTTCATTTTTTTTTGCTCAAAAAGCTAAAAAACGGGTTGAAGCAAAAGCCCAGACATTATGAATTTTACACCAACATTTTTTATATCTGACACTGTATTTTTGGGAATTTTTTCAGATTTTTCGATTACGGCCATCGAGGTGTTCAAAAAAAAAATTCAAAAATTCATGACGCGCTCAAATTTATTTTGATAAATCTGAAAAAAATTGTAATTGCTTGATAGAGTGAGAGTAATGATAGGAAAAATCGGGAACCAGATTTGAGGGGTCGAGGGTCAGACCCAGGTCGAATTGGTATGGAATGTCCCATATATATTGAAATTGTAAAATTTTATACGTAACTAAAAGAATGGAGGAAACAAGGTGTTTTAAACAAAAATTATAATGATAAAAATACGATAATTCGTAAACATTTAGAAGACCCGATTTTGGCAATGTCCCTGCAATTTACTTTCAATCTCTGGCAACCCGAATAATGTTTTTTTTTTCAATGATCCATCGTAACCTCGATAAATGACTTTTATTAGACAATTTTCAATAGTCACGATTCAACAAATGCGACGTATCAGATAAATTGTATGTAATAAGAGAATTGGTGATGTCGAGAAAATTTGTCTGCTGAAAAGTATGATGTTTAATTAAGAATGAATGAATTAAGAATCGTAATTACGCTCAGCATGGTGTTTCGATGCACGAAGTCCAAGTCCATTGATTCTCTTGGTCAATTCGGCGCTGGCCCTCTCGACGACGCCCTGAGCCGATATCGAAGACATAATAAACTCCGTTTTGTCTATATGTACTCGACGCTGCTTGATGAGCTCTCAGCTTCGAGGTCCTCCAGTCACGAGCGAACGAGGCTTTAGGCAGGGGCTAAACTCATAAGACTCCGTCTCTCGCGTTCTCTCTCTCTCTCTCTCTCTCTCTCTCTCTCTCTCTCTCTCTCTCTCTTCTCTCTCTCTCGATTCCTCTGTGTCGTGGAGCGTTCAACCCCTGCGTCCGCTACCGATTCGTTGCACCACCAAAACTGTCACCTCCGCGACCTCCTGAAAATTCCCTTTCGCCAGCAACACCAAGTCCCGAAACACAAAAAATTCGAATATCCCGAACGAGAGTATACTTTCGAAAGCGATATTTCAAAACGCCACTCGAAAAAAAAAAAAAAAAAAAAAAAACAAGAAACGTTCAATTTACTTTAGAGTCAGGACTCGCTCTCGACTTTGTTCTAATCTCGAGCCGCCTCATATTTCAAAACTAAATTATTTTCGCGCGTACACGAAAATTCTGTTCTATTACGAACAACCAATTACGTTCATATCTTCAGGCTCGTCGCTTCACGATTATCCGCGAAGAATTCTTCAATGACGAATAAAACGCGATATTTACTATTACAGTTTTATTGCATAAAATTTGGTAAAATCCTTTCCCTCGGCCACGTACAAGACCGTGATGTTATTCGGTCGTGTGTCGTCTCGTTCACTTTGTTTTGTAATGCAACCCTTCAGCACGCATTCCTCGTCCGCTTAAGTCGCGATATCTAACCTCGTAGAACACTTTCGAGAGTCTGTTTGAGCGTGAAACGAAGGAAAAATTACGCATGCAGAGCAGCGGTAAAGAGCGACGTTCCACCAGGGCGAATCAATACTTAACGTAGATGGGAAAGAAAAAAAAAAAAAAAAAAAAAAAAGAGTTGTTCGGTAACGCGCGATGCACGCGAGGCATTATCTTGCTATGTCCGTTCAATCGTTCACAAATGTTCATAGGGCACAATTTTCGTTCAACGAGACTTATACGAAAGAGAAATGAGATTGAAGTAAAAAAAAGATTTAAATGAATTTTTGCTTATTCGTGACTGATGTAGCCTCGAATGATTTGCCTGGACAACCCGACGAGCGTACCGCGCACTGAATTACACGGGGGGTTGGAAAATATCTCGATCATTATGACCGTGATGCGAGCGAGAATGATGTGACGATATGTAGATGGAAAAGGGCTTCGGAGTGACGCGCGCGTCACTACATGCGAAAACAGCCGAGCCTTTCAACCCCCTTTATTTCCGTCTCACTACTTTCGAGGGTTCAAACACACAAGCATTCTGACCTTACCAGCGCTTATTAGTGACAAGTGTTTACGGTCGTGTGAAAAATAAAAATTTTCCTTCCTTCAACATGGATCTTCACCTTTATCATTATCAATATTGTTCTCCTAATAATAATATTTATTTCATTATACGTCCATTCGCATCTGTCTTTTTATACGAGAGGGTTGCAAGGCCGCACCGTGCGCACACACACTCACACACACACACCGAGGGTGGTTTCACCGCGACTGAATCGATATCGCGGTCTCCCACTGACTCGGGCGGCTCTTCGTATCCCCTCCTCTTCGTGGCTCACAAGCGCAGCGCGCAACGGCGTGGAAATTCACGGCTTTATCTATATAGCTATGTACCTCCTCGCCAATAGCGCCCCGTTCCCTCGTATTCGCTTCCCAATAAACTATAAAATCTCGCAGATCCGTGAACCGCCACTCGCGGACATTTGGTTAAAGAGTACGAGTCCAACTTTCGGGCCTGAAATTTTTATACAATGTTGACGAATACGTTATGCACCCTTTGGAAAAATTTGAGCTATATTGCCCATCCAGTTTTTTTCGTAATAAAATTGCAAAGTCGAGCTCTTTGAGCTAGTGAAGCACGTCGTCTTATGAAGACGATCGACCGGAAGTGCGTTTATCACGGTTTTGCTGCTCACGTATCCAACTAAGGTTGTTGGAAAACGGAAATTTGATAAATTAGACGTAATAGATATTGTAAAAAATCGAAAATTCGAACTTCACCGTGTAGTTCAAGCACTACGTTATAAAACGGTTTCAACTTCCGGTTGAATATTATCATGACGAAATAGTACCCATATACTTGTACAATGTCGGGCGTAACAGCTGATTCGTTTGGCGAGCATAACCTAGCTCTGTAACGAGATTCTGTAATTCGGTAGCGACAATTTTCGTTGTCGCTGGCTAGCGACAACCAATCGCGTGCGCGATCAGAAGAAAGGGAGCCTCTTATTGGCTGTCGCTAGGTAACGATAACAAAAACGGTCGCTACCGAGTTGCAGAATCTCGCTACTGCTTGGAAATCCTCGTGAAGACTCCAGAGTCGTTGAGGATCTAATTTTTCAGTTGTTATTAGTAAATATGCAATAAATAAAATATTTACCACAAATTTGGGACTTTGGGCTCGACAATACGAATATTCAACAAAAGTTAACATAAATCGGTACACCCGTTGGGTAATAACACAAATTTAGTCTCTATGTTGATCCTGAGGGAGTAGTCCCCCTTAAACATTTTTCACGCTACGTTTTCAGGCGACCGTGGCACTTCTTTTTTATTCCGGTGCTACTTCGTGCGCAGCTGATTTTTTTTTCTTCTCTCTCAGAAACTGAGCTTCACTGTTGTTTTGCAAATCAGTAAAAGCCCAGGCAGCATAAATGTCCAATTGACGCCTATAAGTTACCGTTTTCAGGTTATCTTTGAGACATTACCGTAAGATAACTATTCGACATCTTTCAAACGACATCCCGTTTAATGTTGTCGCGAAGTTATCTTTTTTATGATATCTTTTGGCGGTGAAAACGGATGTCTGTTGGATATCATAAACTGTTATCTAATTGATGAGTATTTCCAGATATCAGAAAGTTATCTGTCTGCTGTTATCTATTGTATCTAATTAAACGTTGCCCGAAGGATATACTAAAGACTAATCACATAAGATGTCTTTTTCATGATATCTTTTGGACATCGGTAATATGTTGTCTTTGGCGTATTTGGAATTGGCGGGAGATAGTGAAAAGGCATCCAAATGTTGTCCGAAAGATGACACTTAACGGATGACTATTATACTCTCATACCGGCTCGCGTACCTACATAGTGCGCCATTATTCCGATGACCGACAAGCAATAAAGTGCGAAATAATAAAATCAATTGAAAAAAAGGTGTTCAAGCATATATACGTGAGTATGCATCTAATATATTTTCCTAATTGCCTATGAGTAGATATATGTATATTTTATATACCGTTTTTATATTCTAAGATCGCACGTTTACTTTTTAGGTTATTCAAGGGATCGTTCGTCGTGGGGCCGACCGGCTGAAGGCTGGGAAAATCGCGGTCGACAAAAGATGTCCCAGTAACGACAACAAAAAACCATTGATGTATTTTTTTGTAATAGTAAATTATATTTTACTTCTAATTAACTAGGTAATACTTGTATTTAATTTACAACCCAGTTTCAAACCGACATAACTCTATGTTATCTATCTCTTTATTAAAATCAATTTATTAATAGTCTAGAGTATTTAATATAGCCCAATATTACCTATTTTTGGTTATAACATCATAAACATCGTTAAGAAAAAGTTTATATTTGAACACGGATTCACGTATCTATAAATACGCGCTCAGATATAAACGTCTGTTAACGATGGTTACCATGTAAAAATTAAAAATAGTTAATATCGAGCTATATTAAATATTCTAGACTATTAATAAGTTGATTTTAATAAAGAAAAGGATATATATATATATATATATATCGCCAATAAATAGATATCCGTTAGATATCACTTTTTGAGACCGTTTGGATATCGTTTTGTTAACTTTATGGTCGCCTTTTGGACAACTTTTAGATGCCTGTGGCATCTTGGCATTCTGATGTCTTCAAGAAGATATCATTCGGATATATCTATTTGATAACTTTACGCTAACATACCGACGACCGATAAAAGTTAACCTCTGGTTGTCAATTTGTCAACCATTAAAAGCTGCCGTATAGTTAACTAATGGGATACAAATAAGTTATCCGCGAAGCGGTCATTAGTGATACTATTTGTAATACAAAAAGGCATCTTTTTGGACAACCAAAAAGTTATCCATATCCGTTTCGGGATATCTTTCGGATACCATATAGATAACATTTTGCTACCTGGGAGGTTACGATATCTGGGCGCGCGAAATTCATATTTCGGGTCAATAGAAACACTTTTTCAAGAGTGATAAAAGTCAATTTTTGATCAAATAACGGAACTATTGGGATCTGTCAAATGACGACATGGCATCTGGTGGCGGAAAATCAAATTATACTTAGGACAAAGCTTTCAATAGAAAGTACATACGTAGCCATACGATAAAAGTATTTACTTATTGTGAAAAACATATAATAAATATCGGTGGAAATGGAATTCACAAAGTTTTCCCCGCGTAAAAACAATCGCAAGAACTTACTTCGAGTAAGGAGTTGGAAGTGCGTTTCCATAACTTTCCTATTGCAGGAAAACTTATTTTGGAAAAGTGGAAAAAACAGATCAGAGGCTTGGATGAAAGTCGTAACAATTAACAAAATGAATTCAGCCATGAAAGTGTGCTGTAGAGGAATTTTTGAAATTGTAATGAAAAATTGAGAAACATTTAAGGTAGTAGTCTCGCCGCAGTCACGTTGAAAAGTTTATTCACCGCTAAATCGATGAAAGCTTCGAAAAATTGCGAAATATCCTTATAATGTAGGTTGTAGATCTTATCGGGATGTAAAAACTTATAAAGTTATGATGAAAACGCCTATTATAATGTTTACGTAATCCTCACTTTTGTATCAGACTATCCATTCCGGTTACTAACCGTAGATGCTCTGCGTATGCGGATATGCACACAATACTGTAATCTAGTTCTAGTCTGCTTCAGGCCTTATATACGCGATTTTGCCGATTTTCGAAGGTACTTTTCTAGACCCCGTTAAAAAAAAATGACGCACATATTGACAACATTTTTTTTACAGATCATTTATGCACATGGTTAAGTATATGTAAAAAAAAATCAGACCTATTAACATATGGCGGAGATATAACATAATAAAGCAATGTATTTTTTTTTGCGCGCGCGTTGATGGTGAAAGTTCTCGGCATCGATGTGGGTGTCTGAAAAAAAATGAACATATTTATAATTGCATAATGAATGTATCTTCAGTGTGAACCAACAATATTATTTAAAAAAAATTATTATAATAAAAATTCGAAACTTAAAATTTTTTTACTCAATTTTCTGTCGGTATTTTATTTTTTATATTTTTTTGTGTCATTGAAATTTTTGTTTCTGCGGTTCACACAATAGGTGATGATACTAAGAATATGTTGTAAAAATTTCAAAGCGATCTGAACCTTCGTTCAAGAGTTAGAACTTTCACAAGGTTCAAAAAAGTGAATCGTGGAAAAACGGCTTTGAAGTTGGCGGTCGGGCGCGCCGCGCGGTATCTATTATGAATGCAATCTTACGCTCTAAATGCTCCAACTTTAACAATTTTTGGAATTTTTCAATTCTGTAAAGCTTAAAATATTCCTAACCGTTCAGGCTAATGGAATCAAAAATTTAAAAAAATGAAAAATTTTGAAATTTTTCGCGTATATAAGGCCTTCAGTCGCTTCGTGGCGCTAGACGTCACTAAACATTGCTTTATTTAAATCGCTATATCTCTGAAACTAGACGGTCAAAATTCATGATTTTTTTTTATCCAGTTCGTCATATGTTCCTCTGCAATTGAGAATTAAAAAATCTGTAGAAAAGTTTCGAAGTTATTGTGTGAAATGTGAAATTTTCCACTGCTCCCCATAAAAACACGTGCAAAACCATGAAATCTTTGATTGCCAATATCTCCAAAATGAAACGGTGAATCCTTTTGAAATTTTGCAGGTAACCATTTAATAGTGTCCTGAATGAGTCCACAAAATTAAAAAAAAAAATGTATAGAAGAACGCCTTGGCGAGACTACTACCTTAAGGATAATAAAAATGTTTCACTGTCTGAAAGGTACTGAGAATTAGATGCTCCACTTGCCGATTGCAATACAGTAACGTCGCAATGATGTGCTTGCATTTTTCTCCCAACCCAGCTTTGCAAGAGCAAATAATTTTAAATCATCAATCTCAAGGGGATTATTTCGCAATTAAGACGTTTACAAACACGCTTTGAAACCGACAGCACCATTGTGGGAAACGCCACTAACTTTACTACATTTTAAAATGTGTCCAGCCTTAATAATACGTTATCCTTCCACAAAATTGCGTTGTTTAGGATTGGTACCAGCCCAATTACAAATTGCACCAGTACTTATCATAGTATGACAGAAATTTGCAACTAAACTACATGACTGTTTACGTTTCACGGCCCTCTTATCACCGCCATGTTTTTTAAGCTCATATGACAGATCCTAATAGCGATTGAAAAAGTCGATTTTTGGCTACATTTCTGGTCTACGGCAATTTTTTGATGGTTCATTCACTCACACGCACACCCACGCAAAAAAAGACCACTGAAATGGCCCTTATCAGGGCCAAAGAATGCTGTAAAATAGTACGGTGCGTGGAATACTGTTTTGGGCGCGAAGCAAAAAGTACGGGATCGCAAAAGGAGAATTTTTTTTTGGGAGATACAACAAATTTCGGTTCAGAATTTCAGCTAAAAAAACCATTCAAACCACGTGACTCGGGAAATAGCGTGGAATTCATTTGGATTCTAATGTGGGCCCCTTAAGTGCGGCGTCACTATCAAATACCTATAGGAAGGTGGTAACAGGATCTTGGGACTCTCCAACCAATTTCTTCACAGGTATACAGATATAGCCAGAACCGAGCTTAATAGATATAGATATAGGAGCGCATAAAAAGAAAATAACTCTTAAAACTCTATAGTTCTAAGAAAATTTCCAGCTGGACCTTTTCGGAACTTTATCCCGCACAAACATGCGTACACGCGAGAACCATAAAAAGACCGCCGTAACTCCAAACTCTAGCAAAAAAATCGACTTTTTTTCCAATCGCTATAGCTCCGTTATTTAAGGGATCATATAACAGTGTAAAATTTTCAAAAAATCGATTTTTTTTTGCATTATCCGATACTATAGACGGTGGTAAACATGCTGTTCAACATGCTGCTTGATCGTAAGTAGATAATTTATATGAAAATTCCGCACTCGAAACTGTAAAAGCGTTTTTCTCGAAATGTCGTTTTTCAAAACGGTGTACACGCTCAAAGGAAGAGTTTTCAAGCTATCCGTCTCAAATTTTGACACAACATTCTTCACGCCAATCTTCATCTTGCTATGGAAGCTTTTTTTTTAATCTTCATATCTTTTTTAACGAAAAAATAGGCTAAATTCGGTACTTTTTTTTCAAACCGTCGTCATTTTGTCAATTTTGATTTAAAAAACCTCCATAGCATGTGTGCTTTCATACTGATTAAAATCTTTTTACAAATTTTGTTTCAGATAATATTTACGGCCACAACCGTGTACACCGTGAGGACTCCTTTTTTTCCAAGACATTTTCAACCGTTCAAAAAAATGTAAAAAAAATAAACGTTTAAAAAATTGTTTTCTTTTCTTCACGAGTGCTTTGATTTGACATAAAAAAATTCGACTGATTAGCATATTTTAACCATCGAAAAAAAAACGCGAAAATCAGTTATTTTTCGACCCGTTACACTGTGATGATCCCTTAATTGAAAATCGACTTTCATCACTCTTGAAAAAGTGTTTCTTTTGGCCGAAATATCAATGCAACACGGTCAAAATTTGGCGCCTCGGATAGCGTAGTAAGCCCCAGAAAAAAATTGAAAAATTGATGGCTAGTTGTCAGGTAAAGTTTCGTAATATTCCGTAAGTGGATCGAGAGACTCAGCCGATCAACATTCCTTTTTTTTCGGTAAATGCTTCGGAAGAAGTCTATATTTATTTTCGCCATTCTTGCCCTATTGGGTTTTAGAATATTTTACATTTTCATTATACACATATATGCCTCTAACCTCTCCGCTTGAAAACACATTCTATTTATCCGTTTGCTATCATCTTTCGTTCTTCTTGGTCCCTTTTCCTTTATGTTGTTTTTGCCTTACTCTGGCAAAAACAATGCTGGTAAAAATTAAATGAAATAATTTAGTTCTAGTTCTATTGAGGATGGTCCGTTGAAAAAAGCGGAAACGCTTAAAAAATAAAATATATGTGTATGAATTGAACTAATTAAATTTGTTGACAGAATAAATCTATTTCAAATCCTTCCCAGAATTATTGAAACTCGGAAAAAAATACGCTTCGAGTTCCCAGCCATACGCCAATCAGCTCGTCGCAGCTGGTTGTGCCCGAGTTCCGTGTGGAATAAAATTAATACTTTTTAAAAGTCGATATCTCCGAAACTAAACGGTCTAAAAATGCCGTTTTTTTTTAATTAATCCCACAATAGTACTGCATACACGAGTGTTTTTACTTGTAAATCCTAAGATCCGTTTAGAACCCATAATGAAAAATGTGAGCAAAGTCCTATCGGTTTGTGTGTTAGGTATAGGGATCGCGTATAAAAAGACCCATATTCAATTGCAATTATCTCATAAACTAAACGGTGAATCGAATTGAAAATTTGGGCATCAGTCCATGAAGATCATTTCTACACCATACTTAAATTTCAGACAATTCCTAAGATTTTAATAAAACTCCAGAACAACCTTAAATTCTCCACATCCCCATATGTGTTCTATGTCTTCTTTTTCCATCCCGCAGATTCTACATTTATCTTTCTTAAATCCTTTCCTCACAGTTCGATCCGCATCTCCACACCTTATACTGACCCTTTGGGAGGATAAAAACACATCTTTGTGTTTCTATCCTCCCAATATTTTTTCACTCTTATGTCTGTTTTCCATTCTTTATACTTCGGACAGTATCGCGAGTTGTCTTTGCAGTTTCAGTCGCATGGAATTGTCTAGGCTCCGTTGATTTTACATCCCTTCTGAAATCGCTTGCTCAATGCTCGCCTGTCCATTCCCTCCTTCATGCCTCTCAATGATAGCCCGTTCCCCACTATTTCCAATGCATTCTCTACTTCCGTAATCCAGACTGATGCCCTTGGATTTACCCCAATTTTTTAATTCTTCTTTCAAGCAAATTTTGGGCCATCTTTCGTCGTTTATCTTCAGGATCTTTATTAGGTATTTTGATGCTCTCCTTCTTGCTTCCACTTCCAGTTTTTGTCTTCCTGTCTGCATTCTTCATATATATGCCGGCGTATTATTATTCACTCCAATTGTCATTTTCAAGGATCGCCCTGCTATTTTGTCGATTTCCTGTAGACGTCTATAAAGGAATGTGAAACGTTTCCGGAACGTGGTTGGACATTTTTGGTTTAGATCAACCGACTGCATGCGCGACCACAATATCAGCACTCCCAGTCAATATATATTTATTTTAAAAAATTGTCAATATACCACAATATTTATACTTCCGAATAAAACAAACTTGAATGAAATCGGACAAATAGTTTTCGCGATGATAATTCCCAAAATTCAACGATTTTTTTTCGCCGTCTACTCGGATGTGCCCCCTTAACTCGGACGAAATACCTGACTCAATGATGCAAACCTGTAGGCAGTTTCAATTTCCCCCGAAAAATGCATAGGGCAGGGGGGGGGGGGTGTTTCAAAAGCAAAGATTTACGAGTGTCTAAGTGTTCTAGCATCAAAAATAGGCGACGACGAGGCGCTCCAGAATCATTGGCCGTGTCTTTGGACGCGATGCAAAATCGTTTTGTCATTTCGTATTCGCGTCGCTTCGTCGCCGTTCCGGCGTGGGCGTTTAACGGGCGATGACAAATCATTTGAAACTTGTCTCGAATCGTCTGCGAGATTGGACCAGTCCAACCAGATGTATGAGAGTAATCTTCGCGGGTTTAACGATACTAGAGAGAATGTGTGCGATGATTCATCATGATCATCGCTGGCAGCACGCACCTGGTGGTCTAGAAACATTTACATGTTATGCAAAAAAAAGCCCCCCCCCGAGCTTTGGCAATACACTTAGCTATGCAGATAAATAACACACGACTCGATGATGAATATTCACAAGACGCTTATTCGCCTACGCAAAAACTCACCGCGACAGTTCGGTAACCCGATTATCATCTTTGCGATCCTACCGGTGAAAACTCGAACTTGTCAAAATGATCGCGACCTACAAGCTTTCTGCAAACTTTTCTTGTACGGTGCACCGTATATTTGTACGTACATACGCGTGTGCGTGGTTATGCCCGTAAAATTGTGCTCGTTTCATGTGCAGAAAGAGGTGGTATTTTTGGTGCCACGCTCGTGGAAAAGACAATATTCTAACGTCTGAAATTCTAAATATATATATATATAAATACATGTACATTAGAGTGGCCAAAAAAAAAATCTCTTCGATTCGGGCTCTCACCCCTTGAAATGTTGCTCGATATTGAAACAACGAAGCTTGTGAAAGGAGCAGCCTGTAGGTTAATTCTAACAGGTGACTCATGAGGTTTTCTTATTGACCATTTAATTTACACGTAGAAAATTCAAGTCTGCTCTTCAGATACGGAAAATTCTCAAAAAATACGAGGGATGGGGGTTAAAATTCAGTCGACGAGGTTCTTTTATAGCCAATGAAGCTGCACATATGTTTTTACCAATGTATTGTGGATAATAATTACAGATACAGTTGTAGAAAGTATGTTTCAAGATTTTTACACGTTAAAATGGCTTCATTATTCTATAACTAATGTGTCAACTTTATATCCATATACTTTTTATCTGGATGCAAGCATCAATCTACAAAATTCTTCTTGTGACAATTTGAATATTGCTTCCGGTGATTCTTCACCACCTTCAGAAGATACTGCTTCTGTTCTTCACTTTTTGTTAACAATCCATTATATTCTTCGATGAGGGCGACACCTCGTTCAGCGACATCATTAACAACTTTCAACTCCTTAAGGCCGTCTTCTAGTCTAGAATTTTGAAAAATCGATTTTTTTTTGCATATTTTCAATGTTTAGTATTTCAAGAATATACCCTCCAAAGGAAATTTGGAAATTCCAAATATTAACGGAGTTACAGCTGTAATTAGTGAGGTGGAAACTTAACCGGCGCTGCCGGACCGAATCGAACAATAGACGGTTCCGTCTGCTCGACTACCTGAGGCCCTACCCTTCGTGATATTCACGTTTCTTGACTACCTGAGGTCCGCTACCGTTCGCCGATTAACGAAATGTAAGTATATGTACCATTATATGACTTAGACTGCCTGAAACTGTACTCGAATCTTTAAACGCGTTTTTCTCGAAACTACTTTTTTCGAGACGGTTGACATGATATCTCAAGTTGTAATGAACCGATTTACTTGAAATTTTTTGTGGACCTTCTCTATACACTCCTCTATCGCCCCTACCAGATTTATCGCGAAATTTTGTTACTAATTATTTTAAAAAAATCAACAATCGTGAAAAAAATCGGCAAAAATGACCTTTTTTTTTAAACAGCCGCCATTTTGCGATTTTTTTTTTGCCTGAGGTAGGGGCTATAATGGCATCCTTACTAATTAAGAATCTATTTTTTTTTTTTTCAGATGACCAGGAGGGTTGGAAACATGTCAACTAGGAGAGGCCGTTTTTTTTTCCACCCTCACTTTACCAGCCTGTATCTACCAGAATTATGGATTTTTTTTTCGCCAATTTTTTTATACAATGTCAAAGGATGAATAAATATGTGGTAAAAAGATAGATACGGAAATATTTTTTGTTTTTTTTTAATCGCATGTTGAAAAATTCCCAAATTTTGGCCCTCTAGACTAGAAGACGGCCTTAAAAGCTGCCAAACATTCATTGAAGATCAGGCTACGTTCCCATTCGTCGGGGCTTTCACGAAGTAAATCGTATGGCAATTCGCAGAGTTCAAACAAGCGTAGTGATTTGTTGGTGATAAAATAACTGATATCAACATCAACTATACGCTTGAAATTGTCATCACTCAATACTACACATTTAACATTTTCATTCAGACTTTCGCGTTGTATTGCCTGAACTATTTTTTGTTTCACGTTGAGCGGAATAGCCGGGTCGAAGAAGGATAAAGCTGCGAGCTCTTCACATAAATACCATAGATGTCCTCTCAGTTTGTTAGCAGCTGCCTTAGAAACGTCGGGATTGATAGCTTGAAACTTAATCAAATTTTGCATCATTGACAAATCGCAGTTAGGGGCTTTGATTGCACATGGTGCAATCAAAGAAAGGATGCATGATTACGAAGGCTTTAATTTGGGGTTATAAATCCGTTTCCTATATATAATAATCCCACTGATTGGTCCACACCACTCATTGATTGTATCTAACGAAAATGGTTTGCATTGATAAAGAAAGCGTTAATTTATCACGTGTAAATCGAATGGAGAATCAAAAAACCTCACGAGTCACCTGTTAGAATTAACCTACAGGCTACTCCTTTCACGAGCTTCTTTGTTTCGGTATGGAACAATATTTTAAGCGGTGAGAGCCCGAATCGGAGAGATTTTTTTTTTGGACCACTCTAATGTACATATGTTTGAATTAATCGCAGAGTAAGAGAAAAGATAGTCCACCCCACATAAACGACAAAATAACCAGTAGTTGGGATTTCAAGATCCTCTTTTACTCTTTATTCTCAACGTTTATACATCGTAGCGCCTGATTTCGTTGCCTGCGCCATTACCTTCTTCGTATTTTCTCTATAACGTTATTCGACGGTATTAAATGAAAAATAAAAATAAAAACTTAACGATTCAGGCGATGTTGAGGCCAGCGATGGAATTCTCGAGCGTCTTGAGTAATAGTGAAAAAGAAGAAAAAAATTTGCATGATTATTTGTTTTCAAATGGGTAAGCCTTGTGGCCTAGGACGCACGTCGCGTTTACCTTTGTATCCCAAAGTACGAGCTGACCGTCTAACCCGCTTGTGCTAAATTCGTTCGGCGACATTCTCCTTATGCACGTTATCGTATTCTGATGTACGCTGTCGAGAACACTGTCGTTTATCTCCGTTCTCGCTTGACGATCGAGTGACTGAAACTTTCGCATTGCCGAGATACCGGCGGTTTCGCGCTTCTGCGAATTATCCAACTTCGATACGAAGTGTAATTGACCATTCTTGATGGAATACAAGATAGGCACGCAACTGTATCCCTGCGTTGATAAAACGTAAATGCGTGAGTTTCGCGTTTCTCGGAATTTTTCGCAACGTATCGCGATGAAGCAGAGACAATTTTGTTTTCTCGCGAAAGGAATGGAAAGAGAAATTGCATATATTGATTGTTTACTAATACTTGCGATTCCTCTTTTATGTTATGAAAATATGGAGATTATTGTTACGGGATTTCAAAATAATTGGAAATAGTGAAGTAAAGAAGTGTGGAGTAAAAGTGAAAGAGATAAAAACACAAAAGCTCGCAAGGATATAATAGGATACACGTGCCAGTGAATGGACGAAGACCAATGGATGGACGTGAGCTGATTTATATTTTAAATAAGCAAAGAATATGAATTGTCTATAAAAACTCGAATCTACAAGTTAGCAAAAAAATCACAGATGTCATTAAAACCAATTGCTTAGTTTAAGGAGGTACGACTACTTCCCCGGGGTCAACAAAGAGACTAAATTTATGTTACTCCACGGGTGTTCTGATTTATGTTAACTTATGTTGAATATTCGTATTGTCGATCCCAAAGTGCTAAATTTGTGGTAAATATTTTATTTATTGCATATTTACTAATAAAAACTGAAAAATTAGATCGTCAACGACGCTGGAGTCTTCACGACGATTTCCAAGCAGTAGCGAGCTTCTGAAACTCAGTAGCGACCGTTTTTGTTATCGTTAGATAGCGACAGCCAATAAGAGGCTCCCTTTCGTCTGATCGTGCATGCGATTGGCTGTTGCTAGCCAGCGACAACAAAAATTGTCGCTACCGAATTACAGAATCTCGTTACAGAGCTAGATTGTGCTCGCCAAACGAATCAGCTGTTACGCCCGACGTTGGAAAATCTATGGGTACTATATCGTCATTATGATAATATTCAACCGGAAGTTGAAATCGTTTTATAATGTAGTGCTTGAACTACACGGTGAAGTTCGAATATTCGATTTTTTACACTATCTATTATGTCTAATTTATCAAATTTCAGTTTTCTAACGACTTTAGTTGGATACGTGAGCAGCAAAACCGTGATCACCGCACTTCCGGTCGACCGTCTCCATAAGACGACCTGCTTCACTAGCTCAAAGTGCAATTTTATTACGCAATTTTATTACGAAAAAAACTGAACGGTAAATATAGCTGAAATTTTTCCAATTGATGCATAACGTATTCGTCAACACCATATTAAATTTTCAGGCCCGCAAGTTTGATTCGTCGTAACGCTCTAACCTCCTTAATATCGAATTTTGACGCCACATGGCATTTTTCTAATTTGTAGTACTTGCACACTACGCAACTTACAAGGGGACATTGCCATAGCCGGGAAAGGGATTCGGACGAGGCTTCTACCTATTATAGTACTCCACTGGAAATGTGTTATAGCAAAGCCATACGATGCGTCGCTCAGCCCTTTACGAGAAAAATTAAAGTAAAAAATTCATTGCAGCTCATCTACCATTTCAGTTACTCGTTTCACGTTTTTTTTTTCATTGAATATAAAATAGAGATAGGTTGTTTTTATCGAAAAATTATAGTTTATATTGAAAGAAAGTTTTTTTTTTTGAAAATAGAAAAAAAAACAACTATATTCCTCATAAAAATCATATTGTTTATTATTAAGGTCATCATTATTGATCGTCACGATATTACCAATATTAATAGTCGGGTTTATAGTCAGTGTCATTCTGCGGAATTTTTTGACAGATTTTTGGGTGATATTCATTATAAAATCATTTTAAACACTCGCATGCCCCTACAATTTTGCTTCAAAAGCGCCAGAGGAAAACAGATTTCATTGAGGTTTGCAAAGATCGGTCTGTCTTCAATCAGTTTTGATGCACACCAAGCATATGTTATCATTTAAAATGCTTTTATGATGAATATCATCCAAAAATCTGTCAAAAAAACTCCGAAAAACGATACTGACGATGAATCCGACTATTAATATTAGGAATATTGTGACGATCAATAATGACGACAATAATAAAGAATATGAATTTTATGAGGAATATGGTTGTTTTTATTTTCTATTTTCAATAAAAAAAACGAATTCTTTTAATATGAACTACGATCTTTCGATAAAAATCAGCCTATCGCTATTTTATATTTAAAGAAAAAAGAATTCTGCGTCGAATTGTTTACTGTAATTTGTCTCGTAAACGGCTGAGCGTTGCATCGTATGGCTTTGCTGTAACACATTTCAAGCGGAGTACTATAGTAGATAAAAGCCTCGTCCAAATCCGTTTCCCGGCTTTGGCGATGTCCCCTTGTTAGTTATACACAGTACGTGTTCTAAAGGCGAAAACAAAAGTTTTCATGAGTTTTGAAAGGTAAGTATTGCATTTATTATTTAAGATAGAATCAATCTTTGATTTTTTGCAACATTTTCAAACAAATTCGTAATAATAGGACAGAATAAGACATGATAATTCTCAAAGCAGAGTGAAATATTTAGCTTATCTGATGAAAATTGCAAAGTCAATGACTATTAAGAACCAGCAATGTACATTTCATCAAATGTTGTCATAAAATCGTTTCATACGTTTATTTTGACAGAATTTTATTTTCTGTTTCTTCGTCGAAAGAAACTTTGGTATCTTTTTGAGAATGTCACATTAAGGGATCAGTCTATTTTCGGAAATTTTCGATTTTCTAAAAGCATCAGTTTCATATACTACATACCTGTCGAAATACGGTAGAGAACGTTATTTAGGTCGGAGTGACCGATAAGGGGCTAAAAAGAGTGATACAATAGAAGCGTCTCTGCGCGCTCAGTGCGCAACTGCCGTGTCGAGCGTCCAAAGCTCGCAGAACAGAGATCCGAAACAAAAAATCTCAAGAAAGTGAAGCTTTTGAAGAAGCTGAAGGAAAAATGTATGGACCAGGCATCGCTGATTGAGGGTAAGAGGCTTTTTTAAAAAGTTTTATGTACATATTTACAAGGGAAAACTTTTAACGCGTTTTTTTTTTTTCAAAACAACGTTTTTCGACCTTGTCAACATGATTGTGGAAAAACTATTGCACCGATTAGGCTCAAATTTACAGGGTTTATTCTATTCATGCATCTCTTCGACCCCTATTTACGGTATAAATATTCATTAACATTGAAAGCTATTTTTAAACAATTTAAGTTGTAAAAAACCGTCGGAAAATTCAAAAGTGCGCCATTTTGTTTTTTTTTATCAGGGGTGAAAGTTTCCAGTAGGGATCATAAGTACAACTCCATTTTATAATAAAATACTCGATTTTTTGTTTTAAGATGCTACAAAATAAAAAATTCGTGTCGACAATGTGAAAGCAGGGCTAACTTTAGGCAGCCAGATCACCAAGATACATTTTTTCTTTTAATGTAATTTTTTCTTATACTTTGAAACTTCTATTTTAATGTATAAAAAGATTGAAATATGGAGATAAATTTTATTATGAAAAAAAAATTCTTGAAAATATGTGCAACAGATGGAGACTGATAAAAATTTCAAAAAATCCATTTTTTTTAAATTTTATTATCTAATAGTTCAATATCTCTAGAATATTCTCCCAAAGTTTTAAGTCAATCGGAGTAAAAGTCTAGAAGAGAGAGAGCCTTTGGGAATTCCCCCCGTTGGGAAAGACCGGCCGTTTTTTTTCGATTACAACTAATTTTACAAGGCTATACGTAGTGTAAATTGTACCAAAAATTGAACTATTTTGCATACAACTCTGCGAAAAATTCAAATTTCGATTTTTTTTTTAATCCTTCGTTCAATCACGAGCTATACTTAGCTACTAACAGAAAAAATTTGGTTTTTGAATTTCAGATAAAGCTATCATGAGTTATCCTGACCACCACGAGGACACTTTTTTTTGAGGGGTCTCCGGAAACCAAGTCCCACCGGCTGAATTTTCCGAATTTTTGGATGAAAATTGGAAATATTGTTAAAATGTTGCTCTTTTATGTGCTTAACGTTTTGAATAAAATAATTTATATATTATATTTAAAAAAATAGAGAAAATATGCTTTTTTTGGCTTCGAAACCCATGTAACCCCTTAAGATGCTAAAAAATGTTCGTGTATGTTCTACGAAATCGTAGTAACAAATATAATATTCGGATGTATAAGAATATTATAATTGCTGTACAACACACTGATCTCTCAATCTAGCATTCAATAAAAATAAATAATAAATCGTTATCCTTTACAGCGTTCATTTACACAACACGTCCATTTACTAGTGGTCCAGTGCCAATTTACTGGTAACTTCGTCCATTAATTGGCGATTGAGTCATGTCGCTACTTATTTATGAATTTCCTCAATATTATTTGCCCTAATTAATACGAATATTTTTTTCCACCATCGGAATAATATCTTTTGTTAGCTATAGCAATTTAAAAAATTGTTTTCATATTTTCATTTTACAGTCCATTTGAATCGTACAGTGTCGTTATTCTTCCATTCACTGGTGGGTTTACCCTAGGAGCATTGCAATATAAATATACTTACAGCCGCGACTATCGAATTCGAACTGATCCATACGCAACTCATAAATGGCAAATGCTTTGTGTAAAGCCTGACCACAGCGTTACCTTTCGTCGCGTCGGCCACGCATATCGACGAATTGTGCGCGACCCAACATATCTTATTGCCGCAAGGACTAAATGCAACTGCGTGTATCCAGCCACCTGTGTAAAGCACATCGAATGATCGTTAATCGTGATTTTCGACGAAATAACGTAAGATAGAAAAGGCCATTGATAGATTTAGAGTTTTCAGAGGTGTTATTTGAATTACGCCTCCTTGATTCAGTAATTAGTGTTTGATGCACTCACCGCCGTTCGGTGAATTTGGAAATTCGGCAAGTAACGTGCCAAGGGTCGACGTAGCACCCCAAGGACCTGGCCCAGGTGCATCTTCGACGTCTTTCACGTAAGCACCGAATACTCTGACTTTCCAGTCCGTCGAGCCTGCCACCAAAACCTTGTTGTCCGGATGCCAGTCGATAGCCGTTACCGTTGACCTCAGCGGACGTTTTATGTGTTTCGAGAGCCACCAATTGTTCTCGGGTACGAAAAAACTCACCGATACCAATTTGTCACCAGCACCAACCGCGAATTTATTTTCTACGAAAAAGGAAACGTGTCTTTGCGTAACTATCGCCCAATATACGAGATCCTTTGTTTTTATGTTTAATGCCGAAATTACGCGCATTTATTCACACGATGGGACCAGCTAGATCGAATGGTTTGAAGTTTTTGCCAGATAACGTTCAATGACTAAAGGGAGCATACTTGCATACGATATTGAAAGAAAAAATTTACAATCGTTTATTACGAAAATTGTGTTACAATCGGACTAAAAAAAAAGATGTTTCGAATCGTTGCATTCTCGGAAAACAAAACTGAGAAAAGTTGTAAAAACTATCGTATGATTTTCCACTAACTTTCGTCCACATGGAATTTGGCTTCAAGTTATTAGGGCCTCAAGGCAGAGGTGAAGAGATTACATTCAAATCGAAAAAGGACAAAATAATAACGATTCATCCAAAAATAAACCTCAATATTTTATTTCGAATAAAAATACCTGATCAAAATTATTTTCCATACAAACTTTTACACCCTCTACGCCCTTTAAGGAACATATCTTCCGAATTTCATTGAGATAAAAGCAAGGAATTCGATTTTCCCATACAAAATTCCAAATCTCGTTGCACCCACAATTAGGGGTTGTTTAAAAAAATCCTAAAATATGCGTTTTATTATTTGTTTTGAAAAATATTTATACCAAGGTTCAAGTTGAAACGCGCAAGGCAGCAATTCGCGTAATCCATTGAAAAACAAACATTTATATTTCTTGATTGAACCGAATCGATTTTAAACGATAAATTCCAAGTGTCAAAAATAAAATATATCACTTCTCTTTAACTATGTGTTTCATTGAACGTGTAGTCGCACCACAGTTATAAGTGGTATTCAGAAAACTGATCGTTTTCATTTACAAAAATGTTAATAATTAAGGAACAGTGTAAGGTAACGGTACCAATGCTCGGACGGTTCTCACTGTTGGGACAGTAGTTCAAATATTTCACTATATTAACAATATAATTGGCAGATAACGAAAAGTGACGCTTGCATTCTATTCAGCCTTCAATTATTAATTGATTACTGGAAAATTGTACGCTAATAACGAATTTTAGTAGTAAAATTGACGAGTCATATTAACAAGTTCGAGTTAGTCATGTCATAAATGCCCTTTTCTAAACCAAAGAGCCAAAGAGTTATGATAATTTGTGATAGGGGTTTTTTTTTTTATCGATTTCTAGACTAGATTTATAACCCATCGAAAATGAATCCAACCGACTTTTCGTCACAGTCGTTACAATTCGGTTTGAATAAAGTTTTATATAATAATTTCAGCGTCTCATTAATTGGGACATCTATCGCAATCGTGTACCATGGTTGAATCTCATGTCCGATTACTGGTATGAGAGCACGTAGCTGTAGAGACCCAATCACCGGACGCCAGGCGTTGTCGGTTTCGTTTCGCTGTGTACTTCCCGATAAATTACTTATTACTAACTTAATTTGTGATTTTGAAAAAAAAGAAGTGAAAAAGTCTTTTGAAAACTAGAACTTGTGAGCTTGATGTTAGTTCTGGTATTTTTTATTTAACGGTTCTTAAATAAATAATAAATCCAATAATCTAAGGATGCTCTTAACCATCCGAGCATTGGTACCGTTACCTTAGACGAATCATTTCATGCTTGGATGACACGATTGTCATAATCTACTGAGTAGTTTCACAGTTTTTCATAACATTCTTAGCATTTTTTTGCACTGTTTCGTGCATAAAACTGCTGATCAGCGATGAGTCTAGGCAGTTCCCTTTATTAAGAAGTCTTTTTTCAATTTTAAATTTCATGAAAACGGTGTAAACGATCGATTGAAAATTTGTAGGGTGCATTCAGTATACGACAAAGCATATACTGTACAAATTTGAATAGAATAGTCACATTGCGTCACTCGTCCCGAAAGTCCTTGATTTTTTTTTTCTTCACTTTTATTATAATCTATAATTTTCTTAAAAGATCCATTATCACGATAAGAATAACTGTTTGAGTAATTTTTGGACCCTAAATCATCGAAAAAAAACGTGAACGGTAGAGAAAAAACTAACTTTCTTTGTATTCCCACCATGCGAACTTTAACATAATCATTTTGTCTTCAAAGAATTATGGTACGAAAGTCTTGCTCACGAGTTGTTTTTAAATCTTCAATGATTCGTACGACAAACTTACAAACGTTTCTACGCTTGCCCGACCATACGCGCCAACGACGTTTTTTCAAAAACTATTAATTCAAAATCATTGCCATGCACTATTCAGGAGATGAGCGTAAAAAGTGTTCGTCGGAAACACGAATAAAATTTTCCATGAAACTTTACAATGCGAACGTCAAATATTTTCATAATAACTTCTTGGAATTCCCATTTTAAATGACGATACGCGATGCCTGGCAAGAGTGTACTTTTGAAAAATTACCCTGCGGCGACCATTTGACGCAGACGGCGGCTCGATTAGTTCTGAGGATTACCCAAGCGGGAGTCCACTTTCCGTCGTCGTCGAGGCTCCAAACGTAGGCTGTCTTGTCAGCGGAACAAGTGACTATGCGATTGGTTTTCGGCGCCCAGTCCAGGCACATTACCGTCATGTCGTGGGCGTTAAGAACATCGGCTTGCTTCCATTGAGAGCCGGACCGTTTGTACACGTGAACTTCGTCGCTTTTGGGACATACGGCAACTTCTGCGCATCGTCAGAAAAAAATATGAAGAAAAAAGAACGAGACGTTCCAAAAGATATTTCAAACGATTGTTTTCGGATCAATTGACATTTCGTTGAAAATGTGGATGCGTCGGACTAACCAGTTCTGTCCTTGTTCCAGGCGTGACAGGTGATGGTCTCAAGACCGAAAGTGTAGGATTCCGTCATTTTTCACAAATTTCACGTGCTTTTTTTTTCGTATATAACGTTGAAACTTGGGAGGAAAAGAAACGAGCGAGCGGGGAAATAGGGTGATTCACCGGGAAGGAAGTCGACCTGGGTGCGGCCAACGTTTCAAGCAAGATAGGAATATATAAGAAAAACAAGACTGCCCTTTTTTTGTAACAATGAACTGTGGGAAATTCGTGGACTGTTCGAAGTCTACACGAATTTCCGGATAGGCTATTTTCCAAAAATTCTCCTTTTTACGTTCACGAGTGTCTCGGATTGACAGTTCATTCGTCGGCAGGGGGTTAGTTCTATTTTTTTTTTTCTTTCCTTTTATCGCTCGACCGCGAATAACGCGCGATATCGCCGCTGAGAGCGCGAACCGCTCGTTTCTCGTCGAACCGCAATCGAACGCCATCTCTCGGCTCAGAGGACTAAGCGCGACTACTGTGCTCGTACTCGCGAGATAAGTAGGATACGCGTGGACGGAATATGAGACAAAAGACGCACATGTTCTGCGTTTAAGCTTGCGTTAAGCTGTGTTTAATCTGCGATTAAACTTGGCATTTTATGGATTGCGTGATAATGCATTTTTTAAGAAAATTGATATATTTTATTTCTGTCACTTAAGGCCGGATCCTGAATTAGAAGGTCCAAAAAATCGATTTTTTTTAAATTGTTTAAATCTATTCCTGATGTATCTAAGAATGTCTAGACAAAGTTTTATAGCCCAATTCGAAATATTTCCAAAGATACAGCACTGAACGTAGTGGAGTGTCGAGCAGGTATACGGGCGCTCGGGCAGTTAGGGCGCCCGTTTTCTCGAGTTTTCGTTTTTACGATTTTTCTAATTTGGCGTATCTGATTACAAAAAAACTAGAAGTCCAATCGAAACAAACCAAAGCTTGTTCGCTTCAGTATCGTTTTCTTTTCTATTTGAACTAAAAACATTGTCGAAAAAAAAATTCTTAACAATTTTTTTAGCAAGTTGAAATAATTTTTTTTTTCACAAAAAGCACATTTTCTACTTCAAACCCGAAAAAACATTCAAATTTCAACATTTTTTTCGTTTTTTTTAGTTCATATAGAAGAAAAATATGTCACAATTAAAATGGTTTTTGGTTTTTTTGTTTCAGATGAAAATTACGAGCTCCATTTGTCACGCCGCATGGAAACAGCAGTGGCACGAACGTGCATAAAAATCGGTTGCCTGTTGATATTTTTCTTTAAAAAAAATTGTTTTCTTATGTTCAGACATGTAATAAAATAATCTGGAAATTTCGCTAAACTTGATTTTTTTTTACCCGAAAAAAATTCCTCAAAATATCGATTTTTCGAACCGGCTAGTTCAGGATCCCGCCTTAACATTTATGGTTCAGAATTGATTCCGTTTAATAAAGAAATGTAAATGTTTTTTTTTTCGATGGATTGTGTGAGTAACTGCGCTCAGTGACGCACGTGGTAACAGAATAAGTGTCACCAACAATGGAAAAACAAGCTCGCAATACAAGCAGTGCGCTGTCGCCAAATTTATAAAAAAAAAATTTAAGATAGCTGTCTCGCCAAGGCGTTTGTCTATAGATTTTATTTTATTTTGAGGACTCATTCAGGATACTATTAAATAATTACCTGCAAAATTACAAAAGGATTCACCGTTCCGTTTTCGAGATTTTGTCAATCAAAAATTTTATGGTTTTACACGTCGACGGCAGTATGGAAGAACGTGCTATCTCAAATTGTGATAGAAGACCGTGCTATCTCAAACTGTGATAGAAGAACGTGCTATCTCAAATTGTGAGAGAAGAACGTGCTATCTCAAATTGTGATAGAAGAACGTGCTATCTCGAATTGTGATAGAAGAACGTGCTATCTCGATCAGTCAACATATTTTCATTGATACAGCACTGGTATTTGGGGCACCTCAGTATACAGAGCACTTTTTTTGTTAAGTTATTTAATTTTCTAATATGATTTAGCTCGATAACAGAGAAAAATTAAGATATGTTTGAATAAACAACTTTTTTTTTATCATCAATATATTTATTTATATGGAATTTACCAGTTACCTACAGTAACTGTAGGTTCTAAAAATTCCATATAAATAAATATATTGATGATTAAAAAAAAGTTGTTTATTCAAACATATCTTAATTTTTATTATCGAGCTAGGTCTATTATCGAGCTAAATCATATTAGAAACTTTTTTAATCATCAATATATTTATTTATATGGAATTTTTAGAACCTACAGTAACTGTAGGTTCTAAAAATTGCATATAAATGAATATATTGATGATTAAAAAAAAGTTGTTTATTCAAACATATCTTAATTTTTTTCTATTATCGAGCTAAATAATGTTAGAAAATTAAATAACCTTACAGAAAAAGTGCTCTGTATACTGAGGTGCCCCAAATACCAGTGCTGTATCAATGAAAATATGTTGACTGATCGGGATAGCACGTTCTTCTATCACAATTCGAAATAGCACGTTCTTCTATCACAATTTGAGATAGCACGTTCTTCTATCACAATTTGAGATAGCACGTTCTTCTCTCATAATATGAGATAGCACGTTCTTCTATCACAATTTGAGATAGCACGTTCTTCTATCACAATTTGAGATAGCACGTTCTTCTCTCATAATTTGAGATAGCACGTTCTTCTATCACAATTTGAGATAGCACGTTCTTCTGTCACAATTTGATATAGCACATTCTTCTATCACAATTTGGGATAGCACGTTCTTCTATCACAATTTGAGATAGCGCGTTCTTCCATACTGCCGTCGACGTGTTCTTATAGGGAGCAGTGGAAAATTTCACCTTTCACGCAATCACTTCGAAATTTTTCTACAGATTTTTTTTTATTCTCAATTACAGAGGAACATATGACGACGTGGATTTTAAAAAATCATGAATTTTGACCACCGTTTTACATACAGGTCTGGAAACTCCGGCGTTTTTTTAGTGGTGGGGGGCGTCCTCAATACTGAGATAAAAAACATAGTTCCTTATTTATCTGCTAGAGGCGCCGTCAGTTAGCAGTCAGTAGATATAGATACACAGCAATCACCGTGACAACGCTGTCTATTGAATTGAAAAAAAAACCTCTAACGCGCGTGGTCCCGAATTATAAAAAAAAAAATTTAACGATAGTAAATATCTATCAATGTTCAAAGTTCCGGAAAATGAAGAATTACGACGAAAATGGGAGGTCATTATTCCCGGTATTGAATGCCTAAAGACGTCACAACATGTTTGCGAACGTCAATTCGAGCTACGATACATCGTGCGAAATTTGGTCAAGCGAGGTCCAGACGGACGAATTCTCCTCAATGTAAGTATGAATATAGTGAAAAGAAAAATAAATTAAGCAATATCATATACGAAAGGCAGTACAATGAGAAAAAAAATTAATTAACGTCGGAATTGAATTTGCCAAGTGGGTGACAGACACTCCACTTCGCTATTTATCATTAGTTAGAAAGTAGAATTTAGTGTCTAAGAACTCAATTACCCCGGCTTGATGTTTACGGATGCCGATAATTAATAACTTAGGGGATTTTTTAAATAACGAATAATTGTTATTCTCATCATAGGATCAGTACTGAAAAAATTAAATATTTTCCATTTATATCGTTCTTAAAGGTATTGTTTATTTTTAAAAAAAACCCGCGCCATAACAGGCTGTTCGAACTTGCTGATGATTGGCCAACTCCTAAGTACCAGCGCGTTATGTGGCAGAATCGAGAACCACTGCTTCGCCTCATTATCTGATCTACCCCCCACTCCAGAATTTCCAGAACTGTATGTAAAGGTCCCTCTACACTACTCGTTCGAAGTTCCTCGCCGAAGTAAGGGCGGTATTCACAGTCGAGTCTTAAATGTAAGTCCGCCTTAAGGCGATCTTAAGATCGCATTTCGATTCACAGACGCGCCTTGAGGTTACCTTAAGGCAGAACTTAAATCTCTACCTTACCGAAGGTAGGACTAATTCACAGACGATTCTTGAGCTCGTCTTAAGGCGATCTTACTACGTAAGATTCACAGTCGATTCTGAGATGTCTTAAATGTCAACATAACCTCACTATTTGAGCAAACCAGACGATGTTTTTCAAGTCGACGTTTTACGAGACTTGAGACGATCTCAAGAAAAAAAAGTAGCGTGCTCCAAAATAAATTCTTGATACAAATTGATTAGTGCGGTTTCAGTTTTTTGCGATAGTGTGAATTATTTTTCGGCAGAAATAGTATTCGAAGTGACAGTGTATAAGTACATTATTTATAAGATTATTTGAATTATTTCGCGAAAAATGCATTATTGTGTTTGCACGTTTTTGTGAATTCACAGTTCACAAAAACTGTGAATTCTTTAAATTTGTCCACAGTTTTTTAAACTGCTTTACAGATCTCTAAAACATTGAAAAACTTTAATCAGATTGATTTAAAAAAAAATTACATTGAAGATTAGGTTTTTAATGCCGGCTGCAGAACAAAAGCAATGGTTTTTACGAATTGTTTCTTAATCTTTTTCAATTAAAAGCGTTAGAGCTTTTTGCCCATTGATTCTATTTAAAGATAAATATATAAACAGGGATATTTTCTTACCTGCTCTGTAACAATCGATGACGAGTTGTACTCTTCACCAATTGCTTCCCACGCCTCTTCTTTGTCTTGAAGACTTGACGCAGAACTCTTCTTATTTTCCACTGTTCGAGCATATTTTTGTAAAATTTTTACAAATAATTGCTTTTCAGTCGCGCTGTAATTTCGATTTTTGTATTTTGTGGCCATTTTTTCTGGTAATATCAACAAGTTGTCGCACAATATTCAAACTTATTCAAAATGACCGGCGTAAACGAAGAAGATAAAGGAAACTGCGCAAGCATTGTATTTAGAGCATGGCTTATGCAATATCAGTAGAGCAGAAACGACGTGAGAATTCGTGACAACTAAATGTGCTCATTGATTGGCTGTTCTAACGGAATAATTCCGGAAAGATCCGAACCTCGTATAAGATCGTCTCAAGCATTGCCTCAGCTAACGTGAACTTAAATGAAATAACCATATGCTTGGGACCAAATTCTTACGTAAGGTGATCTTATTTGCCAACTGTGAATACATAAGGTCTCAAGACCGTTTCAGCGGTTTAAGACGATCTTACGTGAGGCGATCTTGAGAACGGTCTTAAGACTCGACTGTGAATACAGCCCTAAAGGCCCCTCTACACTACTCGCGAAGTTAATCGAAGTTGGGCGAGGACGAGAGTGTAGAGAGGCACTTCGTGCTTCTTCGCCTCGCTTTGCTTCGCTTCGGGCGACTTCCGATCGGTGTCGGTATTTTGGGCCGCGTCAAAGGACCGAAGTCGCGCCCGACTCGCCCAACTTCGATTAACTTCGCGAGTAGTGTAGAGGGGCCTTAAGACCGTGCGCAAAAGACAACATATTACCGATGTCCGAAAGATATGAAAACATCTTAGGTGATTAGTCTTTAGGATATCCTTCCCATAGCGTTTAAGGAGGTTGGAGCGTTACGATGAATCCAACTTTCGGGCCTGAAATTTTTATATGATGTTGACGAATACGTTATGCACAGTCTGGAAAAATTTGAGCTATATTGACCGTTCAGTTTTTTCGTAATAAAATTGCAAAGTCGAGCACTTTGAGCTAGTGAAGCACGTCGTCTTATGGAGACGGTCGACCGGAAGTGCGGTGATCACGGTTTTGTTGCTTACGCATCCAACTAAGGTCGTTGGAAAACTGAAATTAGATGAATTAGACACAATAGATATTGTAAAAAATTGAAAATTCGAACTTCACCGTGTAGTTCAAGCACTACATTATAAAACGGTTTCAACTTCCGGTTGAGTATTATCATAATGACGAAATAGTACCCATATACTTGTCAACGTCGGGCGTAACAGCTGATTCGTTTGGTGAGCATAACCTAGCTCTTTCGTTGCCGCCGGCTCGCGACAGCCAATCGCATGCACGATCAGAACAAAAGGAGCCTCTTATTGGCTGTCGCTAGGTAACGATAACGAAAACGTCCGCTACCGAGTTACAGAAAACTCGGTACTGCTTGGATATCGTCGTGACGACTCCAGAGTCGTTGAGGGTCTAATTTTTCACTTTTTATTAGTAAATATGCATTAAATAAAATATTTACCACAAATTTGGCACTTTGGGATCGACAGTACGAATATTCAACATAAGTTACCATAAATCAGAACACCCGTGGGGTAACATAAATTTAGTCTTTTTGTTGACCCCGAGGAAGCGCTCCAACCTCCTTAATTAGATACAATAGATAACAGCAGACGGATCAGTTTTCGATACCTCAAAATAGTCATCAATTGGATATAGTTTGTGAAAACATATAAAAAAGATAACTTCACGACAACATTTAAACGGGATGTCGTTTGAAAGATTTCGAATAGTTATCTTACGGTAATATCTTAAAGATAACCTAAAAACGGTAACTTGTCGACGTCAATTGGAAATTTATACTAGCTGGGTTGAAAACGCGCCTTAAAATCGGGGACAACAACACGATGACAGAGCCGCGGGAAGACGGGACGAAGAGATCACGCGAACTGTGCACTGTTGTTCAACACACTTCGAGGTTAAGATCGTAGCTTGTCGCATAAAAATGGAAAATAGTGGCGATAGCGGCGATGACGGTGGTCCACTTGGCTCCGGAGGTTTCCTCAGCGGTAGCGGTGTCTCCGCAACTTACATAGGCGTTCAATCTGACGATTTGGAAGGTGTGTGTGTGTGTGTGTGTGTGTGTAAATCCATTGTTCCGAATTTACGCATATGGTGTTTCGACTCGTCAAACGCAAGTGTTAAGACGATAAACCAAAGAGTTCGATAAAAACGCGTTCGGATTCGAATTTTTGTCAACAGTCGTAACGATAGCGAAAGTGAGAGATAAGTTTTTTTTTTTTACAAAGGATCTCGAACGCAGAATAAAACGCGTAAAAACGCACCAATGCGTTTCTTACGATTGTCGGAAATATATGTGGTTCGTCCATTGTTGTTATCCAGTAGATTCCTCGAATGCGCTCCATTTGCTTGGTTCGTTGCCCAACGCGAGCCGCTTTATCTAGCGGGAATATTCAAAATTGAACCATCAATTGTGCGTTCTTCAATTGTTGGGCATCGCGTTTGTTTACATTAAGGAGGCTCCGTCACAAGCATCTTACCTCTTTTTTTGCGGATATCATAGATAAAGTACCCATATTCACGTATGCAAAGTTTCAGATAAGGTCAACGACTAAATAAGAGAGATACAAATTGTTGAATGTAGGATTTTTAACACAGGGCTTATGGGAAGCGTCATCCTCAAAACGCTTGTATCATTTCTATGTCTACATTCACGCAACAGATATTGACAAAAAACTACAGTAACGTTGATTAGGTCATGAGTATTCCAAATACAATTAAAAAGTTTTGGCTAGAAACTTATGTAAAAAGATATTTGATGTTAAAATGTCGGAATACTTGAAGTTCCGAGAGGTTTCGCGATTGTGTAAAGATTCTGCAGCTTAGCGAAAATCAGATGTTTTGTATATCTTAGGTTTGGATACGCGCGAAATGAAATCACCAGCTAACTAACCATAGATTTGTTTGTGATTGACGTGTAGGTAGAACAATTGGATTCGTCGTAATAAAATATCAAATTTGATCGATCAATGAAACCTGTCGTATATTTCTCAACAATAATAGAAAATAGAGTTGTATTTCAGAGTAAACAGGCATCTTTTAAATATTGTGTAAACTCTTTGAAGAAAAACGAAAATTTCGTTTACAATAACAAGTTAAAATCTCGCGACGACCCGCGGTCAGCTCGGTGTCATGAGTACAACAGAGAAATCGAAGGAGAGAGTGAGATAGAGAATTGCAACGTTGTTGTACTTCTCTATGCATAAATAATACGATCAATAAGTTTTGCATAAAATGACCGATAATACATTTATATCCAATTGTATTATAACAAACATGCGCATTACTAAAAAAAAAAGGGGGCTTTGTTTACACGCTCGAGCAACACGGTCCTTCGTGACGGAGTTTCCTTTAAACTCGTGCCGTATCATGCACATTGAAAAAACTATCCGATGTTCATTTTGTTTGTGACTAAAAAACGAGGAGATTAGAGAATAAACTTGATCGCAAATTTGGAAATGTTATGTATATTTCGAGCAACCAATTGTAAATTCGCAATAAATTTTATCAATTGTTTCTAAATCAACTTCAAAATCCTCCGTATGAGTTTTTGTGATGAAACAGATATTTTATCATTGGCGTTAACGGGTGTGCATAAGCTTGACGCTAAAAAAACAGGCCTTTTTTCAATATTTTTTCCTAACGAGTGTTGCTATAACGAGATCGGGATTTTAGACACAATTTATATACACTCTTGCCAAATTTAACGCTTCTTGGTCAACCTGGGTAGAATCGGCCCATCGGTCAATTTTTTGCGTAAATATATAATAGTTCCTGGCTTCGAAAGGGGCTGTATTTGCCATCTTACCTGGAGTTTGAAGTATCCTCATATCATAAAATGTACCCTCTACACGTCGGATTAAATACCGTTTTTGGAATGCTCACTATGCTACTATTTTGTCCCAAAAGTAGCATATATAAGGAGTATCACGTCCAAATTTTAGGTAAAAATGTTGAAAATTCACGGACCTATGATTTTTTGAGCAAAAAAGTGTCTTTTGCATTTTCACCTTTTTATGAATTTTTTTTTAACATATCGCTATTTTATTTCTTATAAATACATTTTTTGTACATCATCTAGAAAGTTCAAAGTGTGTTCTGTAATTTTTTGAACCACTTCGAACGGATAGTTTGATCGCAATACTTTTTTGAAAACTGACTGGGTAGAATCGACCCAAGTGTGACCGTCGCAATTGAATTTGGATGTGTGACTATGAAGGGTTAATATTTATTTTTATCGAAAAATACTGATAAACAATGAAGTTGTTATATAAACAAAGTGCCGTTGTTGCTGCATGGTGTAGGTGCTTCTGGCAACTAAGGTCACCTGAAATGAAAAATAAAATAATGTACAGTAAAGCCTCGATTAACCGGACAGCGTAGGACACAAGAGTCAATGGATATTTGTAATTTATATTTTTTTTTTGGTCCAGTATTATGAAAAAACATATACACGAACTTTTATAAAGACCAATATGACTCTGGTGTACATTTATATAGTGAACATTTGCTTCTTGAGTTTCTTTTCTGGAAAAAAAGTGTTACTTTAATCTGTTTCTAACTTCTACTTTGGTGTGTTGCTATTACTTGTTTTGTTTGTCTGAGATTCAAGATATAGATAGTAGTGGCGTCCGCCTTTTGTTCACAATACTCGCAAACGGTTTGAATCGCCTCTCCAGCGTGTCTATGTGTGACTGGTTTAATAGATAGCAAACCTTCTTCGGCGTCGGATTCATCTTGTACCTCTGAATAGTGCTGAAGTTTGCATCGTTGGAACATAATGAAAGTTCTTGTCTATATTTTTACTATCATACAAATTTTTTTTGCAGATTTACATTGTAGATCTTTCAACAAGCAGCTTAAAAAATGATTGAGGCATTTTGGCAAATAAAATTTGCCAAGAGAAATTCAACCAATATTCAAAAATGAATTTCCATTGCATTGCAACGATGCAAACTTTAATCTCATACCTCTGATCCCATAGGCAATGTGTTCGATTGTTTTAGCACGTTCCGTATCAACTCTTCGTCCGTGAAAACTTTATGTACCAAATCACTCTTAACGCATTGCAACCACAGGTCGATTCCTGATTCTTCTATGCCTACCGATCCATCTACTTCTTGTAGTATTGCTGCAAAGTCATAAGACCATAGAATATTCTTAGATGTTTCTTAAGCATTGTTCTGGATCTTAATGTCGTCTTCTGCCGGCATTATTTTTCGGAACGTACGTGCAATACTTTCATTTTTACTCCGCCCCATGCACGAGCGACTGCACGAATTGCCTCCTTGATGTTCAACGACTTCCAGTATGCCAACACATCATGGTGTCCGATTAAATTGGCCATGAGACCTCTTCTATGAAGTTAACGATTTGAATTAATCCACACCTGTTTGATCGAGGTTTTACCGTACTAACATTAATAACACTTCCGTATGATCGGCTACCTTTTTGAAATTGTAAAACTTACGAAGATGGCAAGGCGTAGAAAAGAAAAGTTCGGTTTTTGAACAGAAAAAAATAACTTTAATCATTTGTTATTAACAAATGGATGAACGTATAAAAAAAAATCCCGTCATACGATAGAAAATGTTAAGAACTATGCTCTGTCCGGAACTGAAGTGAATCGGATGAATAAATGTTGGGATATGACTTGACTTGCACCATTGCGTGAAACATAGTTTCGAGAAAATCATAAGAGAAAAAAAGGAAAACATTGCAGCGAGCCTTTTACTGCAGCGATCCTTTTACTGCAGCTTAGTCGGCGATACGATCCTTAACAAAAATCACAAAGTTTGCATCGTTGAAATGCAACGAAAATGAATTCTTTTTAATAACGCAATTTTTTTTTGTCAGTTTGGGCTGTTAAAATCGCTTAAACGTTTTCACGTATTCTTAGTAGAATTTTGCGACCTCAGTTTGCGACAAAAGGCTTTGGATAATGATAAAAATAATCTTTTTTTTATTAAAAAAAAGCTCGTTGCATTTCAAACTGCAATGCAAACTAAAATCGTCACAACCCGGTCAATTTTTGGAATTTTCACAAAATTTTTGTTGTAAATTAAAGTTAAGACCCCAGACTATAAAACTGCGCATTGAAAAAGGCGGCCTGCCGGCATGACAAAAAATGGTTTTGATCACACTCATTTTTTTGTAAATAAAATTTATGTAATAGGCGATAATCACGTACACACATGAAGTGTGAAACGTGCTTCAATCCGACGTTCATGTTAACATTAATATCAAATTCTTGCGATACCTTAAAAAATAATCAACTGACTTTTCATCATTCTTTAATCCAGTTACTAATCTTTAAATATTATTTTCAGTAGGTGCTCAATTAAATAAGTACTCAATTGCTATTTTTGTACTTAAATAAGTATTTAAATAAGTACTTAAAATTAAATTTAAAGTACTTAAATAGTACGTAACTAAGTACTTAAATAAGTACGCAATTTCTATTTTTTCCTGCAAATTGGCCCGACACTTTTTTAGCTGGAATTTTTTTTTAACCATGGCATTCTTCATGTTCAAGAATTTTTACAAAGTCTTGGTGGCAAATTGAAGTTAAGACCCTAGGCTACAAAACGATGCAATAAAAAAATCCTATTTTTTCTATGTCAAGCATACACAGACAGACGCTCTAAAGCTCAGAAAATACATTACTCAAGAGCGAATCGGCAATTCTATTCCAAGGAGCACATATCTGTCTGCGCTCATTAAATAGTATTTGTTATTCGCAATTTGTATGAAATTTCGCAAATTGCATGAAAATTCGCAATTTGTATGAAAATTCGCAATTTGTATGAAAATTCGCAATTTATATGAAATTTCGCAAAATGTATGAAAAATGATAGAAACCGATAGCAAGAATAAGCGTGAAAACGTTTCGTATTTCAGATGATTTGGAGAACACGGACGACTCGAATCACGGCGGTGGTGATCCGTTGCACAGCGGTGGCGGAGGTGGTGGCGCCGGTCCCTTACGCGAGCAAGATCGTTTTCTGCCAATAGCGAACGTCGCAAAAATCATGAAACGCGCCATACCCGAAGCTGGCAAAATAGCGAAAGACGCGCGCGAGTGCGTACAAGAATGCGTCTCGGAATTCATATCGTTCATAACGTCCGAGGCGAGCGATCGTTGTCACATGGAGAAGCGTAAAACGATAAACGGGGAGGACATACTGTTCGCGATGACGACCCTCGGCTTTGACAATTACGTCGAGCCGTTGAAGCTATATTTACAAAAATATCGGGAAGCTACGAAAGGTGACAATCCGCCGAGTGTCGCGACGACCGGCAATGGTAAGACCGAGGCAACCGGTGCCATTTACGAGGAACAATTGTTCGCAATAACGGCATCGAATGCCACGACCTCGGACACACCGGTCATCTACAGTTATTCCTCCACTGATCAGATGCAATTTCAATTGTCCTGATCGACGTTTAACGACGACGAAACAGCAGCGTTCCTGATTAACTCTGAGGAATCTTTGGAATCGACCTCAACGGGACACGGGGAATCTTCCAGTTTGGAGGAATGATCGAAAGATCGTTGTGCCCCCCCCCCCCCCCCCAGCCCGAGAATAATGCGCAACGTTACCCCCGCTGAGTATTCGGCTATTGTGTGAAGACCCAGTAGGCGGGGTTAAGGGCGTTATTGAAAAAAAAATACGTGAATACGTAATGTTGTATAAATAATTCGTAAATAATATGGATGGTTAACTTAGCAACATATAGGAGGAAGCACGATCTATCGATATTCACGAAAAAGTCTATGATAGGTAGAAAAAATCAGCCGATTCTTTATTACAATAAACAATCTCATAAAGCGCTACGTTCTTCTCACGTTCATTTAATCTAGGCCTGCGGCTTGTACGTGTGTCTTATGGATCATTTTTTTCATGTCTTTTATGTATTCGTTATTATTCGTATGTGTGTCTGTGTCTTCGTGTGTAAAAGAGCGATGCGCGTGTCGAGATTACGATCGGGCTGAAGCTTGCAAACAACCCCTCTGTTCATTTCTCACTCGGGATAAAACTGGGCAGTACGTGTTTTTTTTTCTTTTCTCTCTATTTTTAACGAAAGTAAGAAGAAGAAAAAAAACACAAAATGGATTCACCGAGTTCGCTCTTACGAAAGAGGAAAAAAAAAAAAGACCGCTTTATCAACGAAATGAGGCGCTATCGCGTTTCTTCTTTCTCCATCACGAACTAACATGTAGAATTCCGTTGTCTCGTATTTGCTCATTGTTTTTTTTTCCTTCTGATATTTCTCGTGTGTAATTCGATCGAACTGTGGTAAGCCGCACACGTTTACTGGACAAAACCGGCAGTAGATGACGTTGCTTATCGATAATCAATTATTATGCATTTTTTTTTCAACGTTCGTTAACTATTTATATTATAATGAACTCGGTTTAGTCAAAAGACCGAGTGTCTCACATGATTTCCGAGTCCGCCCGAATTCTCTTTTCTTTCATATTCATCTTTTTCTTCCCTATTTGTAGAGTCCGTAGAAAAGAAAAAAAAAAGTTTCGACGGTGATGCGTGAGAAGATGACGCGCGCGCGCACGCACACGGGTCTATTGAACGCTCATCAGTTTCTCGTGAGATACACACGTGTGTGGATCGATCCAATTTCGACGTGTGGGCGACGGATCGAGAGCCCTGCGTGTAAACGTACGAAGACGAGATTCGAACGAGGGAACGAGATTCGCGGCGCGCCATTTCGCTCCATCGCTTGAGAGAGGAGTTTATTCCGGCAATTGGGCCGGCGATAGAAGAAGTTCGTGAGCTTTGTGTGACTTTGCGGTCGAGCACGATGATGAAGAAGAAGGCACCGGTGTCTGTTGTCGTTGCGATGTCGATGCTGTTTGATGAATGGCCAAAAGATTGCCGATTGGTGGTTGTTGCTGTTTGTGAGCTGACGATGAATTCGCGTTGGCCGCGACGGCGCTACGACTGCCTTCGGGTAACGTGGACGAAGCGCCAGCTGTATTAACGATCGTACGTTCGGACTTATTGACGATTGGATTCTTCGCTTTTTCGTCACGTCGTTCCGTCGGCTTAGGCTCTTTCTTCACGAGCCTACCGCTGCACGGGCGCCAACGGCAATCGCCGCAACAACGGCACAGGCACAAGCACAATAGTACACGGAGAAGACAGCACAATAATCCGGCGCACAAAAGTGAAGGTCCGACGAGCCTGAGCTCCGGGCTCAAAAAACCCTTCTCCCCGGTACCAACGAAAGATATGACGAGGCCGAGCGCAGTTGTACCGAGACCCGCGTAGAGCACCGTGTTCACAGCGGCGTTGACCTCGCCACCTCTTCGACGTACCGCCGCCCGTCCCTCGTAGATACTGCCCGGGCCTAGTGTGCCGTCCTCGTAATCGTCGAAATCGTCGTCCTCACCACTGCTACCGTAACAGTAACTCGCGTCTCGTATCTGCGAATCAGCGGATTCACGTTACACATACGACAATTATACTATACAATCGCGCTCGTCCGTCGACCGTTCCCTTTAGCTTTTTGGTCATCACGAAGTCTTATCATTGGCGTAGCCAGCATTTTTTTCTAGAAGGGGGGGGCTAGGAGGGCGCGACAAAAAACTAGTTTTCATTACAATTATCTTTTTCTTTTTCAGGTAGTTCTGTAGTTTTGTTCAAATCTTAGGAATTGCCTGAAATGTAAGTATGGTGTACACATTATCTTCATGGACTGATGCCCAGATTTTCAATTCGATTCACCGTTTAGTTTATGAGATAATTGAGATTATTTTTTTACGCGATCCTTATACCTTACAGAAACCGATAGGACTTTGCTCACATTTTTCATTATGGTTTCTAAACGGATCTTGGGATTTATAAATAAAAACACTCGTGTATGCAGTACTATTGTGGGATTAATAAGAAAAATGGCAATTTTTGACCGTTTAGTTTCGGAGATATCGACTTTTAAAAAATATTAATTTTATTCCACACAGAACTCGGGCACAACCAGCTGCGACGAGCTGATTGGCCCGTGTCTGGGAATGTGAAGCGTGTTTTTTTTCCGAGTTTTTAGTAATTCTGGGAAGGACTTGAAATAGATTTATTCTGTCAACAAATTTGATTTATTCAATTCATGCACATATATATATTTTTAAGAGTTTCCGCTTTTTACAACGAACCATCCTGAATATAATTATAACTAAATTATTTCATTTCATTTTAGCAGCATTTGCTCGACACGTGGCTGTCACAGCTTTCAGTCTTTTGTCAGGCACGATTGCAGCGCCGCTCTGTAAGACATACAGAGTGTACGAGCTCTGTAAAAAAATGTACAACTATGAGCATCATATAGGCATTTGATTTTACTATACACTGCGGCTCAAACTTTTAGCTCATACGTGTACCTACTGAACGTTCTTAAGCAAAATTTACATATTAGTTGATAATCACCTAACACACATGGAATATGAAACTTGCTTCAATCACACGTTCGTGTTAACATTAATATCAAACTCTTGCAGTACTTTAAAAAATAATCAACTGATTTTTCATTATACTGTAATCCAGTTGACAGTCTTGAAGAACGTTGGAGAGTTACCCACAATCCAAGATAATATATATATATATATATTTGAATGCCCAGACTATATTGAATCTTCACGAATTTTTAAAAATTTTCTCACCACAAAACACTCGGCCTCAAAAATAGTTTAATGTATGTCATTTTACGTGCGGTTAGATGGGCAAGACGTTTACACTATCGGTAACGTAATTTTTTTAAGCTATTTAACACCAAGATAAACCACTTCTAACAACGGATTAACGTAAACTAAACCTTTGTAAACATATATATTCCATATTGAACTATCAAGGTTTGATAAAAGATTACAAATCTTTTAAATCTTTTAATATTTTTAATCTTTTTAATCCTTCTAATCTAACAAATGATTACGACTCTTTTATAATATCAACAATGTTATAGTTTTTCAAGCTGGTAGTAACATTTTTTCTTTTTCACGTAATAAAAGTATAAAAATGCATAATTGCCCTTTAATTATATATTTTATGAAAACGTAGCATCTGTAGAATAAATCTATACCTCGTATGCATTTTTTTAAGTGTATTGAAAAAAAAATTCATAAACCGTCATTTGACTCAACTGGACCGCTCGAACCTCCTTAAACTTTACTTTCGGTAGGTACTTCATTAAATAAGTCTTTAATTAAGTCATTAACGTCATTGATCATGTTCAACAGTGACATATGGAAGAATCGTTCCTGAAGCATTGTTATTCTAAGCCACATTTTTATCGAACTCATGGCAGAAAAACTTCTCTCACAGCCGGCGGAGCTCACCGGGAGTACTATTGCTGCTTGGAAGAGTTTATGTAAGTTAGGGCAGTACTCCTTTTTGAAATGCTTCCATAAAGGGGGAAAACCCTTTACGGTGTTCAAAAAATTTTTTGTACGTATCTCGAAAGTATAATATATTGAGAGTATACTGCAAAATCGAAATATGAAATATTTACGAAGTTATAGCGCATAGTCGAGAGCGCGCTGGGACCGCATGCTGCGAACTAGGGAAACTTTGAACGCGATAATCTCGAAACTGCATTTTCAAAAATGGCTCATGTTACAGCTCAAAAAGTTATTGATCGATTCGACTGAAATTTTGGGAGGTTTCTCACTATAATATTATCGGAAGGATATACCTAAAGTTTTAAGGTTATAGCGTAAATAAATTACTTTTTTTTAGTAAAAATTGTCGAGAAAATGGTAAAAAATATGAAACTTTGATTTAAAAGCCTACTTAATTTTTAATTTTATACTTTTTCATATTTGTATAGGTATATCCTTTTTCTACACATGTCAATAATCGAAAAATATTTTCGATTTCTGTTTCAGATCAATAGGAAATATCAGACAAATAGAGCACTTTTCGATATCACGCAAAAGACACCTAAAGGAATATTTTATAACGCCGCCATATTGTTCTGTTTAAAAAAAAAATTTACACTTGAAAGTTGTAATAAGAAAATGTCATAATTTTTTAATGATGCAATTATTTTATCACCTTTAAAAGAATTCTGAAAAATGACTCATTTTCGGGCGTCTAATGGGTTTTCCCCTCTTCAATTTTCATCATTTGTAAATTGAAGTATGTTTTTCGTGACTATCTTTTCAGCTCCTAAGGCTGACGTATAAATTATCAAGTTTTTTTCATAAATTATTGATGAAATCCTCTGCGTTCGTCATATCCAATTTAAAAAATGCATCAACTGCATGAGCTAACGGTAGATTCTTAAATCAACCCTTTAGATTTACAATGATATTATCAACTACTTGGTAATAAATGTTGATCTGTCAGTATTCTTCGGGTTGACGATGATAAAAGTCCATTTTATGGACCCGGCAGCGACGAAGATTCGTAAATATCAAAATTTCAATTTTTTTTCTACGAGGCTAACTACAATTTACGTAAACTAAAACTTTCAATTGCGTTTTTCTTAACGCGACTTTTTTCGACCTGGCCGTAATCAATCAAACGAGTTTTATTTGCACAACTTTTTATAAAACCGTAACTTTCTGCTTACACATTCCTCCACTTAACTACTACACTCTGCATTCTTGTACTTTGTACTCTCTAACATTTGTCTCTTTTTCTTAATTTATTAGTCTACTCCATCTCCTCACCCTTCCTCCTTACTCGTTTTTTTTTTGCACACTTCCTCTATTTCTCCAAATTATTCGCATATCCCTTTTTGTATTTTCCCACCCAACATATTCATAATATTCCCCTTTATTGGCACACCATGTATTCCTTCCACCCACTCCTCTGCGTTCTTTCTTAATTCTCTGTTACTAATTTCCTACTTTTTTTTACAGTGCTCGAACTTTCTGCGCTTTACATATCCTGCACTTCCATTCCTTTTCCCCTCTCTTTCCCGATCTTCCTATGTTGCCATATCTTAACCTCGCCCTTATTTTCTTATCTCTTCCCATTACTCCCTCCTCCGATCAGTATTTCTATGGCATATCATCATTCCCTAGAATATATAATATAATATTTGTACTTCCCATGATACATCGATTTTTTTCCTTTTCCTTCCTTAAAATTTCTTCTTTTAAGTTTACTAGCCCTTCTTTTACCCTTTTGTCTATGACTTTCACTTCTCTCCATTCCCTCATTGTTATTATGTCTTCTATTTCCATATCTCTTAATACTTTCACTAAGTTTTCCCTCCATTTTGTTGGGTCTCCGTTTGTTAACGCTTATATTTTTTCCATTAAGCAATTTTTGGGATCTGGCCGGAATGATAACTTTAGCTATAATTGTCCGATTTTCAGTTCAAAAACTAAAAATCCTATAATTGCCGTAGCTATCGTTGTACTTAGCTGTTTGCTAAAAAATGGCGTGAGCTAAAGAATACTAAATTGCCTGAGGGGGGGGATTTTGGCGAAAATATTTCGCCAAAATCACACTTTCATTTTGACACCCGCCATTTTGTAAACATCTTTTTTTCTTTGCAAAACAATTACGTACGATGAGAACTACATTTATATCGATTATGAAACTTTTTTATTTTCGTTTTTCAGAAACCAACCATTGTCAATTTATCGATGCGGCCGTTGGACCACAGTTTTTATACAGAGGTCCTATTATTCAAACCTCAATAACTTTGTCAATTTTGAATTGAATTAAATAAAAATTTACACGAAATAAGTTTAATGCATACTTTAAAAACATACCTTTTTTTGGCAGCGCAACTATACTCTATTCTTTATTTCTCCATGCGCAGACTCTTCTTAAATATCTCTATTCTGGAGCAGGTTTGCAAATGCAACGCTGGAGGTATTGCATTTGTTTTATTCATGGCCAATATACTAAATGCAATATTGCGAATCGGTTATTCAATTGAAATCGATATGAAGTTGGCGAATGACGAATTTCCTATATATTCTAATTTTTCAATTATAATGTCGAAATTACAATACTATCGTGTTAATGTTCTTATTTTCCCTTACTTACCGGCGTCACTAGGGTATTGCGTGCAGCAAAGTGAGTATTGAAGATGTATACCAAGAGCATGAAGATTTTATAGGATAATTGCATTTACTATACTAGCCATGAATAAAACAAGTGCGACGCAGAGGCTCTTGGAATAGAGATGTTTCAGAAGAGAGATATTGTGAGATGAAATTGTCGGAATACAGATATTTAAGAATAGAGAAGTTTCGGATACGAAAGATTGTACAATGGAGATATTTAAGAGCAGTAATATTTGAGAAGCGCGTTATTGTGGCATAGTGATCCGTACGAATAGAGATGTTTCGACAGAGAAATGTTTTAGACATGAGATATTTTGGAATAGAGATGTTTCTGATTACCAGGTGTACAAGTATGAAATGCGGATTTCAGACAACAGATGGTGCACCAATGCAGTTTGTGCTATAAAGATTTGACACTGCGCCATTTTGTTGTGTCATCAACAAGTGTCAAACGCGCACGAGTGATAAATTGGAAAAGTGTGTGCATAGTGTTGTGTTGTTGTGTTCAATATGTCGAAATTTATACCGAACAAAGAGCATTCGCGGACAGCATTAATTTTTTGTTTTCATTTGAAGAAAACTGCTGCTGAATCATACCGATTACTTTGAGAAGCTTATGGTGAACATGCTCCATCGCAAGATACGTGTGAACAATGGTTTCGGCGTTTCAAAAGTGGTGACTTCGATGTTGCAGACAAGGAACATGGAAAACCGCCAAAAAAATACGAATATGTGAAATTGCAAGCATTGTTGGACGAAGATGATTCGCAAACACAAAAACAACTCGCCGAGCAATTGGGCGTTAGTCAACAAGCTGTTTCCAATCAGCTACGAGAGATGGGAAAGATTCAGAAGACCGGTAGATGGGTACCACATGAGTTGAACGACAGGCAAATGGAAAAGCGCAAAAACACATGTGACATTTTGCTCGCTCGGACAAAAGGAAGTTGTTTTTGCATCGTATAGTTACAGGGGATGAAAAGTGGATTTATCTTGAGAATCCCGAGCGCAAAAAAGCATGGGTAGACCCAGGCGCACCATCCACATCGACCGCAAGACCGAATCGCTTTGGCAGAAAGACGATGCTCTGTGTTTGGTGGGACCAGAGGGGCGTGGTCTATTATGAGCTGTTAGAACCTGGGGAAACGGTTAATACTACATGTTACCAACAACAATTGACTGATTTGAACCGTTCACTGCTTGAAAAAAGGCCAGAATACCGAAAAAGGCAACACAAAGTCATTTTTCTTCATGACAATGCTCCATCACATACGGCAAAACCGGTTCGCGACACGTTGGAAGCACTCAGCTGGGAAGTTCTACCCCATGCGGCTTACTCATCAGACTTGGCTCCTTCCGATTACCACTTGTTTGCATTGATGGGTCACGCACTTGCTGAGCAGCGCTTTGGTTCGTACGAAGATGTGAAAAAATGGCTCGATGAATGGTTCGCAGCAAAAGGGGAAGATTTTTACTGGCGTGGTATTCACAAATTGCCCGAAAGTTGGGAAAAATGTATAACAAGCGATGGAGCATACTTTGAATAAAGCACTTTTTATCATTCTTCCGAATTTAATGTGTTTTTTTTTTGTAGAAAAAAGCCGCATTTCATACTTGTACACCTGGTAAACTTGCTCCAGAATAGAGATATTTTAGAAGAGAAATGTCTGAGAATAGAGAAATAAAGAATAGAGTCGTTGTCCTGCCCTTTTTTCCAAATTCCAAAGAAATAATCTAGTAGACAAGGAAACTAGACAACTAGTAGACAACAGAAAAAAACCCAAACACCTAGGTGTCCTCTCTTAATTTATCATGTCCCCCTATGTCAAATTCACCCTATCGTCACACAACGTTGTTCTTTTTTTCAGCAGAAACAAGTTACCATGCTGAAGTTATTGTTGTAAAATACGTCAAACTGTTACGCCTCCGTAAGGTGCACGTTCACAAAAACAAAACTTCTGGCGAATGTGTCTTCCGATAAGCGACCGCGAAGCTCCACACGATTGAAGTGTTCGAAATGTATATTGGGTATGGAATGAAAGGTACAAAGTTCAGAGAGGGACTTTCGTCGAGACCTCCTCGAAGATCAGTAGGGGAGACTTCAGTTCATTCCGGCCTTACCCTGTTTCTTTTCATCCATCGTCGATGAGCCTCGCATTGTTTGGTCTTGTAGCCTTCCCCTCGTGAGCCCTGGGGCGACGCCGGAGACAGAGGAAGCGGTGATGGTCGAGAGCATCCTTGCCACGCCGCTTTCCCCGGCCCCTGGCTCCCGCACTGCAACAATTCGGCCCAGAGATTTAATCCCCCGCAAAACCTCAAGTGTCATCGAGGCACAAGTGGATATATATATATATACTCGGGAGGATCGTGTGGTGAGGGTTTTCTCTTTTATCGTGGTTCAATGTACAGAACACTATTCTATTATGCTCTAAGTATCGATGCTTGGAGATACGATTGCAGAGACGCGTCGATGGGTCTTTTAGCTTCAAAGCCGAAGATACAGGGCCCTGGAACGAAACGTGGCAAAAGGGTCTCACGAGCTAAAGGGAACGGTACAGGATTTTCTTCGTCCTTGTTTGCACCCCCTGTTTTACTTACGGGTTGAGCTAAAGGTTATCAGTATGGTTTTTTTTCTTCTTCTGGGATTAACGGAAGTCACATTGGACCTGTACACGGTGTTCATCTTCGAGTGGACAAACGAGCACGTCTACGCTACCGCAGCCTTTCAATTTTCCTATGCCCCATTTTTAGTCGATCAAATGAGATTGAAGAAGCTCAATCATTTAATTAGAGTAACAATGGAACTTTCCAATGTTACTTGTCAGCTTTGTTTAATGAACAAGGAAAATAACATCCAGACGATAACAGCTAACGTAGTTCTCGAACACTACACTGACAGAAAAATTATTTTGATATTAACTAGATGCGTCTATTTTGATTTTTAATTTGATGCGTCTATTTTGATATTAACTAGATGCGTCTATTTTGATTTTTTTTAAAAATTAACCAGACTTTCCGTGAAATCAAATTGTTTTCATTGCATTCCATTATTAAAATCATTTACTTTAAATATATTTATTTACTTAAATCAAGATCTATTTAATAACTTCTAATAACTAAATATTTTATTTATTCCTAATAAATCTGTGATTTGGTTTCATCTGGTAGTATAAGACAAACGAGACAGACGGCAAAATGGTACACGATTCGGTATGACTAAAATCTCATGGCTTTGTTTTCATTAGAAGACTGTTGTAACATTCTGCAGTTGAGGAAAAGGGTTAGTCTTTCTATACATAGTCACGCCTGTTAATAAAAGGCACGACGATACCTTTTATTTATTTTTTTCAAATAAAAGGCTGTTATTGTAAAGGCTGTGAGGGTAAAAAAAGTAAATTAATTTAACTTTTTTTTCACCGCACTTTCATGTCCTGAACCTTTTTCGTATTTATCCGATATATCGTGTTTTATCTTTATTTATTTAATTTGAATTTAATCTTTAATTTGAATATATTTATTATGTAAAAAGGATAGCTTGAACAAATAAAAAAGAATATTTGAAACAAATAGGGTCGTAGTAGGCCGTAAAACAAGGAAAATACCTATTTGATTTAAATAGATCCTATTTAAATTGAATATTTTTTTGGCACTAATCAGAAATCTATGTCTGTATACATATAATAAAACTGTAAACTTTGTGCGTCTGTTTGTCTGTTCTTTTGTACAAGTATCACGTAAAAACTACTGACCCAATCTAGATGGTGTTTTCAGAAAAATATAGGGCTTAAGGAGTTTCGGGACAAATGACGAAATGTTACCATTTGATTCAAATTCGTACAGTAGATTCTTCGTCACATGCTGAATGTACCCTCCAAATTTTGAATCTACACCGTTTCCATTAAATTTACAATTGAAAAAACTCTTCTTAACGTAGTGGGATGCCTACACTCATCGCCAATCGGCAGTTTTACACACGAAAAAAAAACTGTCAAACCATTCAGTAAATTATGTCACCGAATAAAAATGCATAATTTTGCCCTTTAATTACATATTTTATGAAAACTTAGCATCTACAGAATAAATCTATATGCATTTTTTTCGGTTTAATGAGAAAAAAAACTCATAAACTGTAATTTGGGCCAACTGGACCGCTCCAACCTCCTTAATCCTTTGAAGCATAGTGACATACCGGTATGTCACCTACTTCCACTCTGTTTTTCTTGAATAAAAAATTTTTAAGCGCATAACGACGAATGTAAATGTATATTTAGGATGTTAGGAGATCAATTGTTACTACAATATCACTATTAAGGGCTTATGTTGCACTTAGTGGATGTTGATCATCACTACAGTACAAAAAAACACGTTTTTTAGACAATAAATGTAATTGTGCCTAATCTAGCAGGTAAACCATACACAAAAAATGAATTCAGAGACGTTTTTTGGGTCGCTGATTACGAATTCGAGCTCAAAATCCAGAAATTCAAAATTTTTAAATTATAAGCTCAGATTAGTATCAGTGACCAAGCCAGATTTGTGTTTCATTATCCTATATTGGAACTGCCATTTTTATTGTTCAATTTTGAACTGAGATTCGAATTCAACGACTCAAAAAACCCCTGCATATGGAGTTTCATCTTCATCAAGCTACTTTGAGCATTTTGGTCCGTCATATTGGATCCGCCATCTTGAGTTTCCAAATTTTGAGTGCAGATTTGTAATCAGCGACCCCGAAAACCCCCGAGTACCAACTTTTGCTTCCATCAAACAATTTTTGCATTTGTGCTCCGCCATATTGGATCCGCCATCTTGAATTTTCAAATTTTGAGTGCAGATTTGTAATCAGCGACCCCGAAAACCCCCGAGTACAAAGTTTTGAGCTAATTGCACGTAAGGAAAAATGTATGCTTCAAAGGGTTAATAAGACATGTAAATGGACTGCGCGAGTCGCTGATGCTCGCGGTAACATAATAATCGTCGCTAATCGTGAAAAAACAAACTCGCAAGACAAACAGTGCGTTGTCGCAAAATGTATTGAAAAAAATTTTAATATAAAATAATCGAAAAATACGGATTGATATTACACTGAAACTTGTTATTATTATGCTTGTCTAAAAGAAAAAAATCTTTAATGCATAACTCAAAATGTGTTACAGTAATCGTGTCGTTTTCGAACGAAATATTGGAGTGTAGAAATTGGCGCCCTGATCGAGAACAATGGAGCCCCCCCCCCCCCCCTGATTCCCCGTAAATATAAGCTGTCTCGAAACTCCTTAACTTGAAGTAACATTAATTTTTTATTTTATCGCAATCGGCTCACTTAATCGAAAGGTATGCTAATTTTACGTTTTCAAAAATCTGCGCGTACGGTTTCGTGGGCAGAGCTCGTATGCAGTAAATTCTGATAATAACTTAATATTTTATTTTTCAATCAATAATTCGTTAGCATCCCCCAATGACGAATTTAGTCAGACGAGTAATTTTTTTTTTTCCACATAGTAGGGACAGTTGAGCATTGAAGTTTTTATTAAGGGGTTACGCGGGTTTGAACATTTCAAAAAATCCATTTTTTATTTATTTTATTATCTAATAGTACAATTTGTCCAGAATATTCTCCCAAAGTTTTAAGTCAATCGGAGTAAAAGTTTAGGAGAGAGAGAGCCTTTGGGAATTCCCCCCGTTAGAAAAGACCGGCCGGGAGCGATGCAGGTATACGCATTTTTCTCAAAACACTATTTTTGAAGTCGGTGGACATGATTTCTCAAAAACTAATGCACCGATCTTATTCAAAATTTGCACTTTTCTTCAAAATAGCATTGACTAGTGATTGAACGAAGGTTTTTTTTTTCGATTACAACTAATTTTACAAGGCTATACGTAATGTAAATTGTAACAAAAATTGAACGATTTTGCATACAACTCTGCTAAAAATTCAAATTTCAATTAAAAAAAAAATCCTTCGTTCAATCACGAGCTATACTTATCTACTAACAGAAAAAAATTGGTTTTTTAATTTTAGATAAAGCTAGCATGAGTTATCTTGACCACCACGAGGACACTTTTTTTGAGGGGTCTCCGGAAACCAGGTCCCACCGGCTGAATTTCTCAAATTTTTGGATGAAATTTTTCTAAAATATTGTTGAAATGTTGCTCTTTTATGTGCTTAAAATTTTGAATAAAATAATTTATATATTATATTTTAAAAAAATACAGAAAATATGCTTTTTTTTGCTTCGAAACCCACGTAACCCCTTAAGCATTGCATGCTGTAAAGTATTTCCCTGAGTGACCATCGTACTTTGGTTAAAATTGCAATCTCTCGTCATTGTATTGCGAAAAAAACAAAATGGTCAATGATTTCATTTTTTTTTACCTCATCTGGATAATATTCTCCTGCTGTTTGGTATTTTTCATTGAAAATGTATCGAAGCGTTTGCTCGTAATATTAAAGAAGAACGAGGCTGTCGTCAGCATTTGCCTGCAATAATATTTAGTATTCAGGGGAGCGTAAACGTGCTCGAATTGGAGGTGTTGCTATGCTACGGAATTTCGCCAATGGAAAATTTTGCTCGTATAGTCTCGATCGGCAAATAAGCGATTATCATTCCCAAGCATCATTCGAAGGGCATTCAACAAAAGTTCTTCACGGACTTTAAAAAACGATGGGATGCGTGATTTTGGAACGTCCGATAAAAATAGGATGAGCGTAAGGTTATCATCGTGGAGTATGGTACGATCGACGGACGCTGACCTCGGACTGAATACACTATATTGAAAAGCGAAACTATCAAGTCTCGCTGATGTGGGACTACTATCGGGTAGGTATAACTACATTGGTTAACAATATCGACAACAAGGACATCGATTATTAGTTACTTTGGCGAAATGACACACGGAACAGCCTGATCTTTCTTGGTTAAAACGGCACTTCCCAGATATCCAGTTAACTGTTAATTCACCAACGAGGTCTCATTGGTAGAAGTTACTGTACAGCATTCAGCAAATAGTTAAACGGGTTTGAGTTTTCCAAGCGTCATAGTTTTCACGTTTTTTTAACATTGTTTGGATACTGAAAATTTTGTAAATTTCGATAATATCGACACTTATTGCACATCTTCAACATTAGAAGAAGATTAGTGGCCTACAGAACCCAAACTAGCACACGGAACAGCTGATCTTCCTTGGTAAAAACGGCACTTTCCAGATATACAGCTAGTATTTTAGGGTATGTACGGGTTCAATATAATCTCACAAATTTTCCAACCTCGTTTTCTAATACAGCGATTCCTAAACTGTGTACCGCGGAACCCAAGGGTTCCGTGGAAAAGTCACCGGACTTCCGCGAATTAGTTACTTTTAGTCATTGGAGCATTGCATTGTTTTAGCTATCAAAGAAGAATTATTTTTTGGCATAAATGCGTTGAAATGTTTTCCACTTTTATTTAATTTTCTGACAGAAAACGAGTTAAAATTGCCAAATGAAATTCAAAATATCATAATGAGACATTTAGTAAGCCTGCTGAAGTCTTTATCAGATTATTTTCGGAGTTATTCTGATAATGATGAGTGGATACAAAATCCATTTGTCAATAAAAGTAAACCTGCCATGCTAATCGTACTGGAATATGAATCATTGTTAGATGTTTAGAGCTCATCCGCACTAAAACACACGTTTGAGTCTGTGCCACTTAATGAGTTTTGGGTTAGTATTAAAAGTGAATACACTGAAGTTGCCAAAAAGGCAATCCTAACCTTGCTCCCTTTTGTAACAACGTATCAATGTGAAGTAGGCTTTTCCGCTTATACCTATATGAAAAACAAATTTAGATCTAGAATGGATGCTGCCTCAGATAAACGAATACAATTATCAGGTATAAAACCAAACTTTAAAGCAATAATTGATAAAACAGTACAACAGTTCGATTCGTCTCATTAATCTTTGTTCGAAATATCTTTTGTAATAAATGTTTTTATTCTCATTTAAAATTGCAGTATCTTTTATTTTTTATCATTTGGTATGGGGTTCTGGAAAATCAAAATGATTTATTGAGCGTTCTGTGGCCTTAAAAGTTTAAGAACCGCTGCTTTAATAGATGGTTAAGTTTTTTTAGGAAAAAGAAACGCATCAGGCTCTGGAGAATTCACTGACGCAGAGCTTGACGATTTTACTTTTGCCCTAAATATTATTCATCTCGGAGAAATCTCTGTTCGAAAACTTCAGCTATCTCTCCCGCACTCATATGTCACATGATTCATCTTCTACTTCGCTTTAAGGTATCACTGGATGGACATTAAAAAATCGCCAAACTTCTTTCAAATTTGAGGAATGATAGTTCTTGATAAAATTATAATACATTAATTATTTTATAATCTTTCACTAAATAATTAAGTAATTATAAACACATGAATTTAACACGGTCTTTTATGGGAAAACAGTTTCTGCAAACGTTAATGGTTGCAAAACGAATGGAACTGTATCGTCGTAAATTCTGACAATATTATATCATCGAGATTTAGGATCAAGCGATTGTTTATGCTGAGTTTCAAATAAATCGACTGAGTAATTGTTGAGAAATGAAATGAAGTAATGAGGAGTATCGCCTTTTTTAACGATGAATTAATAGCAATCATTGGAAAACTCAATATATATTGAGTTTTTGGGTAATTATTGATAATAATAAGATGATCTGAACAAATTTATTAAATTAAAAAATTGAGACATTTTTTTGTTGGTCAGTTGAAAGAAATGTAGTCACTGACAAAACCTCAGTCAAGCACACGCCAATATCGTCGAATTTGACTTCAATTATTATTATAATAAAAGTGGAAAATTGGGATTTCTAAGTGTCAATTTATTATTAAATTAGCTATTTGTAAGGATAAATATGTACGACATGATCTACACTTATAAATCCACATTTCGCCCATTTTGGACTCATTTTATGCCTGACGCTCCATCCAGTAATACCTTGGGGGAGGGGGGGGGGGGGGGGGGGAATACATGTAGTGGCATCAAAAGTTCATGGATTCAAGAAGAAGCTGAAGGACTATTCTATGACCCTGGAATCACCGATTAACTGATAACTCAATGAAATCATTGAGTTTTCATAGTTCGAAACTATAAATACGTTTTTCTTCAAAACTACATTTTTAAATTTGTGGTAAACATAACTTTAAAACGAGTTGACCGATCGTGCTAAAATTGTATACACAACTCAATAACATTATTACCGTGAACTTGTTCATTAAAAATACTTTTAAAAAGAATTTTTTTTTATTGCAAAAAGGAATGAAAGTATTGTGTAAAAGTTCATTTTTTTCTAAAGTGTCTCATTAAATTTTAAACTTTTTAAATGTTTCGTCGGTATAAGTTCAGCATTTAGATGTTGAAATACTAAAAATTCTCGGCTCATATTTTTCAAATCGATATTGAAGTCGTTGGTTTTCCCACAAACGTACAACTGCCGCCAAAATCTTTCTGGAGGACCACGCCATAACTTTGATATTGCGAAATATTTTCCAATAAAAAGAATGACCCAAAAGATTAATTGTGTAACAAATTGTACCTAAAGTTTCATAAATGTAAAAAGTTTTGTTCCTTTCCAAAAAAAAGAAAGATCAAAATTGGCTATTTTTTCGTCGTCTATATGTATTTTAATTGACCAACGGGCTCTCATTGAAGAAAGATCAGTACAGCATTAAGCAAACCGTTAAACGCGTTCATCTTCCAACCGTAGTTTCCACATTTTCTGAAAATTGCCTGAATGCTGTGAATTTTTATAAATGAAGAAACATCGGTACTTGTGAGTTTTGAAGGAGCCGCAGTAAAGGCGAAAGGGCTACTACGGTGTGTCATTACGATCAAAGAGTCATTTCGTTTCAAGGATGTACGCTATCTATCGTTGAGTCACCCAACCGGACATCCCCGCCGCGGACAAAGCGTTTGAGTTCGCGCATCCCAAGGTCTTCATCGGTCGACATCATCGTGATCCTGGCCAATCGGTCTTCCACTTTCTTGGTAGAACATACGAAAAGCAGTAAACGACTTAACTGTCGATCACCAGCTGACCGGTGGAAACAATAAAAAAAAAACTTCACGATACTTTATGTAAATTTTTTTCGTTAGGAAGTGTAACTTCCACAAGACCAGAACTCCATACGTGAACGACTGTCCTCTTCCGTTGTTATCCAGTACTCTTGAGACGCGTAACAGCTTCCGATAATTGGTTTCTGAAAAAGAATAGTGCTTCGAGTGGTTAGAGGCTAATTGTGCATAGCTAAAATACTTATCCACTAAACACGTACTCTCGTGGATTCAGCATCCTTCGATTCCATATACCTTGGCCCACGATAACCTCTGCTCTCTCTCTCTCTCTCTCTCTCTCTCTCTCTCTCTCTCTCTCTCTCTCTCACTCTCACTCTCTCTCATCATTAGATAAGTGCAGACATTCTTGAGGTCAATTTTCCATTGGTACGTTTATACGACTCGTACAACGTTTCTACCAGAGCTGGGTCATCCTAATCGTACTCAGTGTCTCTTCTAACAGGATATATAATACGTATATCTAAACGTGTCTAATATACACTAAGTATTTCAGGGCTATATTCTCATCCGTTGCGTCGCTCTACGGGTACGATGCTTTTGCTGGTGGTTGAAGCTATGTACTCTCGCTTATTAATTTATTTGTGCATTTCATGTTAATTCATTCTTTTGGTGGTTGATTATTTTTTCTTTTTTTAATACATTGTCGAGATACTCACCCCGTAAACGTAAGATCTCGGGGGATAACGTGGTAGCGGCGGTATGAGCCTCGTAGCCAAGTTGGACGGCAACTCCCTAAAGTTCACCGCCTTACCCCCCCTTAAACGGTGCTTCTCCCTTCTAATTAATAGAGCAGCCTGCATTCCGCTTATTCATTTGCATATATCATCGATCTCATCGATATCCACCCCTTCCACCACGCGTATACGACGCAATGCATATATACGCAAAATGTATAAATTCACTAAAATGATTATCCTCCCTTAGCACCGCCCCTCAGAGTCCACCACTATAATAACATTTGCTTTTCGTTTGTTTTTTTTTCTCAATTTGCTTTCATCTGTTTTTTTGTTTTCTCGAATCATTTTTGTCATCATTGTGTGAGCACCGTCGCGCATAACGTTAATCTCTGTGAAATTAAAATACACACATCCATTTGTTTTCTCTCGTGTATGGAAATAAAAAAAACGGCAAATATATATGTTAAACGTAAAAAAAAAATTGAGAAATGTGGCTCCTCGATTCGCGGATTTGGCAATGCCACAGTCGCATATTAGCAGTACAAGAACAAGGTTCACAGACGCGAGTCATCAAATTAGGTACTTGATATTTTTTTTCATTTATTTAGTTTGCGGAATTATTTTATACGTTCGTGCGGTCGTGAAATTAATCCAGCGAATCAAGGGACCCGAAAATCGAACTCAGTATCATCGTACCAATGGTAATCAACAACAATGATAATAATAATAATAATAATAATAATAATAATAATAATAAAATAATAATGCCGCGGACAATGCGTGACAATCTCGCGCCACCAGACAGCCGATCGATGGTGTCAATTAAATTTATATATAAACATATCATTTGTGTATGTATATATATGAATAATAATAATAATATTCGTGCCCGGCAGTGAGTGCCGGTGAGTGCGGTGCATCGGGGGGGGGGGGGGGGGGGGGGGGGGGGGTTGACGAATAATTGATGTACAATGTAGTTAATATATACTGAAATCAAAAGTAGGTGGTAAAAGTCACTAGGATTATCTTCTAGATAAGTATCTATCGATCTTCAAACAATACACTGTACTAGAAGATTGAAATTTTTAATTACAGTATAGCGGTGATAATCTAGATTCAAGTATACGAGTATACAGTAGCGTTTGAGTACCAAATTTAGCGATAAAGTTGTAGATTTACAAAGTAGAGCTTCTAGGCGAAGAATTGTGGTGCATTGGAGTGGCCGGGCATATAGTGAAAAAGTATCAACGAGTGACTAAATTTAATGCCGGGTTCTTACGCCTAAAGAGAATATTACCGTTCGGCAAACGAACACAAGACTTTCCCAATGTCCCATTGTTGTATTTACAGATTTTGCGTGTGTCAGTGCAATCTACAATTATTCCAGCAATTATCGATTGCTTCGGAGACTCAACGATATCGTGAATTAAACAATTCAGCGAATTTGTACATTAAATGAACTCTATATTTTCGCGAATTACGAACAAACGAAACGATAGTTCGCATCGTTGGGACACAACAAAAATAATTTTTTTTTCTCGATCTTCAATTTTTTTCGACACTCCAAGGCTGCAATAATCGATCAAATATTTGTTTAAAAAACCTCACGAGAGACCTGTAAGTCAAATCAAAGATTTTGCCCAATAATAAAAATGGACAAAAAGAAAATTCGTTGCCTTCCAATGATGAAAACCTTAATAGCATGGAAAATTTAAAAAAAAACGCTACTATTCGAAAAGCTGAATGATAAAATCAGTTTATAAACGTTTCGCGAGTTGATAAAAATGATTTACAAAGGCCGTTAAGAAAGCAAAAGAATTGAGCGATATTGTTAATTCTGCATATTCGAAATTTAATTAACCTTTCTGAAATTTTGCATATTCAAAATTTTAATTAGATTTTCGGAATTGCTGTATATTCGAAATTTAATTAAACTTTTTTCAATTCTACGTATTCGAAATTTCATTTAATAAAAGATTCTTCAAGAGTCATCCAAAGCACTTGACCAACTCTGAATGCACGTTGCAATATATATATAATTATGGCAATGTATGCATCCAGCAGAAATTTGTGATCATCGGGTGATCATGATGAAAGGAGAATCAGAGCAGACGGGCTCCCACGTATTGCCCCGTTTTTACCGAGGACCGCTCCTAGCGAACCTTGCGTGAAAAGCTGGAACTACGAACTACGAAAGCGGGAGAGGTAATATAGCCGCGTGCGGGTGTTTGACATCTCGAATTTTTCTTCACCGATTAACATTTATCTCTCCAGCTGAAATGATCAACAAAAAAATTCACCGCGTACAGTGTAGCGGAACAAACGGGCGTTCGTTTCTTACAATAATGAAAGATGTGCGTGAAATGTCCAATAGAATGAATTCGCCGACTGACGAAAAATTCATGACGTACGAATGCTGGCTCGATTTTTCTATAATTTATCACGCCTGAAGAAAAAATAAAACACAAAAAAATCAGAACCAGACAACCATTTCCGTATGTAAAACATATTTATTTCCGTCATTGTGCAGTTGTATGGTGTTTTCCGGGAGATCCATCAAGGAAAATTCTTTATTCGCTCATTGACCACCCGGCGCTTCCTACGCTTGCGTTGGATGACTCTTAACATTCGAAGAGCACAACTGTCGAATTAAGGTTGTTACGGGGCCGGGTCGAAATGCTGCCACCGAGTTGAAATTTTTCTGGAAGTATATAACCCCTTTGTTGATCATCCCGGGCAGTTAGGGTACGATCCACAGTACCGGTTTTTAGGGAAAAAATCGGAGAATCGACGTATTTTGTGGGCGAATTACATTACGCTTATGGAAACTTGCCGAATATTTTTCAGTATATTATTTATATTTGCTAAAAAATGCTACCTCGGAGGTAAAAAAATAGGTATTCTCCTAATTATCGGACTAAAGCTTGGCACCGTGAAAACGAGGATTCACAGCAACGATATAAGATTATTAATGTTTTTAATCGTGTATTTGGGCGAAAATCAAGCACACAAAATAATAGGCTGTGCAAACATGGCAACGTCGTATATGGCACAAATGCTACCTACCATATCCACATTTGACCGTACCGTACGAATTTAGGCTAGAAAGCGTGCCGTTCTTTTGTTGAACGCAGTATACGTTATTCTCATGTATACGTCATACTTGCTATACCGTGGATTCGGGTTACTTTGATAAAAACTTTGTTTTATTTTTTAATTCAAATTACGAAATTCCTGAAAGCGACCGAAAGTTTTTTTTTTACAATTGTAAGCCTGAATGTCTCGTTATGTCATCACTCAGACGCAGCAAGAAAGAACGAGTTTGAGTGACCGTGAAAATATTAAAAAACGTAAGTAATGTAAGCTATTCTTTATGCTCGAATAACTTAAAAAATAACAAGCTGAGTGTTGCAATGACATGTTTTTTTTGTAAAAATCACCTTGTCAGATGTTTATTAGGCTACACCATTATGCTTTATTGTGTGGCTTATCCTCAAAAACATATTTTATGGACGGCAGTTGTCTCGTTGGGGTGTCTTTGATCGCTTCGACGAGGTAACATTGATCATTGATCAATTTCACCCCACGAGTTATCTTTATTGCTAGTCTCGAAGTATTCTCAGTATTCTCAGTCTTAGCAAAAAAACGTACAAGTATGGTTGTCAAATAATGGAACTAGACCCTTCACTAGTGGATGGTTTCAAATCAGCTGAAGTACAACAAGATTCAAGAGAATTACAGGAGATATATGTGAAATCGATAACATTGATATAGTATGATTCTTGCCGAAACCTATCGATAAAAATGATTATGTTGGATCCCCATTTGATATTAATGTTGCAGAATTGTAGGTTAATAAATGTTTCTAATGAACAATTTGATCTCTTTTTGTCATTTAGATTCCCTAGGTGGGCAAAAGTATATTGCCTGCCTTACAACTTGTTTTTTCTATTTTTTTTAAGCCGTTACGTGGGTTTGAAAATTACAAAAAAAAAACATTTTTATTTTATTTTATTATCTAATAGTAAAATATGATTAGAATATTCTTCCACAGTTTTGAATCAATCGGAGTAAAAGTCTACAGGGTGGACCACGCAACGTGTGCACTTCTTTTACGACCAAAATATGCGTTGCACAAAAAAATGTTTTATACAAAAGTTACATGGTTTATAAGGCTACACTATGTGGTGCATTTATTTTTTTTGTAGGTGGAGGCGCTTCGAAGATTTGAAGGTCAACTTTATTTTTTCAAATGGAATGCTATATTTTTTATAACGTAATATGATAGAGTATCGAATTCTGAGTAAAAAAGTATAGACCTTTATTAGCCCTAGAGTTAATAGCTAACGAGTAATTTCACTTTATTACTTTAAAATTTTCTTCACGTAATATCAAGTTGGAGATTCAAATCTACTACAAATTTCTGAATGGCAGTGTTTACATCACAGTGTTTATCAATATGAACACATTTACCACATCACACACACTTATCATGATTCACAATCTTCTCAATGATTGTAATCCAGTATTAAAGTATCCTTCGGTGATTGTGCGTGATTATTATCAGAAAGATAAAAGTGAAAATGAATGAATGAATCTCCAACTTGATATTACGTGAAGAAAATTTTAAAGTAATAAAGTGAAATTACTCGTTAGCTATTAACTCTAGGACTAATAAAGGTCTATACTTTTTTACTCAGAATTCGATACGCTATCATATTACGCTATAAAAAATATAGCATTCCATTTGAAAAAATAAAGTTGACCTTCAAATCTTCGAAGCGCCTCCACCTATAAAAAAAATAAATGCATCACATAGTGTAGCCTTATAAACCATATAACTTTTGTATAAAACATTTTTTTGTGCAACGCATATTTTGGTCGTAAAAGAGGTGCACACGTTGCGTCGTCCACCCTGTATAAGAGAGAGCCCCTGGGAATTTCCCCCGTTGGGAAAGACCGGCCGTGAGCGACGCAGGTATATGCATTTTTCTCAAAGCACTATTTTTGAAGACGGTGGACACGATTTCTCAAAAACTAATGCACCGATCTTATTGAAATTTTGCACACTTCTTCAAAATAGCATTGACTAGTGATTGAACGAAGTTTTTTTTCTTTTTCGTTTACAACTAATTTTACAAGGCTATACGTAGTGTAAATTGTACAAACAATTGAACTATTTTGCATACTTATTAGTACATAAGTATAGCTCGTTTGCATTCTATTAGTACATAAGTATAGCACGTGACTTTTAATCACGAGCTATACTTATGTACTAATAGAAAAAATTGATTTTTCAATGTCAGATAAAGCTATCATGAGTTATTCTGACCACCACGAGGACACTTTTTTTGAGGGGTCTCCGGAAACCAGGTCCCACCGGCTGAATTTCCCAAATTTTTGGATGACATTTTTTTTAAATATTGTTGAACTGTTGCTCTTTTATGTGCTTAACATTTTGAATAAAATAATTTATATCTTATATTTTTAAAAAAATTAAGAAAATATGCTTTTTTTTGGCTTCGAAACCCACGTAACTCCTTAATGTTTCGAAGTTTATGGATGTGTTACCGCATAAATAATTATAAAATACCAGTTGTTTATCAATAAAGTTGATTATGACAAGTAAAGGTGTAATATTTGTTCAATCAAAGTAACCCCAAAACTATAAAAATCGTTGTAACTTTCGATCCCGTTGCCCGTTTTTTTTTCTTCTTTAGGATAAATGTTCCTTCTTCTTCATCTATTTTACTTTATTTATTTTATTTTACTTCCGATTCTCATTAAGAAAAAGGCCGGTATCAAAAGTAACCCCACTCTCAGTAGAACTTTGGTCGCGACTAATTATTTTTTTTCTCATTTATTTTTAAATATTTTAAATTCCAATTTGGAAGATAAAAAGACTAATAAAAGTTGATGCTCCCATTTTAAACAATTTTTTTTACGATATTATTTAAAAGGATATATTGATTGTCATTTCAAAATTGATCAAAGTAACCCTAATTCACAGTACCCCTTGAAAAACGTATAGGTGAAGTATCACTATAATTTACTTAATATTAATTCGAGATTCTATGTTCAGAAATGATAAGTTTCTAGAAATGTCCAGGAAAAGACAAAATGCAGTGGAAGTTTTTCAAACATAAAGCAATTTTCTAGAATTGCGGAAAATTACTAAAGTTTTTGATTTCTTTTAGAGTACTTTTCCTTTTCAGCGAAATAGATTTTTGCTTGGACAGATATTCATTGTTTGACAACTCCTCGGGCGAATTTTGAGATTATTAATGGGGCGCGTATGTCTCTAAATTCGCGCCACTCTTGCCAATCTGAGCATTATCATACACCACGTTTTACGACGTTGCCAATTTGTCTCGCGCAAGTCAAGCGAGAAAAAAAATTATAGAAAATAATTATACGAAGTAACGAAAATATTTCATGTAATCGACGAATGTTCAAAAATGTGTATTTTCATTAATAGATGTAAAAATATTATTCGAAAACGTACGTTCAATATGACGGTTATTTTATAGCTAACAGTTGGTAACAGTCAATCGACCCCATCCATAATCATAGGACCATCCCCTCGTACTTTAGGAGTTTCGATACCGTTGTTAAGCTGCTAGAGTAGTGAAAATAAAATGAGTTTTCGACAGGCTGCCAACTTCGTGCAAATAAAATTTCATGTAAAAATTAATTATCATTGGGCAATTCCTTATTCATAATATTGCTGAAAAATATTTCCGCGCCAGAAAAATACAGGGTGAGGCACTAACTGTTGCCACCTTGAATATCTCTGTAATTATCGACGTCACAAAAAAATGTTTGAAACAAAAGCTGTACCGTACGAAAGGGATCATCAAATGCGACCATTTTTTTAATCTCAGTGGAGGCGCTGTCGCACAGTAAAGGTCACCTCCACTTTTTTAAATGGGACGGTACATTTTTTTTCAACTATCTTGTAGAGCATCGAAAACTGCATAAAAAACATTTAGGGGTCAAAGTCGTTCAAGGTCATTTAAGATCAAAAACTGACATGAACTTTATTTTTATGTGAAATTACCTTTATTCACAGTAGATGTTCAAAGTGATTGCCATTGGAATCAATGCAGTATTGCAATCTCCTCATCACGGATTGTGTAGAATTTCTTATCACTTCGGCACTTATCGAATCACAGGCTCGAAGAATTCTCTCACGCATATCATCCGGCGTAGTTGGACGTTCTTTGTAAACAAGATCTTTCAAGTATCCCCACAAGAAAAAGTCCAGAGGCGTCAAGTCTGGCGAGCGAGCCGGCCGCGATACAGCTCCTCCGCGTCCAATCCAACGATTTGGAAATCTCTTTTGCAATTCATTTCTAGCTATCAGCGAAAAATGTGCCGGGCACCCATCGTGTTGATACCACATTCTGTTTCTTGTTGCTAAAGGTATTTCTTCCAATAACGGACCTAATGTTTCTTGAAGGAATGTGGTGTACTTCCTACCATTAAGATTCCCTTCGATGAAATAAGGGCCTATGATTCTATCCCCAATAATCCCACACCATACATTAACCGACCACGGTCTTTGGTGTGCAATTTACCGCAGCCAATGTGGATTTTCAGTTGACCACAAATGCATCTTATGCAAGTTAATATTTCCATGATTCGTAAATGTTGCCTCATCAGTAAGTAAAATCCGATTAATAAATGAGTCATCTCTCTGAATCTGGCGTTGAGCCCATCGGCAAAATTCAGTGCGATTCATGAAATTCGTACCAGTTAATTCCTGGTGGAGACTGATGTGGTAAGGATGATATTTATGACGATGTAGAACACGTAGAATACTTCTTTGGCTTACGCCAGATTCCCTCGCAATTTGACGAGAACTCGCACAAGGGTCTCGATGAATGGCGGCAAGAACACCAATTTCCGTTTCTTCGTTAGTAACTCGCTTTCGTCGGTTACTTTCCCGACGGGTTAAGGATCCAGTTGTCCTCAGTTTAGTGTACAAAATTTGAAATGTACGGCGTGTAGAATGAGAACGTTCAGGAAACCTTTCAGCGTATAAGTCTCTAGCTCTCACTGCATTTTTCTGACATTCTCCGTAAATTAGAAGCATATCAGTTTGCTCTTCAAAAGAATACATCATTTACATTCGCTTGATTCATTAATACTAGTCTCACCATTCTTACTATCGTTATCTTGGGTTTGTTTGGGCGAAACATTGTACAATGTTCCGTGTACATTGTAGGTTTGGTGCCGTTGTTTACATACAAGACAATGGCAAGACTTCGGCGATAAGTGCCGACGTGATAAGAAATTCGTGATGAGGAGATTGCAATACTGCATTGATTCCAATTGCAATCACTTTGAACATCTACTGTGAATAAAGGTAATTTCACATAAAAATAAAGTTCATGTCACTTTTTGATCTTAAATGACCTTGAACGACTTTGACCCCTAAATGTTTTTTATGCAGTTTTCGATACTCTACAAGATAGTTGAAAAAAAATGTACCGTCCCATTTAAAAAAGTGGAGGTGACCTTTACTGTGCGACAGCGCCTCCACTGAGTAAAAAAAAATGGTCGCATTTGATGACCCCTTTCGTACAGTACAACTTTTGTTTCAAACATTTTTTTGTGACGTCGATAATTACAGAGATATTCAAGGTGGCAACAGTTAGTGCCTCACCCTGTATATTAATACTTATCATTTTTGCAATTAAATATAAATATGTTTCAATGTTATTCAAGAAAAAATAACCAATAGACTTGGCAACAGCGGCATTTTCTGCCATTGGCACGATTGACTATCGCTAAAGCATCTTCGGCTTCAGATTATTAACATCGTCAAAAACGTTCAACGTACAGCGTTTTATAAAGAGTTTTTTATTCGGCAAAGTCGAGAAAACGTTAAAAATTTCGAGCGGACGAATAAATACATTTTATTATAAAGTTCAAATGCCGTAATACTATGTAGATTTTGAACATCTGCCGATTTTGAAATACCCGCTCGTTAATGCTTGACTGTGAGTGGCTCATTCGACAGAGCCAGTTAACGCGGTGTCGCCACGTTTAACATAAAAGTTTTGATAATGCCCGAAAACAAATCGTACGGGCTCAAAATTCACATTTTTTCAACATTTATTAAGGAACGAAGTAGAGAAATCACTTGATTATTTGACACTATATTCCTCAAACTATAATCACGGTTTGCCACTTTTTTTTAATCTACATTTCGGTATTATTTTTGTCCCTACAGCCCTCTAACTCGGAGCCTATTACGGTTCACGAGTAAATACTTAAACTTTTCGCATTGTCATCTCACGTGAATTTTGTCACTCTATTACGGATCAGTCGGGTGAAAATGTGAGAGTCGGGTGAAAATATAACTTCTCAATGTGAGATCGCTAGGAATTCAGCCCAAAACAAAGCGCGTGTGCATCAATGAAGAAATAACCTCTTTACTCGGATAAAGAGCAAGTTAAAAAAGAATAAAAGTTTGCATCACAAACGTTACAGAAAGCGAAGCATTCGATTTTCCCGATCCCGCGAAAGCAAAATTATCATCAAATTATTCATTATTATCGAACAATAATACTTTACTGTCTGCGGTATAAACTTTTAGTTGCTAATTTTTATTAACTATTTGGCGTCGAGATGATGTTGTCTTCGAATAAACTATTTCGTAGTAACTCGTTTTATTATAGAGCTTTGGATGTGTCGTCGCTGTTTTAGGAATACGCTAACGCACGCGCACCAGAGTTGTCCAAAATCTGTATCGGGCGTTACTTTTTGCTCGATACAAATGTATAGAGTATCGAAAAGCGTTTCGTTACTCGATACAAAAGTATCAAGCTATTGTTGGAAATCGCAACTTTTGTATCGAGTAACGAAAATCTTTTCGTTACTCGATACTTTTATGTCGAGTAACGAAAAGTTCTTCGATACTCGATACTTTTATGATATTGTTATTTGTTTAAATTTGTATAAAATTGTTATTTGTTATTTGAAATGAAATTGTTCAGTTTTCCGAATGCATATAAATTTGTCAAGAATTTGTTCATGCTTTTGAGATTTTTTTTTACATTTTTTGAAAAATTGAAAAAAAGTCGGAAATTCGTTATCTTCCCTCGAGTACAAGGGTTCTGTATCAACCGTGAGAAATTTCGAAACTGTTAACAGAATAGCTTCGTATTTTGAGGCTTTCGAGTGGCACAAGTATCGAGTATCGAATAAAATTTATTCGACACTCGATACTTGTGTACCGAGTAACGAAAATTTATTCGATACTCGATAAAAAGGTATCGAGTATCGAAGAACTTTTCGTTACTCGATACAAAAGTATCGAGTATCGAAGGGTTTTTCGTTACTCGATACAAAAAGTATCGAGCGATTGTTGGAGATTGCTACTTCTGTAGCGAAGTATCGATCGAATTCTTGTTACTCGATACATTTGTATCGAGTATATCTTTAATCGAATTCGATATTGAAGTAACTATAGTTACTGCCAACTCTGATGAGCACTACGATTTTCGACACGAACTTTCGCGTCGAATAAAGTCACGTGAATAATCTCGCATTTTCACAAAGTGAAGAGAACCGTAATAGCCCCTCCCCCCTGGTGTTTACGAGGTTTCCTGTGTCTTACCAAAAGGATAAAAGTTCAATTTGAACTTTAAAAATCTCCGAAACTATGTTGTGAAATCGATTGATTTTTGGACAGTTAATGCATCCTAAATTTATTTCTCGGCGTTATAAATCTCCACCGTCTACAAGCATTTCGATTTTGGTGTCGAAACTCCATCGGTTCCGACGGCTAGACCCCATAACAACCTTAAAAAATTGCGATCTATGGAAAACGTTTGAGTTTCGTAATTTTCGTCAGTCTTGTACGATCCCGTAAATTCGACGAACACACGTAAAATTTGAACGAATAATCGAGCAACAGCGCAATCTCTTCGACAGTAAAATGTGTGACGAGACTGTTAATAGATTGGAAATAATGTAACAAAGATATCTGCGTTGAACGGGTAGAAATGTGTAGTGTGAAATACGATGAAGAGCGAGAAAGAGAAAGAAAGATAAAAGAGGGAGAGAGAGAAAGAGAAAGAGAGAGAGAAAGAGAGAGAGAGAGAGAGAGAGAGAGAGGTGAAGCGTGACAGGTCTTATACCCACCTGTGGCTCGGAGGTAGTAGGCGATACTCTTGTTTCGAGGAACGAGGGCGGCGGAAAGGGAAAAGCGACTGCTGCAGTTGAGCTTGAATTATTGTTGCCGTAGACGTTTGTCTTGCTCGCGATTGTTTGCGTGACATTTGCGACGAGTGAATTGGGTGATTCCAGTGATAGAGGCGGCGGTGATATGGGAAATTGTATGATCGGCGATATCGGCGGTGGTGCCAGAAGACGATGACGATTATGACCGCTATTATTATGAAGTATATTATGACTCTTGTTGTTGTTGATATTGTGAAAATTGGTCGTGACCGTGGATGAGGATTTGTCGCGCTCGATTTGATTGCGCCGATTGCCACGGCTTCGATTGCGCTCGTGACTCGAGTGAAATCCGTACGTTGTTGTTGGCTGAACAATTTGTGACGATGGCAATGACAATTGTAACGATGGGACGACGTGTTGCTGAGCGAGCGACGACTTCCCGTGTTGTTGTTGTTGTTGTTGTTGGCCGGATCGCTGGCCGATCGGCGCGTGAGCGGACAAGCTACGCGCACGCGCGGCTGCCGCAGCTTGCGACGCACCAGCGCCATCTCGTTTGTTCAACTGTAGACGCTTTTGCTTCCGTCGATTGGCAATACTCGCACCGCCCGCCGCCGCGTACATTCTTCCTTTCTCCTTTGCTTCAATTTAAATATATTCTAATCGTATCTTCCTTTTTTCGTTTCGCCACCGTGTCATTTTTCTCCATTTCTTCTTCGCTTCCGGTCATTTTTCATCGTGGTTTTTCGTCAGCGAGAATGCCCGCGGGCGGCGTGCTCTCCGAGGATCTTCGGGTAATCCAAGATGGCGGATAAGCAGCAGCCACTTCCGGCTTATCTTCCGGAGTGCTCTTCCCCTCCCACCACCACAGCCACCGTTAAAGCCCGATCGTAATCTCGTTCATCGCATTATAATCTTTCCTCCTCGACGTCTTCCCTCATCTTTCTCCTCTCGGGTCATCACTTTTTCCGGATACTACGAACTTATTCCTCGTCTTCCGCATCGTATCGTCGCTTTGCCGCTGACTACCGGCATTCTGGGAAAAAACGCGTCAGCAATACCCCCAACCACAACTATGTATATACACATATAACTTCCGAACAATGCATATCGGTTCTTCTGGACCTTCTAAGGCCCAAACGCCACTCTCGTGAGATAACGGCGTTATTACATATATATATATATTCGCACTACAATGCAAGTGTCACGTATTTACAATTGTACAGAGCTCCTTCGAGTGGAAACTTCTCCGGTTCGTGTCATATCCTTTTCGCGGAATGTCTTTCTTCGCCTCAGATACAATTTTTTCATTCACATTCAGCGAATAACTCGAATGTTAAAGTAACGGCGATATCTTAGGCGAGTATGTTTTATGTCTTGTGAGCACGGCGAGAAGTTTCCTCAAAGGTAAAACGATACACAACTCGATACAAACATGGTTGAACTGTTTTCCCTGCTTTGTAAAAAATTGAAGCGAATCTGGGCCGTGAAGCTCTTTGAGGATAATTTTAGGAGTGATGTTCCACAGATATCGCTACACGAGTTGGAGATCCTTTCCTATGACAACTGTCAATCTGTCAACGGTCATGTGATATAAAAATGCGTTAAGGCAGTAGGGGCAAGTGCTGTACCTATGGACGTTTGCACCTGTGGACACCATCGATTCCGACGAATCTAGCAACCCTAAAATTCTAATTTCAACGCGACTGTGAAGCTTTGTCTATGGTTGATAGGTTTTACGTGTCGCCATCGTTGTTTTCTGTACGGTTGTCGTTGTGCCGGCTGTGAAAGTTTTTTTGCCCCAAAAAGTAAGTATTTACGCTTGACTTTAAAGAGTTTTACCGTGAAAATATTCACGATATCGGTTTGGTCGTGTTTGCAGTATGATCTGTGTTGTTTATTGTTTAGTTAGTACTTTTACGCGGGCTATACGTCGATTTTTACGTCAAAGTCAAATCAGTTTTATTTTTTATGTCTGAATTTGTACCTGTTGACAAATACATAAGTCGATGGTCCCGAGCGGCTCTATCTTATCTCGCTCAGACCTTCAAGCAGTAGCGTAATTGAAAGGGTCTCATATGTACTAGCGTAACTCTTGCGCCCTGCGCGAAGTATCGTATCTCGGCAGACCCTGTTTATTCTAACGCATCTCCGGGCGCGCGTGAGATCCATCGTATCTCCCGCAGCATTAGAACGGAGTATCGTAACTCGCCGACTGCGGTATGCTCTATCGAATCTCAGATGCACCAAAACGTTTCATTGTATCTACGAATCGCAAGTTTTCAGTGAACGCGGTTTGAAAGTTTCGCGTTCTCAAAAATAAAATGTCACTGAATCATCACAACATTTATGTCTAAATATTGCGCATTATACGCAGAATACTTTTTAGACATGAAAAGCGTTGTGAAAATAGAAACACAATATACTATTATCATAATATTCATCATATCTTTCGGTCGAAAGGTCTTTGGTAGGCCTTCCCTCCGACAGCCGTCATGCTTCGACGAAAGGTCTTTCATTCAAATTATTAGCACATGTATGTGTCCATACAAATTATTAGCCCACATACATGTGCTAATAATTTGTATGGAACTGTATGAAAAATAGCTGCTTGTAGAGATTTACCTAATGCATATTTTTTTCTAATGAAATTGTTTCATACTATGTAAAGTTATCGGAATAAAATTTAAACAATAAAATATCTCGTAACTGGTAATCAATTTTTATTTCAAATAAAATCGCGAAATCTCAGTCAATTTTCAAACGATTAGATATAGTGATAACCGTAATACAATTCTTGTGTCGCCCAACCTCAAAATGTGTTAATAATATCATTACGATTATTATTTTTCTATATTTCATGATTAATTAATTATCTGTTTAAATCAATGAATTATTATATTATTTCCATTCACGTCATAATAATAACATACTTATAACTGTTATCGTTACATAACTTATTCTTTTATTGTAAGTTGTCGAGATTTTCGACGACTTACGATAGAGTAGAAACTAGAATGGATCTTTCAGAGCGCGGGGGGATACGATATCTTGTTTTACTTTACTTAATTATAGCACAAAAAATTATCAAAATGATTAAAAATTTTGTCTGGGCATTCTTAAAGCTCGAACGAACTTAGTAGTGATGTTTTTCAAAAATCACCAAATTTCGACTTACGATGAAACGTTTTGGTGCATCTGAGATACGATAGAGCATATCGCAGTCGGCGAGTTACGATACTCCGTTCTAAGGCTGCGGGAGATACGGTGGATCTCACGCGCGCCCGGAGATGCGTTAGAATGAACAGGGTCTGCCGAGATACGATACTTCGCGCAGGGCGCGAAAGTTACGCTAGTACATCTGGGACCCTTACAATTACGCTATTGTGTAAAGGTCGAAGCGAGATAAGATAGAGCCGCTCGGGACCATCGAAGTGTACCTGTGGACCGTCCACGCTGGTACAAAATGTTGTCATTTTGTGCCTGGCTTTGCTCTAATCAGTTGTATTGTTTTACTTTTCAGTACAAAACTTATTCCATAAACAGAAACCAAATGATCAAATGTAGTTTTTGTGATCACAGCTATCATATTAGGTATATTCCGAAGTGACACAGAGAAAACTTTGAGTCTAATGAGGAGAATGAATCTTTCGTTTGCGTGGCATGCTTCATATTAGGAAAAAATAGGAATAACGATGAATCTACTCAAAATGTGTATGAAGAGTGCCGTAATGTAGACAAATAGGTATAATAGAGTATGTTTATGTTTGTTTGAAGTTGATTTTAGAGGTCTATATTTGTTTTTTTACTTTCGTATTGCCTAATTAATGTGAGCCGTCCCTAGTCACAACACCGTCCATAGATTCATTTTGTCTGTCCGTAGGTGCAATTGACTGTTAAACTTATGAACAAAACTGGTATTTTTTTTTAAAGTTTATTATCTTCGTAAATTTAAGTGATATCGAGACTAGAATTTTTGCTTAAAAAAGATTCATTATCCCTTAAACATGTTAGACATTTTTAGAACTTTACCTATTTAGATATAAAAAATGTTTTATTCCAAATTCTGGAAAGTGTCCACATGTTCCGCACGTGCCCCTATTCCATTTTAGAAATGTGAAAAAATCAATTTCACATTTCTAAAATGTGGCATTTTCTTGAACTATAGACTCTTAAGAATATGTCCTTAAAAGTAAATTTCGAAATTCTCAATATTCACAAAGTTATAGCGATTTGAATACGAGCAGATCGAAAGGCTGGAACGGCTTCAGTAGCTTCTAAGGAAGTGCTCGCAGGGAAAAACGAGCTTGAGAAAATCATTTCGAAGTCGAGTAAGGCATACTTTACGAGACAGGAATGGCATATTAAGGAGGTACGACTAGTTCTTCGGGGTCAACAAAGACACTAAATGTATGTTACACCACGGGTGGTCTGATTTATGTTAACTTATGTTGAATATTCGTATTGTCGAGCCCAAAGTGCCAAATTTGTGGTAAATATTTTATTTATTGCATATTTACTAATAAAAACTGAAAAATTAGGTCCTCAACGACTCTGGAGCAGTCTCCGTCATATTCACAATGACAGTTTCACCATAAAAACGGACTAAAAAAAACGTTGCACCAAATCTTTCGGAAAATTATTTAAATAGCCCCGAATTATCTCAGCCGAATTAATATTGTAGGTAAAATTTTCCGTTTTGTGACGATTCGGGTTTACGACGATTTCCCAATAGAGCTAGGTTATGCTCGCCAAACGAATCAGCTGTTACGCCCGACATTGGCAAGTCTATGGGAGCTAATTCGTATTATGATAATATTCAACCGGAAGTTGAAATCGTTTTATAATGTAGTGCTTGAACTACACGGAGAAGTTTGAATTTTCGGTTTTTTACAATATCTATTATGTCTAATTTATCAAATTTCAATTTTCCAACGACCTTAGTTGGATACGTGAGCAGCAAAACCGTGATCATCGCACTTCCGGTCGACCGTCTCCATAAGACGACGTGCTTCACTAGCTCAAAATGCTCGACTTTGCAATTTTATTACGAAAAAACTGAACGGTCAAAATAGCTCAAATTTTTCCAAACGGTGCATAACGTATTCGCCAACATTATATAAAAATTTCAGGCCCGATATTTTGATTGTTCTTAATGATCGTACCTCCTTAATATAACGTGAGTATAACATACCATTATAACACTTAGATCGTTGCGGTTGTCCGGAATTGTACTCAAAACTTTAAACGTGTTTTTCTAGAAGCTACTTTCTTCAACCTGGTGGACATAAAATCTCGAGTTCTGTTCAACCGATTAACTTCAAATTTGGTATGTACCTTCAGTATATATCCTTCTATCGTCCCTACATCGGTCATTGCGAAATTATTATTATTAATGTTTAAAAAAAATTACTTTAAAAAAAATAAGGCGAAAAATTAACTTTTTTCAGACAGACGCCATTAAATTTTTTTTCTCTCTGGTACTTGCCATAATGAACATGAGCTTTAGAATCATGTCAACCGTATCAATGTTTTTTTTGTTCACGGGAATATTTAGAGACCTATAACTTTTTCAATTTTTAGTTTTTTTGGACAAAAACTTTTTTGTAAGTTCTTGAAAGATGAATTTTTATTGATCTTTCAAGAACTTACAAAAAATGAATACTAAACATTTTCAAGAAACACTACAAACACTAATTTTTCAAGAAACACTAAAAAATGAATACTAAACATATTTTTTTATTTTTATCAAGCCTGAAATTTTGCCCTAGACTAGAATACTGCCTTCAGGTAGCCTGAAGGCTGGATGGACCGTCGGACAAAAAGTTAGCAAAAAATGAGCGTATCGCGGATTTACAAGACTAGATCATGTCGTACATGTTTAGCCTTAAAAATAGCTAATTTAATAATAAATTAACACTTAGAAATTTAATAGAAATTTAATAATAATTGAAGTCAAATTCGACGATATTTGCGTGTGCTTGGCTGAAGTTTTGTCAGTGACTGTACAACTGTTTCAACTGTCCAACAAAAAAAAATCAATTTTTAAATTTAATTAATACATTCAAATCATCTTATTATTATCAATAATTACCCAAAAACTCAATATATATTGAGTTTTTTAATGATTGGTATTAATTCATCGTTAAAAAAGGCGATACTCCTCATTACTTTAATTAATTTCTCGGCAATTACTCAGCAGTTTTATTTTAACCTTAGCATAATCAATTGCTTGATCCTAAATTTGGTGATATAATACTTTCAGAATTTACGGCGATTCAGTTCCATTCTTTTGCAACCACTAAACCCTGCAGAAGCTGTTCTCCCATAAGCGACCGTGTTAAATTCATATATTTATAACTACTAAATTATTTCGTGAAAAATTCTAAAATAATTCATGTATTATTATTCTATCAAGAACTATCATTCCTCAAATTTTCAAGAATTTTAGCAATTTTTTAATATTCATCCAGCAATACCTTAAGGGGCGAACGCTATCATGCAGGATCGAAACCTGATATGGACATTTTTGAGGTTATATGGAAATAATTTGCCGTTGATAAATTTCAATTATTCCTTTAATGTACAGACAGACAAGAGTAAAATTTTTTTTCCAGACGTTTCTTTCGATAGAAAGTTGCGGCAATTTCAATAGATTTTCCGATAAAATTTAATAGAGACCAAAATGAACGAAACACTAGAATTTCAGTAGAGTTTAGAAGAGAATTTCCGATAATATTCAATGGCGACCAAAATTATTCTGAATATATAAAATACTAGAATTTCACTAGAATTTATAAGAAACAATAGAATTTCCGACAATATTCAATACAGACCAAAATGTTCATTTATAAATAAAACGCGAGATGAATACCAACGAGGTTCACCAAACATTTATTTTTGAAATAATGACGCGCGCTTTTTCTTTCAAAAATGTATAACACTGTTAATTGTAAAAAGATTTTTCAATATTTCGCTAAAAGCTGTGGTATTTCTCCGATCGTTTATAACTACACGAAGAAACGCGTTGGTATTTTGCTCCATAATCAAAACCAAAAATTTCAGCGCGAAGAATTTCAACGAAAAACATGGTAGCCTGCCGAGATGCTACCATTTTGTATCGTTAATCTTTTTCAATATTTTCAAAATCTTTTTCAAACAACTGCACTTCTAATATATATTTCGAGGAACCAAATAATAATTTTCAATGAAGTTTATCAATTTTTTAAACTAACCTCGAAGTCTCCATATCAGTTATTGGCTCAGCATGCTAGTGTTACCCCTTAAGAGTATGTACAAAATCAACATAACGTCAGGAGTTTTAGAGTAGATCTTTCCCATAGATCGTTAAGTTTTTTTTTAAGGAAAAACAAAACGTCACGGTCTGTCGAATTAACTGACACGGAGCTTGGTTTTCTTTTGCCCTAAATATTATTCAACCCGGAGAAATTTCTGTCCGAAAATAGTTCATTTTTTACCCCCCTTCAAGGGACATTCGGTTACCAACATAGTAAAAACTGAAGAAAAAGAACATCGCTTGTGTCGAAAAATTCTCAAAACTGACTATGAATTTAACTTTTGGAGTGTCGCTACCAAACAAACCCCTCCCCCCGCATATCTCCAGGCCACTTTTGTCATTGACAGAAACATGTGGATGGCAGTTTTTCATGTTCAAGAATAAATAACAAAAAAAGCTTGCATAAACATAAATCGGGGTTAGGGTGTTAATCAAAAAGGTTAAAAAGCTGAGGATACTTTTCTGTTCCGCAATAGCGGTACCCATGCCCGTCGTAAAGCTTCCATACGATTGCAGCGATCTTTGCGGTCATCGGAGTAGTTACAAAAATCGTTCCTGATAAGAGCCTCAATATCCCGGAAACGTGATACAACTATGTGTCAAGCACAGTGTGGGTGTATCGTTTTGCCTTGAGTGGAAGTTAAAGCTGTCGGGTTTGCAGCCTCTTGGACGTAGCGACGTCGAAGAAGCTGCATTGTCCGTTCATCCAACAAAAATTACATGACAATTCCAGTACGATCTTGCATGCATGAGCTCAGCTCGTACTTTTGATCGCCCGGAAGCGCTAGAGACGGCAATTCGTCGTATCTTGATAAAGCCACTTTCCTCGACCAACCAAATTCAATTTACATCCATATGGATTCGAATCAATGTCAAGATATCCGGATCGAGATGTATTGAAGAAATCTCACGGAGTTATTATGCAAAAAAAAAAAAAGAAGTTCGTCTTGACAGCAAAGTCAGGTGGTTCGAACATGAACGATGAAAAGCCTCTCACACCCAATGCAAGACATCATCAAGGGAGCGAAGATCGTGGTCACTTTTCAATCAGCTAGTTGCAGGCGAGCAACGTCAACGCACATCGAACAATAAATGCGGCAGAGATTCACATCGGGGGAGGACAGTATCGGTAAAACAGATTTATAAAAGAGTATTGGTGACAAGGTGAGTAATTATGAAAAAATCATCACTGCGATAATCATATTCGAGGCATCAAGATATTCCTTTCACAAACCCGAGTATTTAACAATTTACTGATTTTCGTTTATAGTTTAGTGAAAATACATCACAGTATATTGGCGAAATTTAACCCTAGAACCCTGAACATGGGTCGTTTGTGTCCGCGCCAAATCTTTCAAGGGCAAGTATTACTAGATCCTTCCAGGTACGGGCCTGCGACCCTGGCGTAAAAAAATTTTAGGGTAGGGAGATTATAAGCCCCGAGCCCCGCCAGTTTCTCTCAATTTGTTGACACACAGTGGAACGAACAACAACTGAGGTAAAAACTCAATTTCTGCAAAATTGTATTTTTTTTTTCATGAAAAATACATCCAATAGACAAAAAACATGTCTGTTAAGGGTTCAATTTTTTTAAAGAACGGGTCGAACATTCTGATTTCGTAGCTTCGGAAGAAGATAATATCGGAGGAGAGGATCATTTCGAGTCTGAAGAGGAATGTGATAGTTTTGACAACGATGAAACTGATTCGTGCCCTGAACCGGGGCATGACGAGGAAGCTACCACTGTACGAGGACAAATACCTGTTTTCGGGCCAAAGATGGTTATAAGTAGTCAAAAACAATAAATAGAAATAATATCATTCTATAGACATATCGATTTTTATAATCGTCCTCCACCTATATAGAGTATATATGCCGTTCTTGAAATTTAGCCTTATTCAATTTGCAAAATAAATATCTTGTTTTCACGGCCGAAATTTCTCATATTTTTTTTCAATAAGTATGTGATTTCCATAAATCACTCGCGTTGGATATTTGTATTTATACCAAAAACAACGGAAGATATAAATTTTCAAGCATTACAGTGTAAACAACCTACATACCTTCGAATTTTGATAAAAATGTTTATTGAAAAAGGGTTTTTCAGGGATGGCAATAATTTTATCGTATAGTTAAGAGTCCAAAGAAGACCCGTGAATTTTTTCAGAGTTTTCCTTACCCAATAACATAGTCAAATAAGCGACGGACACGAACGACCCATGTTCGGAGTTTACGAGTGCTGAAAATATCGATATGGTTCTAGGGTTGAAGTCAAGTGTACCGAACTTTTAACTAAAAATTACGACTTTAAAAATCGTCTAATTTATACGGCAGTTAATGGAAATGATAACTTATGTACTAAATAGCTCTAGACGTCCGATATAAACTGCTCTACGAATCTAAAATATTTTTAGGAGTTTCCGTACAAGTGGCGGAATGTTAATATTTCGTTCAAATGTATACAGTAGATTCTTTGTCATATGCTGAATGCACCCTTCAAACTTTAAATCGATCGTCTAAACCGTTTTCTTAAAATTTACAATTGAAAAAAAATACTTTTTAACATAGGGATCTGTCAGATGCGCGGAGCCTAAAAAAACATGGTGGCTCTAAGAGAATCGTGGAACGTAAACAGTCACGTAGTTTAGTGCAAATTTCTGTGATATAATGATAAGTATTAGTGGAATTTTTGATTGGGCTGGTACCAATCCTAAAGAACGCAATTTTGTGGAAGGAGAACGTATTTTGAAGGCTGGGCACATGTTAAACTATGGTTAAGTTAGTGGTGTTTCCCATATCGGTGCTGTAGCGCGATTCTGTAACTCGGTAGTGGCGTTTTCCGTTGTCTATACATAAGAAAAGCCTATCGCATGGACGATTAGAACAGAAAGGGCGCCTTTCGTTGGTTGCTGCGTGGTAACAATAACGGGCTACGTATAATTTCTATAGAAGGCTTTGCTCTAAGAATAGTTTGATTTTCCGTCACCAGATATCGTATCGCCATTTGACAGATCCCAATAGGGAGATCCTTACACTCATTGCTGGCCGGCAGTTTGATGCACGAAATAGTGTGAAGAAATGCTAAAAATGTTATAAAAAAAACTGTCAAACGACTAAGTATATTGTGACAATTATGTTACCCAAAAATTAAATGATCCGTCTTCACCGTTCATTAATTATTGACATTTTCGTAAATGAAAACGTACAGTTTTTCCGCCAGCGACGAAACTTAAAGGCAAAGTGTGGCAACGTCGCACGAGTGCTAAATAGCGCGCGTGTTTGAATACCACTAATCGTCATGGCGCGGCTATACGTTCAATAAAATGCATTTTTAAAGAGAAGTGATATAATAAACGCATGATATAATAAATGATATGATATAATAAATGACATTATATAATAACTGCAATGAAATGCATTTTTGAAAAGAAGTGATACTCTTGACATCGTTCAGAATTGAATCGGTTTAATAAAGAAATGTAAATGTTTTCTTTTCCAATGGACTGCGCGAATTGCTGCGGTCGCGATAAGAGAATAAGTGTCGTTAATCGTGAAAAAAACAAACTCGCAAATACAAGCAGTGCGCTGTCGCCAAATTTGTCAAATTCTTTAAAATATAAGATAATCGTCGAATACTCATTGATAGAATTCCCCTCCTGATTTCCCCTGAAGATACGCTGGCCCGAAACTCCTTAAAGATTCCGTAACGACAATAAAAACAAGGGGTCACCGAGTGTTTGAAGAAAATATTAATGATAAAACTTTGAAAACTAGCAGAAGAATATTCGCAACCTCGACTTTTCAGAGAAAATGTAATAATGTCTGAATCTACAAATTTATACGAAATTTTCTATTCCAGTTTACCGTTGGATATAATAATTAATTGTAACTTATTTTTATCAAGCGCACACTGACTAATGATTCAAAAGGGTCCTGCTTATGCGCTCCCAAACTACAGCCTTTCGCAAAAGGTGTACCTTAAAGAACGCACCCAAGCCGTTATCAGGTCGACAGCCGTTTTGCAAATTCAACGTATTCTGGTGAACAACTGATATTTAAGGAAAATAAAAAAAACCGCCCTCTTTTCTGTAAGAAAGCGAACATAGGGAAGCTCGTCGTTCGCGCTGAATATTACCCGTCTGGGAGAAAACCTTGTCGCAGATTTTTACCGACCGAGTGTGTGATAAATCGCTTTAAGGATACACTCCCATTAAGGCCATGTGTCACACGTCCAGTCGGTAAAAATCCTACTGTCAAGTTTTCTCCTAGACGGATCATATTTCGAGCAAAAGAAGAGAAAGCGGTTGTTCGTCGTTCAACAGAGCGGAACGTGTTTCTTTTCTTTTTTCCCAAAAATCAACCGTTTCAGAAATCATTGGGAATCTGCAAATCAGCTATCTCTCTCGCACTCATGGCCGCTCGGTCGGTGTGACACTTGGCCTTAAGAATAAAAAAAAATACATTTTTTTTTTCCTATTTCCATTCTAACGCATCTCAAGAATATTGTTTTTGAATTTCAGACCGAAAATCCAACCAAAAAAATGGAAAAAAATTCCGAAGATGTGCAAAAATGAGCATTTTTTTACCGTACCCGTGAGACACCCTTAAGGTACAGTGAAACACGTTCAGTCGATAAAAATTCCGTCTCCAAGTTTTTTTCGAAAGCGACGTTTTGAAAAAAAAACGGTAAAGAACAATTCTCGCCGGCTTTTGGTGGAATGCAAAATGATCTTCTCTTTTTTACGAATCATCAATCGCTAAGAAGGATAAACTTGAAAACGATTTTTCAAATACATTTTTCGCACTCGTAGCGACTCGGTCGGTATAGCCGAAACGAACAAAAAATGGGCTAACAAAATTAGGAAGTAATAAATATTAATAAACAATCGAGAATCCCGAATGGGACAGAACGAATTCACTTTAGGACGAGTCAAGTTCACTTATGAATGTTGAAAGCGACGCATTTTTTTAAAATGAGATATATATATTGAGAAAAAAAATGCCGGAACTTGTAAAAACTGCGAAGTTTTTACAAGTTCCGGCACATCGTTTTCGGTAAAACAAGTATCAAAATTTAGGAAATGTCGCACAGTTTTGAAAACGAGATATCCCAAAGTCGATCGTAACTAATTATAAATTAGTTGACACGTGGTTGATAAATTAAGAACCCTCATTGGCAAGCAAAAACTCAATTTGTGATTCGTCTTAAAAAAAAAAGCTGTGTTGAATTATCTTGGCATGTTTTAATATTTTTTCTAAGTACAAGAATAAGAGGTATAGTAATTAAGTGATTTAATGTTAAAGCGCAACGTTACGATTTTGTAAAAAGTTGTGCAAATAAAACTCGTTTTGAAGCGGAATTTACAGAAATTCCGAAATTGCACTTTCATTGGTCGAATCGATGTCTGGAAAAATGTCGTGTCTTTTAACGTTCATCGGTACAACGCTCGGGCCCCTTACGAAGGTTGGATCGTTACCCACAATCAACGATTAAAAAATAAATATATATATATATATGTTATTGTCGAGGCTATACTGAATCTATACGAATTTTTTAAAATGTTTTCTCCACAAAACACCAAAGTTAAAAAAAAGTTTGTAATTTCACGTGCGGTTAGATGGGCAAGACGTTCACGCTACGAGTAAGGTAATGTTTTTGGCTATTTAGCACTAAGATATACCATTCCTAACAACGGATTAACGTAAGCTAAACTTTTGGAAACATTTTGAAAAAATAAAAACCCATCTTGCCCATCGAAAACCCTATATATTCAATATCGAACTATCAAGGATTGATAAAGTACGAAATGTTTAATTTTTTAAATATCTTTAATCGCTTTAATCTAATAAAAGATTATGACCCTGTCATAATAATCATCAATAATATCATACTTTTTCAAGTTGGTAGTAACACAATAGTTTAGTTTTCACGTAGTCAAAGTATAAAAATACATTATTTCCTCCTTTAAATATATATTTTATGAAAACTTAGCATCTACAGAATAAATCTATACCTCAATGAATTTTTTTTGAGGTTTATGGAAAAAAAAACTCACAAACCGTCATTTGACTCAACTGGACCGCTCCAACCTCCTTAAGGCATTCTTTTCGCAAAGGGCCGCAGTTTGTCGATGCATAAACAGAGCCCTTTTGAATCATTAGTAAACTACAGTGGCGCTTAATAAAAATAAGTTACAATGAATACCCAACGATAAACTGGAACTGAAAATTTCGCCTAAATGTTGTAGGTTCACATTTCTGACAGTTTTATCATTATTAATATTATTAATTATATATAATAAATTTTAAAAACTTATATATAATCAATTATAAAATAATTAATATTATAAATTATAGGGAGATGATAAGTGGAGAAATAAGAAGGAAAGTGGACGAAATCTTCAATGAAACAAAGAAACAGATAGGATGGAACGAACTTCTAAATGGAGAAATTAAATCTGTGATATGCAAGTATGTGAGAATGTTCGAGACAAAGGTGCGATGTAATCAATATAAGAAGTAAAAATGGAGAAAAAAATATAACCGAAGTGCGCCAGCAGGCAAAAGGCGTTGGTAAAAAAACCACGAAAAAAGTATATTTAGATGTAAGAGTAGTATAAGTAAAACTGTAAACGCTGTAAACGAATGTAAAATTCTGAAGCCCGAGAGGCAAGAATGGCTAATAAATCTATCTTATCAATAATATTAAGTTTTATAATTATTATCATCATTAATATTTTATTCGAACGTTTGGTGACCCACTGTTTTTATTGTTGTTACGGAATCTTTCGAATTTTCTCGACGAGTAGAGCAGTCAATATCAAACATCGGGAGTTATTTATTATATAAATTATTAGATAGAAATGTGACCACCATGTCATCTCCATGAAATGTCGTACAAAATAGACCATTTTTAAAGTCGTAATGTTTTTGTTAAACGTTCGGTAACTTGGTTTGAAACTTTACCAATATACTGGGATGTATTTTCACGTGATTGTAAACGAAAAACAGTTAAATGATTCGAGTTTTCGTAAGAAACTTTGCTCAATTGCTGATGTTCAGATTTTCTTTCCTCAAAAACGATATAGAGGAACTTGTGCAAGCTTCGAAGGTGAATTTTGATTGAACGTGTCATTGAAGGAATCATTGTCCTTCAACATCGATCATTGAAACGTAAATAGTTCCGAAGTTTGCATCATTAGTATGCAAACAAAATTCCTTTCTACTTTTCAATTCCTATTCTCAATATTGTCCAAAATTTATTCGCACATTTGGGCTGCGTATAAAAATTCAAAATAAAAAAATAATTAAAAAAAAACACCTTGCAGACATTTTCAAAGCATCAATATCTTTAAAAAATCGAGGCATCGAAAAGAAACTTTTCGTTGCCCGCTTCGATATTATAAACGCAATATCCTCCGTAAAGTTGTAATTATGGTAACCGACGAAACAAAATTATTAATAAAAAAAAAATTTGAACCCACATGAAAATTAACTTGCACTTGAAACATGTTTTACCCAAATTATAAAACCAAATTTACAACGCTGTTGCCATTTTGACGATACATCGAACGATAAACGACAACAATCACAGAAACGTCGTTCAGAAATAGGCAAAATAAAGAAGGGTCTGAAATGAATAATATTTTTGTGTGTTTTATCAGGAAAGAGGGAACAAAAATGCAGTAACGCGCGGTTAGGAGAGAGCCACGTTTAAAAGCGAGCATTCGTAGAAATAGGAGCAAGAGCATCGATATAGCGGCAGGGACGGGGATCGAGCGAAGAAAAATGCAGGTCAGTAGGTAGCCAAGAGGCTGACCGACCTGCTGGCAAGGCAGTAGGCAACTGCTGGGTCCTTTAATATCGAGCGGAAGCAGAGCATAGGCGGGCATATATGTGCGTGCGAGCCACCAAGCATAGGACTTTGGGAGCGTAAGGGCTTAAAACAAAAAGCAGCAGGAAAACATCAAAGTGTATAAAAGCCGAACGCGTGCTCAAGCATTATCTTTCCCCGAAGCGTGAAAGCAGCAGCTCGGGAAATGAAGCTTCCGAAAAATGCGATAAAATCCTATTATTAATTTTATTGCATTTTTCTTCCATCGTTCATCAAAACTATCGGTATTGTACAGTGAGATATATATTTATATATCCGTTAATTAAATAAGAGATAGAAGAGAAAGTAGCAATTTTTCTACGCGTCCTCTATAAGTGATGGTCTAGGTGGTACCGGTGATCGTGATACGCGGATTATTAAAAATATATATATATAAATATATTGAGCATTGACAGTAAGAAAGAATTATAAAGTTGCACATAGTATGGCTGGCTGGTGGCCCCTGACTCTATTAATTGGTAAGGTTTTCGTTCTTTTCATTTCTCTTATTTTGCAAACCGTCATCGTTACAAAATTGATTTCGAACAATAAGGATCGGGCTAATCATTTTTTTTTTCTTTTCTCTCATATCCGCGAGTCGTCGTGGAGTCGAAAGAACGAGATTGACCGGAGATAATCCCCGCAACCTCGAATCCTTCGACTCCCCCTTCGTTTTTTTTTTTTTTTATCGACGTCTCTTCAGGTAGCTCATGATTTTTGGATACAACAAAAAAAATAAAAATAAAAACAAACAAACAAACACTCGTTTCGACGAGAACATTGATTCCAGCGAACGGGAACAATGGCAACAAGAGCGGCAGCAGCAGGAGCAGCAGCAGCAGCACGATCAGCAGGTCAACACAGCAGCGACAAGAGCAGCGGGAACAGCGAAGACAACGAAGAACGCAATCCAACCACGACGACGATGACGACGATGACCACGAAGATGACGACGACGACGACGACGAGGACGACGACGATAACGGCGACAGTGACAAAGCTAGCAGCATCAAGCCGATATAACACACAATCGGATGAGTTATCATTGTACGGTAAAACGGACCCGCACAATTGTGTCTTCCACACGTTTCTTCCAATTTGTTTTTTTTTTTCTCCCAGTTTATCGATCGGTCAATTCGACGCCGAATTCGCAATATCCTCGGTGTCTCGTCGATCCATCGTTTCCTCCTGCTTCGTTCATCCTCTTCGCACAATCGCCAATAATTATTCGTGAGTAAAGTGACGAGGGTTCATCGTAGTTGCTGCTGTTGTTGCACCCGCATCGTTCTTGCGTGCCTACTTTTTTTTAATCTCTTCTTCGTCCTCGTTGAAAACGTTTAATCAGCCGATCGCAACGCGCCTCGAACTTTTGGCCTAAATTCTTCTTCTCGTTCTAATTGAAAGTGCACGCGCGATGTCAACGCGATAGCTACGTGGCCTGTGAGCTCACGCGTCCCGTGTCTTTCAGTCGCACTCCCAATAAGTGACGAAACTTTATCGAGCGTATTATTCGCCGTCTATCGTGCATATTTAAAGTGCGTAAGAATTGTGCACTCCCGTTAATTCGCGCATTACGTTCGTTTTCGTTGTACACGCACTATTGGAGGTTGTCAAAATGGGGAAGCCACGCGGTACGAAAGATCAATGGAGCCTCGTTGGCTTGGCACGTAGCATCTTGAGACTTGAGGCCAAGTGTGTAAGCCTTCGGAGTAAAACACACCGTAGATCCGTTTGTTCACGAGTGCGCGAATTCACTGTTTCGTTTCCTCCCTGTAATGATCACCCTCGTTATCCCGTCGTGCACTTTCGTTTCACTCGTGTCTATGTTCTCACCAACGTGCTTGGAGGAAAAAAAAAAAAGAGGAATTATCAATGACTCGATCAAAAAGGCTGTTTACCTGTCGTCACCGCATTTAATGTTTTATTTCTTTTTTCCTCCGAGTGTTCGTCACGTCATCGCATGACTGCGGTGCGTTCAGGCGGGGTTCTTTCATTGACGCACGCACACACACACACACACACACACACACGCACAGAACAAAGGTCACCGCGACAAGGAGAACCGGGAGGATAATGTGCTATGTGATCGAGTCCTCGAGGATGACGACGACGGCACACGCGGCGCAGCACCTCGGGTCTTTAGTATCGAGCGTTTGCACGAACACCACCTCTCGTATTACATCTTTTTTTCCACAGCCGTTGTAATACGTTTACGGCTAATAAGGGGAGCCTTCTCTCCGTTCGTTTTGTCCTGGTAACACGATATTTAAACACGTGTGCAATCCAAAATGATTGTCTCCGTTGATCGTTCGTTCGAACCTGAAGACTATCGGACGTTCCTTTTAGAGCCGATGTACTTTCACGAACAACTGTTTACCAGCTCGGTGCGTACCTTAAAATATTGCGATATGTTAAAATGTTTACACGATCCGATGAAGATTCTTCTTTGGTGACGATAGAACGATTTCGTCCTTCGATAATTGCGCTTTCACGAGGCAGAGGCTCGATTCTCAAAAATCGGACAATTCTCCCGCGTACCTCTTCCTTTCGTTCAGTCTGAGACTTTAACGGAATTAATATGCACTCGTATTCGTTGCAGGAAAAGTCGAGTGATCACTGAAGGGAGAGGGATAAGGCCTCGTCACGCGATACGTCACGTTTGGTGCCCGGATTTAATAAAAGTGAATATGCTAATCCCTAAACGACCAAGGAAAAATAGTTTAAAAAAAAACGGCGGATAACAGAGAACGGGCCGACGATGGCGAACGTACTAGGGAATGGAGCGACAACGGGGGTAGACGCGATGAGACGCAAGCCAGAGGAGGGAAGTTTCTCGCGCACACGCGAGACCCCACGCGAAATAAATATGTGTCTGTCGGTCAGTCTGTACGCGCGGGCGCGCGTTGCCTCTTGTTACTTCAAGCTAAGAGGGAAGCGCACGATTGGCCTCCCCGCCGCCGCCCCCGCTCGACGACCCGCTTTCGGCCTCGTGTACCGCTAACTCCGCATACGACACTCCCGATTGTGATAACGGTCCGATCGATATTGTCCAGCAACAAATAAGGCGAACTCAACGAATTGATGGAATCGAGGTCGTGCTAGTTGGCAATATCGAGAGCTCACTGTATATAGAAAATCTCGTTTATATACTCAAAACCACCCGCGCCCTTTACCTTCCTTTCATTCGTTGATACCACCACCACCACCACCACCACCACCATCAACACCAACCCCAGTCGCCTTTTCACCTCTCGCACCTCTACCCGCCAGTCGATATTTCCCGCTCACTGATGACCTTTCACCTTTCGCGTCAGCGGTGAACCGTCCCGAACACCCCTTCGGAGGGCGACCCGCCTCGCCCTCCCGCGCGCGCTCCTTTCATTCCTCGTCGTCGACGTCACGGCTGATCGCAGAGAAACTGGCGCTGATCCGTGGGCACGTTTGACAAACCGACAAACGTTTCATCCCCTTCGTACGATCTAGCCGGGAACCGCTGCCGAACGAATAGGATAGAGGGGCAAAACTGACTTGCCGACGAAGCACCGAGGTTGCTCACCCATTCCGCGACTTGTTGGCGAACACAAACGCGATTAGGAGAGAGTGAGGCACAATGTGGCACGGGGCACAGAGAGCCACATACGGTTCCTCGAAGGTTTGCAGCTCGTAAATTCCGAAATTTTATGTGTTGGAACGCGATTTATATTGGGTTTCGTCAAGCCTAAAAGAAAGTCGATAGCAGCTTACAAAGGATTATTGAAAATTAAAAATTGATTTGTGGCTTGGAAAGAAAATATTTCGCTCGCCGGGAAAACGTAAAATATAACGACACTTTCTGTAGCGGCTTCGGTTTTCGGTCTTAATTGATAGTTTTATTATTTATGATGCAATCAGTGAGTTGGGTTTTTCCATTCGTAGTTTAATTAATAGTTATTTTCATTAATAATCAAATATTTTATTAGTGGGGTACAATGTGTCACCGAGTGGTGGGGCAAGATGAGTCGACGCCCAATGAGGAAACAAAGAAGTGACGACGCTCCGAAGAAGCGCAATGTGTCACGGGCAACTGTCAACCACATGCGATTTCTCGGAGTTTTGTAGCTTGCAATATTCGAGATTTTTTGTGTTGGTCCGTGATTTATATTACGTTTCGACTAGTTTAAAAGAAAGATAATACCAGCTCACGAAGAATTTTTAAGGCACAAAATCAATTTGAGCCACGAAAAAAAAAAATTCGCTTGCCGGGAAAACGTCAAATATTGTGGGGCAATTGTGTGGAGCACAATGTGTCATCGAGTTGTTGAGCACAATGAACCGACTCCCAATGTTATTGGCAAATAATACCCGTTGTGAAATTATCGATATGTATGAAAATCTGTTATCTATGTTAGGAAAATATAAGAGTTTCAACCAGCTCGCTGTACCCTACGTTTCGCAGCACTTGACACACTGTACCCACCTATCTGACACATTGTACCCCACAATGTGTCAGGTGCAATGTGATACATTGTACCCCACAAACCGTGGGACACAATGAGCCAAGCCGCATATTTTTTTTCGAACCCATTATTTTAGGATTTTTAATCTTTTTGCAAAAAATATGGTAGCTTTATTATACGCCCAAAGGGCTATAAAATCGGTTATGACCTTTTTTTTTTAATCAGACTATTTTGGTAAGAGTAAAAATTCGATAGAAAAAAAGTGACACACTGTGCCCCACCTTCCCTTACGTTCGTTCCTTTTTTGCTTTAATAAACTGAAAAAGATTCGTGCGTAACGAGATGGAAAAGGAGAATTATCTTTCATTGAAAATCATCGGGACTTGACTCTCAAGGGGATCTAGGCAGCTACTTTGAGTTCAACCCTGCCTGGCTTAAAGGTATCAGTATCAGTCTATTTTCGGAAATTTTCGATTTTCTAATAACATCAGTTTCGTATACTACATAACTGTAGAAATATCGTAGAGAACGTTATTTCTGTCGGAGTGACCGATAAGGGGCTAAAAAAGTGATACAATAGAAGCGGCTTTGCGCACTTAGCGCCCAACCGCCGTGTCGAGCGTCCAAAGCTCGCAGAACAGAGATCCGAAATAAAAAATGTCAAGTAAAGCTTTTGATGAAGCTGAAGGAATAGTGTATGGACCAGGCATCGGTGATTGAGGGTGTCACGTACGACGTTTTCTTTTATTTTCTGTTTCTGCATAATGCGCATAATCATACACGTGTAAGAAGCAATAGACGCACTATTTCTATTTTTTTTCACCGTAACCAAAAATATAAGCGTTCGAGATATCCACAACATTTTATTGCTTCTCACACTACAGAATCACGTGCAACTCTAGACCATAGTGAAGATATACTCTTTGCTTGTTTGTTAAGGCCGGATCCTGAATTAGAAGGTCCAAAAAATCGATTTTTTTTTAATTGTTTAAATCTATTCCTGATTTATCTAAGAATGTCTAGACAAAGTTTTATAGCCCAATTCGAAATATTTCCAAAGATACAGCACTGAACGTAGTGGAGTGTCGAGCAGGTATACGGGCGCTCGGGCAGTTAGGGCGCCCGTTTTCTCGAGTTTTCGTTTTTACGATTTTTCTAATTTGGCGTATCTGATTACAAAAAAACTAGAAGTCCAATCGAAACAAACCAAAGCTTGTTCGCTTCAGTATCGTTTTTTTTTCTATTTGAACTAAAAACATTGTCGAAAAAAAAATTCTTAACAATTTTTTTAGCAAGTTGAAATAATTTTTTTTTTCACAAAAAGCACATTTTCTACTTCAAACCCGAAAAAACATTCAAATTTCAATATTTTTTTCGTTTTTTTTAGTTCATATAGAAGAAAAATATGTCACAATTAAAATGGTTTTTGGTTTTTTTGTTTCAGATGAAAATTACGAGCTCCATTTGTCACGCCGCATGGAAACAGCAGTGGCACGAATGTGCATAAAAATCGGTTGCCTGTTGATATTTTTCTTTAAAAAAAATTGTTTTCTTATGTTCAGACATGTAATAAAATAATCTGAAAATTTCGCTAAACTTGCTTTTTTTTTTACCCGAAAAAAATTCCTCAAAATATCGATTTTTCGAACCGGCTAATTCAGGATCCCGCCTTAACTGCGCACAATATCCTATACCCATAGTTCCATATCATACAGCGTTTCGTCCAACGAGCCGTTCTGCTATTTTTTCCCGCTCTGCATGGGCGCGATAATAAAATATCTCCGCTCGAACCTATGAACTCTTTTTCCAGAGAGTAAGTAAGGTGACATAGTAGGGAACCAAAATACCAAATTTTTATTGTTTTTCAAAAAGGGGAAAACTTGTTGAAAATAGATAGAAAATAGTTAACGTTTCCATGCCCAAATTGAGAAACAGCTCTCCTGCTAAGTCACCCAACTTATAAAAACCCACTGTTCTAAAGAACAGAGCGCAATCTCGCCGAAGTTTTTAACGCCCATACACTGTTCGTGATCCAGATCTTCCGTAGGAGAGAGTGGTACGACAGTAGTATCGGACGTATATTTGTCTTCAGTCTCAATTCAAAATTGTCACACGACGTGACGCTGTCCGAAATCCGGGTCTTCCGTAGAAGAGTGTGATTCGGCAGAATTATCGAAGTTAAACTTATATTGTCTTTATAATCAAAAGTGTCAAGCGAACAAGTATTTCAAAGCATCATTTGTTATTATTATATCGCGACCGGGTCTTCAGTAGAAGAGTGTGCGCGATATTAAGTTACATCTTTCAAATTGTATTACACGATTCATCCGGGTCTTCAGTAGAAGAGTGCGAGAATACGTGTGCGTGTATTAAAAGAAATTGTCAACGGGAACTACGATACGAAATTGTAAACAACGACACCTCTCCAAATAACCAAAGGTATTTACAACATTATAATATTTAATCTGAATGTACCAGATTACGATTTATCACATTTTAATTAAACTATTGTTTGACTCAAAACAATGAAGACCCTTCTTTTTCTCAATTTCCCAAATCCTTAAAAGAAACAAGATTTCTCGAGGTCTCACAGCAAACGTTCCCACATAAGTTATTACCCCGTAGAGCACTCGTGACTCATTAGGGTAGTAATCGGAGTAAAGCGTTTGCCGCTCGACGTTTATAACTCCTTAAAATATATATATATCTTTTCTAAACGGCCTCGGACGTAACAAGGGTAAGAGGCTTTTTTCAAGTTTTATGTACATTTTTACAAGACAAACTTTAAACGCGTTTTCATCAAAACAACGTTTTTCGACCTTGTCGACATGATTTTGGAAAAACTATTGCACCGATTAGGCTCAAATTTACAGGGATTATTCTATGCATGTATCTCTTCGACCCCTACTAACGGTATAAATATTAATTAATATTTAATCCTATTTTTAAACAATTTGAGTTTTAAAAAACAATCCAAGAATCCAAAAGTGCACCATTTTGTTTTCTTATTATCGGGGGTGAAAGTTTTTAGTAGGGGTCATAACTACAACGCCACACTTTATCAAGAGACGCGGCAGCGTCTTGACGCCAAGTAATAAAAAAGAAATTTCGATGTCACAGACGAACTCAACTGTAAATCGACGCCACGCAAAAACGAGTTGACGAATCGAAAATCTGATGACATTTGACAAGAGTAATGTGATTTTTTCCTATCGTTTGGCCTAGGTTATTTTTCGATCCGTCCACTGAATCTCCAGATCTCATAATTTTCGGTCGAATTTCCGAGCGATTTTTTGGCAGGAAAAATGATTCCACACTTCGTAGGTTAGCGAAATAAAGTCAAACTGTCATATCGTAAACATAGCACATACGCTGTTTTTATAATAACTTAACAAATTGATTAACAGCGCAGAGCGACGCGTTTAAGACCGTTCTCGCGCAGCTCGACAGCTGACAGCTATCTTGACTGCTATATTCACATAATGAAATGTGCTAGAGTGTTTGACAGCTCTAAACGCTCTAATGTTTAGAGTAGTTGAGAGCTCTAAACGTTATTCCTGGTTAGAGCAGTAATACCTACAAGCATGAAACGAACGCCAATACGGAATTCTCATTCATCGAACACAGGTAAGGATATAGTATATATTAATAGGAGAAGTGTATTGTATTGTTCACATATATATATACCGGTGTATAAATATCAAATGCGGATTTCAGACAACAGATGGTGCACCAATGCAGTTTGTGCTTTAAAGATTTGACACTGCGCCATTTTGTTGTATCACCACAAGTGTCAGACGCGCACGAGTAATAAATTGGAAAAGCGTGTGCATAGTGTTGTGTTGTTGTGTTCAATATGTCGAAATTTATACCGAACAAAGAGCATTAGCGGACAGCATTAATTTTTTGTTTTCATTTGAAGAAAACTGCTGCTGAATCATACCGATTACTTCGAGAAGCTTATGGTGAACTTGCTCCATCGCAAGATACGTGTGAACGATGGTTTCGGCGTTTCAAAAGTGGTGACTTCGATGTTGCAGACAAGGAACATGGAAAACCGCAAAAAAAAAATACGAAGATGTGGACTTGCAAGCATTGTTGGACGAAGATGATTCGCAAACACATAAACAACTCGCCGAGCAATTGGGCATTAGTCAACAAGCTGTTTCCAATCGGCTACGAGAGATGGGAAAGATTCAGAAGACCGGTAGATGGGTACCACATTTGTTGAACGACAGGCAAATGGAAAAGCGCAAAAACACATGTGACATTTTGCTCGCTCGGTACAAAAGGAAGTCATTTTTGCATCGTATAGTTACAGGGGATGAAAAGTGGATTTATTTTGAGAATCCCAAGCGCAAAAAATCATGGGTAGACCCAGGCGCACCATCCACATCGACCGCAAGACCGAATCGCTTTGGCAGACAGACGATGCTCTGTGTTTGGTGGGACCAGAGGGGCGTAGTCAATAGAGCTCATAATAATGAGCTCATAATAGCTCATAATAATGAGCTGTTAAAACCTGGGGAAACGGTTGATCCTAAACGTTACCAACAACAATTGACCGATTTGAACCGTTCGCTGCTTGAAAAAAGGCCAGAATACCGAAAGAGGCAACACAAAGTCATTTTTCTTCATGACAATGCTCCATCACATACGGCAAAACCGGTTCGCGACACGTTGGAAGCACTCAGCTGGGAAGTTCTACCCCATGCGGCTTACTCACCAGACTTGGCTCCTTCCGATTACCACTTGTTTGCATCGATGGGTCACGCACTTGCTGAGCAGCGCTTTGGTTCGTACGAAGATGTGAAAAAATGGCTCGATAAATGGTTCGCAGCAAAAGGGGAAGATTTTTACTGGCGTGTTATTCACAAATTGCCCGAAAGATGGGAAAAATGTATAACAAGCCATGGAGCATACTTTGAATAAAGCACTTTTTATCATTCTTCCGAATTTAACGTGTTCTTTTTTAGAAAAAAAATCCGCATTTCATACTTGTACACCTGGTATACAGGGTGAGGCACATAAAGTGTTACAGAGCGAGAAACAGAAAAAACCAAATACCTGATTACGCGTGAGAAAAGAAGAGGAATAATATCTAAGGAAGCGAAAACATGTATAGAGAAGTGGATAACTAGGGAAAGGGATAAGAGGGGAATAGAAGATAAATTAATAGGGATGCTGAGAGCGGAAATTTATAAAATATATACTCACCGATATATTTTATAAAATATATACATTTTTATTTCACTCTGAAGTTTTATTTAACGAGGTGTGAAATAAAATATATAAAATCGTATAGAATATATATTTTATAAAATATGTATTTACCGAGTTAAATTAAGTGTTTATTTTATTTCACTCTTTACTATAATTGACGTTTTACGCACGCGAAGTGTGCCCCCCATTTTCACCCCTCGTAAAATAAAATTTCGTACAATACTCTACCAAAAAACGTTTTCTAACGCGTTTGCGTTTGCAGCACAAGCCCAAGGCGAGAATTGCAATCACAGGAGATTCGCTTGAGATTCACTACAGAGAATAAAATGCCCATATGGAATTCGAGATTCCACACGAGATTCACTGGAGAGAATAACACGCCAATACGGAATTATCATGCATCGAAAACAGGTAAGGAAATAATACATTATGATACGAGTACGAAAAAAAACTTTTTCTAACGAGTGTAGTGTGAGTGAGCGAAAGGTGAGAGTTGCAATCACACGAGATTAGAAAGAAAAAAAATCGTCGAGTATTATACGAAATTTCGTTTTACGCAGTGTGAAAATAGGGGTTTTACGCACGCTTCGCATGTCTATTATCGTACCGAGTAAAATAAAATTCTTTGCTCGATACAAATTTGAAACTATAGACGTTTAGTATCTTCAAACATATTTGAATTTCATTTCTCTGTGGACTAGCGCTAATGGAAAAAGCGTTTTTTCCCTTTCAAAAAGCTATGAAATCCCTTTAAAACTTAAAAAAAGTAAAAAAAACGCCAAGTAATAAAAAATCCCGCCAAAAACATTATCGCTTGTGTTACCACATAAAAAATTCTGCTTTATCTCAATTTTTTGTAATTTTCATTTAAACACGGGTTTTATTATATTTTTTCAATTGAAATGTAAAAAAAAGTGAAATAACTTTTTATCCAGCGAATAACAGCTAAGAAAGTTTACCAGAGATGTTGTAAACTAAATTGTTAAACTTTAGGAATAATGTTTTTTTAAATAATTTATTTTAATTAAAAACATATTACTATTATAACAAAAAATTGGTATTAGCATTATATAAAAGTACAACGTATGTACCACACAAGTACACTGGAAATGGTGTGCGACTTGGCGTGCATGGTTAAGAAAAAAAGCTCGACAAGGCATTACGTCTCCTGAACTACTGAACTTGCAAGTTAAAAATATATAAATTGCCACAATTTATTATGCAAGTGGAAATTAAATTCACGATTCCTCGAAGTGTGGAGCATGCATTTGTCAGTGATGTGCGTCTAGACCAAACGATACTTGAAATCTTATTTTATTTGCATGATTTAAATAGTGATATGAAAATATAAACATTCCACTCTATCACACAACGATTACACATTGCATGAAATATTTTTCGTCCTATAGACTTTGGTGTAATGGTTACAGTATCCATCTCTAAGCCACAGCATCGGCAGGTTGAAGGTTCGAATTGAGGTGCCGGCGTCGTGCTGGTGGAGAAAGAAATATCTCGGTATTACTCTGGACACGTATGGCACTATACATGATGTTTTGTCGGAGGACAGTCGAATATTTTTCAGCAGTGAATATAACGTAACTCCGAAACGGTGACCCGAATTAATTGTTTCAATTGACCGATCTGTTTCAATTATCCGACAAAAAAATTCTCAATCTTTAAATTTAATGAATACGTTCAGATCATCTTATTATTATTATCAATAATTACCCAAAAACTCAATATACATGGAGTTTTCCAATGATTGTTATTAATTCATCGTTAAAAAAGGCGTTACTCCTCATTACATTAATTAATTTCTCGACAGTCGAATTATTTGAAACTTAGCATAATGAATCGCTTGATCCTAAATCTTGATGATATAATATTTTCAGAATTTACTGCAATTTATTTCCGTTTGTTTTGCAACCATTACCGTCTGCAAAAGCTGTTTTCCCATAAGGGACTGTGTTAAATACATATGTTTATAACTACTACATTATTTCGTGAAAAATTCTAAAATAATTAATGTATTATTATTCTATCAAGAACTATCATTCCTCAAATTTACAAGCATTTTGGCGATTTTTTAATATCCATCCAGTAATACCTTAAGGCAGTCATCCCGTGTGAAGGCTCTTTTTTTCGCTTTTTTCGGAACTTTTTTTGGCGAACTAAATAAACATACAGCTGCGAACTTTTCACCCCATATTTATTCATATTTTGAGCACACTTTACATTTTTTTCAGCCCGAAATCGTCGTTGATTGCTGAAGTACACGGCAACTTAGCCACTCATCTTAAAAAAAAAAAAGTCTTTTGCGGTAACCACGATTGCGGGCGTTCTGCTTATCTGAAACAAAAAAATCAAACGGCATTTTAATATGTGAAGTTTGAACTAATTTTTGAACTAGGATTATTAGAAAATATTGAAAGGTACATTTTTGGCATCTTGTTGAACATTTTTTCGTGAATTTTGGTTTTTTTTCACGACTTCTTCAACATGAAAAAAAAATGGCTTGATGAATCAGAATTATCCTAGTTTGCAAAATGTCTACATGAGTACTGAATAACGTATTTAAATTTCAAAGGAATTCGTTCGATAGATTTCGAGATATCGTGGTCATCAGTTTGAAAAATAGTTTTGAGAAAAACGCGTTTAAAGGTTCAAATACGATTATGAGCAATAAAATTTTGACTCACCCTTAATGTGCTATGCCTGGTCCATAAAGTGAACCTTCAGTTTCCTCAAAAAAATCATGCAAAGCCGATTGTTGCTCCTTGGCATCAGTTTTCGCTCTTTTAGCGAAGTCACTCGAGCGTCGTTCGGAGCGGCAAGATACGCACTTCATTATGGCGATGGGCGTAAGCTTGAGTTACGTGGCCAATTTGACATCCCATTATAACTAAAACTTTCAAAATGCCATCAAATCCTTTATTGAAGATAATCACGGCAAGAAAAGTTGCTATTTTAACGATAATTGTGCCAGAATGCAGCTGTTAAGGAGCGTAAGTCCAGATCAATGAATTTAATGATTCATCGTTATTTTGTGTTTGTGCTCCTAAACATCTGGTCAACAGTTCATCTCGAGATAAGTCTTCATGGACTGGTTTGATGAATTTTTGAACTTCTGCAGTCAGAGGTGGCTTATCGTGGTGGAAATTATTGACATCTGGCCTGTTCAACGCTGTAACTTCCGAACGACTCCGAATATCGGAAAAACACTTTACCCACATATTCTTCACTATAGTTGGATGCACTTTATGCAAAAAAAAATCGATTTTTAGAACCAGTCACACGGGATGACTGCCTTAAACGTTGTGTAAAGCCGAAATCTTGTAATCGCCTCTGCAATGTAATTAATTCATAAACGAAGTAGTTGAATTTTTGATCGCTTTGACTGCGCAGTTTCCTAAATGGGATTCGCAGTCGAAGGATGTCACATGTCCATTAGAAGAAATGGCGCTTAGCATAATATATATTCTCTTAAGGATTAGAATGAAGCGAGTCGGAGTAGTGGTGGCGTGAATCCGTTCGCTTTACCATTTCTTGGCGGCCACATCACCGTGTCAAGGCCACCCTAGACGATCTCCCTTAGAGAAAATAGGATAGATGCGGTATTACGTATCGCATACATAGCGCTCATCGCACGAAGGTGGAAGGTCCTCGTGCTCGTATGCTCCGCGAAAATAGGTCACGACGAAAGTGGGACGAATGACAAAGTCCGTGTGGAGTACTTGAGAAGGGAGGGGGGCGGAACGGCGGAATGGAAAGCTCGCAGTGTTCACGTTTGTATTCGTGTTTCTCTCCATGGTCGAGCGAACTCGTCAATTGGCGTCTCAATTTTTTTTTTTCGCTGATTCACTCTAGTGAAGTGCTGCGATCCTCGAAACGACCGTGCAGCTCGATCTCTCTCAAGATAACTTTACGATAACTGAAAAAAGCTAATTTACCGCGCGAATTACGCAAGAACGCATTTTTTCGGTTGATATTCTCACCGCCATTTTTTAAATTCTATCGATGACGCAACGTGAATAATTAATCGTAAGGCAGATACAATAAAAGTAACGTGACGTTTTCAATGTTTTCCGTTTCGACAGTTCAATTTGTATTCAATAGCGCTGTTACATACATACTTGCAATTACGTTCTAATTACGGCGCTTACGACCGCCGATCTTCGTATGTAAATCCCTCTTGCCCTTTCCGGCCTTTGGCTTCTTTCCCCCTCCTTTGCCCTTCTTACCGTCCGCACCGGCGCGTTTTTTCTTACCACCGCTGGATCTCGGTCTCTCCGTACTGCAAGACAAAAATAAAATTGCATATGTTAAATGCGGTATTGGGAAGGCTCGTCCGAGAATATCAATATTCGCGGCGAACTTTTGCGCAGTGTCTCACCTTGTCGAGGGTGCCGTTGGTATGTCAACCCGAATAATATCGTTTTTGTTCTTTTTGCTTATTACACTCTCAGCCAAATCGGTGTTTCGTCTCTTCTCCTCGGCCATATTCAACGGTGGAGCTTTTCGCTTTCTCTTCATGCCCGGCACCTGACTCGCTATGTCCTTTGCATCCTTTTCCTTGGGCAGTCTGAGGTGTAGCGAATAAAAGGAAAAAAAGATTACAAAGATTCAGGGATCTGTAGCAATTTGATTTTTATTTCTCACGAGCAATGCTTGCAAATGACACGCGAATTTTTCGGAATTTTTGCTGTTTTAAATTTTCGGGGTTCCTTTCGCGGGATAAACTCTCCGAGTATGCAAAAATTTCGTGGAACTGATATGTACGCTCAAACGGAGTAGTATACAGTGGGTAAAAAAACTATTTGTACACCGCGTGTTTTTCAAATTGTCCTACGAAAATTTTTGTCGAACATTTTATTTTTCTTTGAAAAAAAAATGCTTAAGTATTTTATTTTTTTTCGCAGGATAATTTGATAAACACGTGGTGTACAAATATTTTTTTTACCCACTGTATATCTATACATATAAAACAGTTCCGTGATTGACGAAGTGACTGGCGTATACGAGGTGTGTCAATTAAGTAGTGAGACTGCCAACGTAGCATTGGATCTGGCAACACTTGGGATGCGGGACTTGGAGGGACGGCAGGTGAACATGTGATACGACTTCAGTACGAGTTTAAACTTGCTAGAGTCGTTTGGTTGTCCGTAGCGGTTTTTTTTTTATGAAACAGTTTTATCTAGTGCCTTCGAAAAATGAGTGACATCAATTTCGAGCAACGGTGTACTATCAGGTTTTGCTTCAGACTTCGGCACAAGTGCAAGAGAAACATTTTCAAAACTTCAGCAACCCTGCGGAGACAGTGTTTTGTCAAGGGCCCAGGTTTTGCGGCGATTTAAGGCATTTTCAGAAGGAAGAGGATCGATTAAGATGAACCACGCAGCGGAAGGAATCCTCAAGAATCGATGAAAATCACGACAGAACGCACAAGATCCCAGATTTTGTCGATATTTTCAACGGTTTTTGAAGATGAAGACCTTCCGCTGCGTGGTTCATCTTAAATAGACTCTCTTGCTTCTGAAAATGCCTCAAACCACCGAAAAACCTGGGCCCCCGACAAAACACTGTCTCCGTTAACTGTTTCACGAAAAAAAATCACTACGGACAACCAAATGACTTTAGCGAGTTCAAACTCGTACTGAAGGCGTATCACATGATCACGTGCCGCCCGTCAAAGTCCCACATCCCAAGTGTGGCCAGATTGAACGCTATGTTGCCAATCTGCAGACGTTAATGGTTGCAAAACGAATGGAACTAAATCGCCGTAAATTCTGAAAATATTATATCACCAAGTTTTATGATCAAGCGATTGATTATGCTAACTTTCAAATAAATCGACTAAGTAATTGTCGAGAAATTAATTAAAGTAATGAGGAGTATCGCCTTTTTTAACGATGAATTAATAGCAATCATTGGAAAACTCAATATATATTGAGTTTTTTGGTAATTATTGATAATAACAAGATGATTTGAACGTATTAATTAAATTAAAAAATTGAGAATTTTTTTCGTTGGACAGTTGAGACAGATGTACAGTCACTGACCAAACCTCAGTCAAGCACACACCAATATCATAGAATTTGACTTCAATTATAATTAAAAGTGAAAAATTAACATTTCTAAGTGTTAATTTATTATGTATTAAATTCGCTATTTGTAAGGCTATACATATACGCCATGATCTAGACTTGTAAATCCACGATTCCCCCATTTTGGACTAACTTTTTGTTCGACGGTCGATCCAGTAATACCTTAATTTACGCACCTCGTATAGACAACGCACAGCCTAAACCGCTGAAGATAGGAACATGAAATTTCGAAGATATGTCCCTTAGAAGGTGTCGAGGTGCACTAAGAACGGATTTTTCGCAAAACAACTCTTAAGGCGGTGGAATGGGGTGTAGAAGTTTGTATGTAAAATTGTATTCCTTCCGTGTATCAATTTGAAACTTGCTTTTGGCTCCGTGCGCAACACTAGCAATGCGTAGCATTTATATTTTTGTCGGCTCTGTCAAAGGCTCTGTGATTGTAAGTAAAATTATGTAAATTAGCAAAATTAAAATCGCACCTCAATTGCATTTAATTTGTGACCATTGAATCAATTTGTCTGGCAAAAGACGACAAGAAGTGGTTCCTTTCAGTAAAGTGTAAAAAAGTAAGTAAAATTTCCTTACAATGTATATTTTTGTTTACTTGTAATTTTGTTATAGGACGATAAAAATCTATATAATTGATCTTCTTAAAATTTAACAAACATATATAGTTGATGTACCAATAATAAATGAAATTTTGTTTGCTGACCGAAATGAGCATAATTTCGAAGACCGCCTTTGAGAGCATAACGCACAATATTAATTTCTAACCTCAAATTCAATGTTCGAGTTGGAAATTAATATTGGAACGTAGAAGAGTTAAGGACAAAACATGACCCAAGTTTTAATAATTCAAGCTCGTGTCATAAGGCAAACCTGCAGCTATCCATTTGTTCCGTTGTTCTAACTCCGAATTTGCCTTAGGGAATCGATATAATTTACGTTTACTATTCCTTCCGGTATTCTTGCAATTTGTTACACAGCAACTGTCGTGGCCCATTTTTATTAAAATGATATTTTTTATTTAATTGTAAAAATCTCGTATTACGCTCATACAGACTTTACAGATAAATAGCCGAGTTTATTGCAATTTTTATCCAATGTGGGCGTTGCGTTCGATTTCATTACCCCCGCTCTATAGGGGATGGTGGGTCAAGTCACAGTGTGTCAAGTGCTACGAAATGTAGGGTACAATGAGCCGGTTGAAACTCTTATATTTACCTAACATAGATAACAGATTTTCATACATCCCGATAATTTCACAACGGGTACTATTTGCCAATAACATTGGGAGTCGACTCATTGTGCTCAGCAACTCGATGACACATTGTTCCCCACAATATTTGACGTTTTCCCGGCAAGCGAAATTTTATTTTTGAGACTCAAATTAATTTTTGTATTTCTAATCATTCTTTGTGAGCTGATATTGACTTTTTTTTAGGCCAGCCGAAACATAATTTAAATCACGGTCCAACACAAAAAAATTCGGATTTTACGAGCTAAAAAACTCCGAGAAATCGCATGTGGTTGGCCCGTGACACAGTCACTTCTTTGTTTCCTCATTGGGAGTCGGCTCATTGTGCCCCACAACTCGGTGACACATTGTACCCCACTAGTAAAATATTTGCTTATTGATGAAAATAACTATTAATTAAACTACCAATAGAAAAACACAAGTCACTGAGTGCATCATAAATAATAAAACTATCGATTAGGACCGAAAACCCGAGCCGCTACAGAAAGTGTCGTTATATTTTACGTTTTCCCGGCGAGTGAAATCTTTTTTTTTTCCAAGCCTCAAATTAATTTTTAATAATTCTTTGTGAGCTGCTATCAAGTTTCTTTTAGGACTGACGAAACAAAATATAAATCGCGGTCCAACACATAAAATTTCGGAATTTACGAGCTACAAACCTCCGAGAAACCGAATGTGGCTCATAGTGCCCCGTGGCACATTGTGCCCCACTCTACCATACTCTGCACGGAGCCAATAAATATTCTTCAAAACAAATAATAAAACGCATATTTTAGGATTTTTCAAAACAATCCCTAATGACGGGGTGCAACGGGGTGCAAGTGCTCGACCCAAACACCTAATAGCTTGAAGAAAAATTGCACGCGGGCGAAACCGCGGCCGGACGATAATCAAAGATATTCACCTGCTCTGGAATTTTCCTAAGGAGGCCGTCGAGGCTCGGGCCACGGTGACCGCAGTGACGATTTGCTTCGCGTCCTTGAAATGTTCGGTGCTCGGCAAGCCAACTCTCGGTAGTTTTACGTTTTTAGCCTTAGCCAAATTACGAAGCCTCTGCAATTCGTTCTTCGCCGTACGCTCTTGCTTCGCCGTACTCGACGCAGTGCGAGGATCCATCTCGCTCTTCGGATTGTTGTCGTCGCCCAGCTCCACCAACCATTCCTTCTGCTCTTGAGCCTTCACTCGTTGGTAACCGAATGTCGGTACCCATTTCTAGGATAAAGAATTTTACATCACGGATCAGAGTTAAAAAAACAGTCCGCCACTCTCACTCCGCGGTCAAGGTTCAAAGAAAAACATCTTCTGCAGACGTCATTACGATTGCAAAACGAATGGAACTAAATTGCAATAAATTCGGAAACCATTATATCATCAAGATTTAGGATCAAGCGATTGATTATGCTAAGTTTCAAATAAATCGAATGAGTAATTGTCGAGAAATTAATTAAAGTAATCAGGAGTATCGCCTTTTTTAACGATGAATTAATAACAATCATTGGAAAACTCAATATATATTGAGTGTTGGGCTAATTATTGATAATAATAAGATTATCTGAATGTATTAATTGAATTTAAAAATTGAGTAATTATTTTGTTGGACAGTTGAAACTAATTTAGTCACTGACAAAACCTCACTCGAGCGCACGCTAATATCTTCAAATTTGACTTCAATTATTATTAAAGGTGGAAAATTAACGTTTCTAAGTGTTAATTCATTATTAAATTAGCTATTTGTAAAGCTCAACAAATACGACATAATCTAAACTTGTAAGTTCACGATTTGCCCATTTTGGACAAACTTTTTGCCCGACGATCCATCCAGTAATACTTTAAGGCCTTAGGCCACTCTAGAGGCAAAAAAAGAGCATATTTTGTGATTTTTTTCCAGCGAAACCATAGAATAAATCGGGATTACAAAATAGGGGTTTTGTTATACACGTAATGGACTAGGCAAAATTATTTTTTCACAGCGATACATGTCAAAATGGCGACTGTGCAGCATTTTTCCGATGACGCCTTTATTTCTGGAAGGTCAAAGACCGGACCAACAGCTCCTATAATTTTTGAGTTATGATGAGACACTAAAGTTTTTTCGATTATATATAAGAATAACTATAGAAGTACGTAGCATTTTTTTGATATATTGTTTTTTGACAAAATCGTGAGAAAATTGTTTATAAAAAAGGAACTATGCAATATAATAATAAAAATCCTACGTAGTGCCTCAGAAAATGTAATTCTAAATATACAGTTAAAATTTCAAGTGAATCGATTGAAATTCGTTTGAGTTATGAGTCCAGCCGACTTGAAAAATGTAGTTTTGAGATAAACGCATTTAAAGTTGGTAGAAAGTCACGACATGAATCAAGAGGGGTGGCGCTAGAATTCGCAAATCGAGTATTTAGGGATTTTTCACACCCATAATCTTTTGGAATATAATTTTATAGGTAAGGTATCTTCTTAACAAAAAAAATCGATTTTTGGAAAATCCTAGAGTGGCCTAAGGCCTTAAGCAACGAATTGAGTGATTTCAGACACATGTGAAATTGTGCCTTGTCACATGGCTATTTTTGCAATATTGCAATAGGAACATGTGATTATTTCCATAGCGCTCTTTTGACTAACGAGAGTGGTCGTACTATTGAAACGCATACTTTAACACTGTAAAAATACATATTTTGCATCAAGAACTGTTTCTTATAATTTCACGATCCCTTGAATAACAGTGTACGAACAATGAAGCAAAATAGTGAACAGTAATTTTTGTAACGAATCTGTACTAAGGATTATACATATCATTAAACAGTCGAACATACCGCTCCTGTTGCTCGACCGAAGTTATATAAAAGTTATTTCAAAGATCAGAGGAAAACAATCACCCTAAGTTCGTCGTCCCATTTCAATTTGGATCTGCCCTTCTTCTTTGTCCTTATACCCTTTTCCTTGGCAAATTGTTGCCATTTGGACAGTGGCCTCGGCTTGGGAATTCTTCGTGCTCTCGGTATTATATAGTTGGGCTTTGGGAGTTTTGCGACTATGGCTTCGTCGATCCTTTCGGTAGGAAGTGACCAAATTCGATTGATAAGCAACTGAACGTTGTCTCTCGTCAGAGATTTCAAATATTCCTCGGTATTTGTCCTGCGAAGAATGGTTCGTTATTATTGATTTTATTCAAAACTTGTGGAAAGATTCATACTTTGAATCTTGAAAAATTCTGACGTGAAAATTTTCTATTACGTCAAACAAAAAAACCATGTAAATAAAAAATGTAAAAACGACTTTGTTGGCATCCTGGCACTGCCTAAAGCTTTGGAGGGAAAAGCCAAAGTTATAATTCATCGACCGTAGAAAAGAGTAATTGGATGCGCAAAATGTATCACAAACCAGTTATAATTTGACGTTCTTTTCTTGATGTTCAATTTTATTTCAAGTCATTTTTTAGTTAGAGTCAACTATTGTTGCAACTTTTACCAATGCGTGTTAAACATTAATCATGACCAATAGACGCATTGTTTTCTTTTTTTTCTCGTAAATGAAAGCTGTCGTTGAGGTTATGTCGTAATTTTTATTTGAGGTTACTTGAGCTCGGCGACGTCGAGTGCGTTGTAATCCGAGGCGAGTAATGTTCCTTCGTCAATATCAAGGTCCACAATTTTCTCAACCGTTGTTGAGGCAATGCTCTTTTTATTTTTATCATCGTTTTCCAGCACCGCGGTCACGATATCCATTTTAGAATGAACGGTACCGATACACTTCGAACGAAAGTCTGCACGTTGTCAACACGCGACGATCCAGTCGCGCAGGACGATCGGAAAGTTTTCGCCTCGACTAGGGTGGCGGACTATTACGGTTCTCAGCAGGGCGGCTAGAGGGAATAGAAGTAGGAGGAGTCCGAGCTCTTACGGCCTCTGCACACGGCGCGCGATTTGTGACGAGCGATGAGCGATATCCAATGGTAGTTCTGGTATTCCAGAAAACCCCTAGTAGAGGGGAGCTCCCATTGGATATCGCTCATCGCTCGTCGCTCATCGCGCGCAGTGTGCAGAGGCCATTATGGAGAGATTTGAAAAAAGTGACTACAAAAACGTGGACAAGCAGGGATGGCGCCACTATCGCTAAGACCTCGAGAAGTGAGCTGCGTGTGACAGGACGAAACCACGGTCTTACATACAGGTCTGAAACTCCGTCGGATGGGGGGGATCGCTTACTGACGAAAATTTTTTAATGCACTGGCCGCTAGGAGCGCTGCTATCTTAAAAGAGTTGCCGGCGAAGTGTAGTACGGGGGCAGACGGAGGTATTGAAAAAAGACAGAGCTAATCGCCGCAATACTCTGCATCTGCCTGTCTCCGTAACACCTCATTTCAATTATTGGTTCTGCAGTATATATATATATATATTGGTGGTATCTACCAATATAGCTAATTATAATGAATAAAATTAAGCGGTGAACCAACCCAACAAGCCGCCAAATCTAATTAAACCCCAAGCGTGGCTATAACTTAAATATTAGAAAACTGTCTTATTCATGTAAAGATAATCGTAGTCGCACGGATAGGGTGCTGAGCTACCGTTTTGAAGGAGCCGAGTTCGATCCCCGAAGAGTGGGCTTTTTTTTTGCATTTGCATAGGTTTCTGGTTATGTATTAATTATTTATACACATTGTATTGTTTTTGTATGTCATTATTTTCTTTCTCTCAAATAAAAATTCTAATTAATTTTTAAATAAATGTTTTTATTTTTTTATCGGTTTTTTGGTCGTTGGTAAAGGTTTCGAACTATGGGTAAATAACAAAATGATGAAATCATTTATACCACGTCGCATTTTATTATTACAACACGCGAAATAACGAGTGCTTCGATAATTCAATTCTGCTTCCAGTTTTGCACCCCGGCACAACACAGATTCTCGGGATTTTTTCACTTTCGATAAGTCAATAGCACAGGAAATCCACTAATGAGTCGCTTTTGTTTACAAAATTATTTTTGGTGGTTATGTTCAACTGGGGGCAAGATTTCAGCGCCGCGTAGTGTCAATTCTCAACGAATATTTTCGTCCGTAAGCGGCCTACCCCCACCATGCAAATTCTGGCAGAGTTTCCAGGCCTGTATGTAAGACCGTGGACGAAACAAATAAATCATGAGAAGTGAGCTGTGTATAAGGTAGAATGATACCTGAGAAGTGGGCTGCGTACGAGATGTAAAATTATATGTACCAGCGAGATCTCCGCAAATGCGTTGTGATAGACGAATATATTTTTAATATAGCAATGCACAATGAACAATGTGCATTAATTGCACAATAACGGTGAAAAATGTCAAAAATAATAATAATGCAATACGTAGTGATAGAAAAATATTTTTATTATAACAATGTTTAATCGTACAACGAACGGTAGAAAATGTCTTAAATAATACTGATGCTTTTATTTTCTTGAATTAATTCTTATTTTCGTCGGCAAATACGACGGTAAATTAATCCCTGCTGTAAAAGAACATTGCTTGGCAATCTGTTTATATTAAAACTCGCAAACGGCGAAACGGTAACGCGATAATTCTTACGATAACGATATTTAACCCTACAACTCACGACTCATTTTTTTTACCGTCAAACGCATGACTGGGGTATATATGCATCCCGTACTTTTCTTTGTCATAAAACCGATCCTACGGGGATAAATGTACTTTATTATACCTCAACATCTTCGTATTTTCATAAGAAAGTAAATAATGTGCGAGCCATCTGATTTCATTAACATTTTATTAGTGAAAAATCCATTTAAAGACTGAAAAACGGAAAAAATCGGCAAAAACCTCATTTTTTGCATAAAAATTGGAGTGCTAACGGACCCCAGTCATGAGTTCTAGGGTTAAATAAAAATGAAAAGAAAACCACACAAAATAAATTGCAATTATTCATTGCAGCAAGAAATTTAAAAAATTGTCCAGTATTTATTTTTTGATTTGAGAAAAACACTGTAATCACGATATAAAGTCGAAGCGATATTGCTTGCTTTAATGTTTTAAAGATAAAATATGGGTGTTCTCTTGTCAACATCAAGACTGGTTTGTCTCGAAAATTCGATTTTAACAATCCTCAAATTGTCGAATATTGTGTGGACAGGGTGTATAAAAATTATGTGTCACCAGTCCGCCAGGTGATTCTCCGAGTCACGTTTGGCGAAGATCACCCCCCAACATAGACCCGCAAAATTAACCTTGACCCCAAAACTCAAGGTCAAATTTTTTATTGGCTTGAAAAATTCTACTAAATGAGAGGAACAAAAGTCAGAAAGGAACCATGGGTCGCAAATGAGCCCGTCACCCAGAAAATAAAAAATAAAATATTAAAAATTCGGAAATATGAGTTTCTCGGATCGTGGATAGGAGAAACACAACAATAGCGAGTTAAGCACCAAAATAAAGCCCTCCATCACTTAGCCAGTGGATTCTATTATTCGAAAAAAAAAGAACTTCACCGATGTCCGGCTCTCATCACAAGGAGGTGGACGGATAGACACATGGTAAATGACAACAACTTTTGAGGCTACTGTTGTCACACCTTGAAGAGTCGTGCGCGCGCGTGTGTGTGTGTGTGCGTGCGTGTGCGTGTGTGTGTGTGTGTGCGTGTGTGTGTGTGCATGTGCGCATATGAGCTCAGGTAGCGATCAGGTCTCCGTGGTTCGTCACTCCCAGGGTATTTACCGACTCCAAACCCTCGCTGCTGTCTTTTTAATTATCGCCTGGTCGATTTTATCGCGGGCCATGACGTTGGCGGTGGCGTCGAAGGTAAAGAACCGATCCGTTTATACCGATGGCTCGTAGCATACGGGCTTGTTCTCCAGCTTCCACATGCCGACCTCCATTACGCAGACATGCTCGCAGCCTTTCCTCTAAATTGGTCCGAACTCTGGCCAAGAATTGTCGGTTTCGTCTCAACTGGGCCATTCCACCATCTATCCGGCGTCTCAGATCCACTGGCGTTCTGATCGCGCTGCCAGATCTATAAACGATGGCTTTTAGCGCACCCTACAAGAAAAAATCCAAAGGATTAAGGTCTGGAGAACGTGGTGGCCATAAATGTGGCGCAGGCCGACGGCCTATCCATCGCGTTCGAAAGGCTTCGTGAAGAAAAGCACGAACTTGCCGACCAAAATGTGGTGGGGCGCCATCGTGCATAAAAAAGAGGCCTTGGCGATTCTGCCGCGGAACAATTTCTCGTAAGCGATGGATGAAATCGCGCTGCAGAAAAACCAGATAATTTCGACTATTCAACCGCGACGGAAGATAGGCCGGACCAATGATGTTGCCACCAACGATACCTGCCCAAACATTGACGCTGAATCGACCCCGGTGGACTCGTTGCATCATCGCATGAGGGTTCCTGTCAGCCCAGATGCGAATATTTTGCCTATTCACAATGCCGGTGCTCGAGCAGCTCACCTCGTCAGTGAACAAGACGTGCTCAAGAAATCAAGGGTCTCTTTGCAATTTCCGAAGCATCCAGCGGCAAAAATTCCAACGAACTTGATTGTTGCTTGGACATATTGCACACGATAGGGTCGCAGGCCCTCCTCGCGAATTATGCGACGAACTGTTATATGCGCTACACCAACGCGAGCGGCTATTCGGCGTAAGCCCATGGCGGTAAAGGTCCGTGCAAGAGCAATAACACGCTCCTCGATCCTCCAATGGACTCGAGGACGTCCTGCTCTCCGATGTCCAGCGCCCTGGATGGCAAACCTTTCCTGGTCATTAAAGCGCTCATCAAGACGTTGAAATTCACGCCGATCTGGGATTGCACCAAGCCTTAGCCCTCCCCCCACGGGCACGCTGGAGCAGCCACTCTCCATAAATTTCGCGAGCTCGAACATAGTTTCCAAAAGCCTGATCAATAGCGCGAATCATAAGGCGTTGGTCTTGTCCATCTCGCACCGACCACGATGGTGACGTCGGTAACGATCCATGGTCACACACGATACGACCAAGATAACACGACCAGATAATCAAACGACAAGGCAGCTAGACACGGCCAGACAGTAACAGACGATAATACCAAGAGACACGACCAGACAGTTAAACAACCAAGACAGTCAGACACGATTGGACAGAGAGACAGAGACACGAATAAGCAGTCAGACACAATGCAACATAGAGACACGACCAAACCATTCAAATCCCCTGGCTGAGTGATGAAGGGCTTTATTTTGGTGCTTAACTCGCTATTGTTGTGTTTCTCCTATCCACGATCCGGGAAACTCATATTTCAGAATTTTTAATATTTTATTTTTTATTTTCTGGGTGACGGGCTCATTTGCAACCCATGGTTCCTTTCTGACTTTTGTTCCTATCATTTAGTAGAATTTTTCAAGCCAATAAAAAAATGTTACCTTGAGTTTTGGGGTCAAGGTTAATTTTGCGGGTCCATGTTGGGGGGTGATCTCGCCGAACGTGACTCGAAGAATCACCTGGCGGATACCTGAGTAAACGGCGAGAAAAACAGGTAAACTTCGGGAATTTTTATCTCAAAAACTAATGTTTCGATGGGATCCGGGTTTTTTTTATTGGAAAATATGTACGTTGAGGTATGTTTAGGAATTTTTAAAAATAAATTCGTGGACTGAAAGCGCCGTTGTTGTGCTCAGCGTCAGACGTGTTGTTCGTTGACGTGGCTTGTGGTGCCAAGGATTCCGGCAGTCGGTTGATCTGAAACATGAAAACGCAACGGATTCTTGAACTATAATATACAAAGGAGTTCGCCTCGTATGATTTTTTTGAAATTTTCATTTTTGACGGAATTGCGACCGTTTTAATTTAACATTCGTTTTTCGTTCGCAATTTCCGATGATTTTGGTTGCATAAAAAAGCAATAGTTCAATCAAATGAAAAACCCCTACGTGGCGAACGGGAAAAACTATCGAAGAATGTTGTATCCAAATTTGGACAAAATCGGACAAGCCGTTTTCGAGATACATCTGGCACCGACTTTGAAAACTATGTTTCGAGATAATCGCGTTTGAAAAGTGGGTAAAGAAATGACGCGCTCGGCCGTTGGGCCGCTGCACGATCTTTCGGTGAATTCTCCGTATAATTTTGGCGATTGCAGAATTTCAACATGAAATGTTCGAACAATATTCTTCGTACTTCAAACATTAAAAAAAAGAAGTTAAAATCGATTTTTCAAAAAGTGTACTTCAATGCTGTTTCGAAGTTTGTTAGAAAAATTACTCGCAGGATAGAGATATTTTTTACTTTACCGTTAATCAGCAATCCCAGGGCCCCGGAGTTATCCTACCCTTGTATACCTGCTCGCTATAACAAAAGGCCCCAGCGCAACAGCTGCAGACCCAACCGACCGCGCGCTCGACGTTCTGCCGCCTTTCGCAGAATAACCCACAACTTCAATATTGCGAATTTCAACATGAAATTTATACACAATATTCTTTGAACTACGAACTACAAGAAAAAAAAATCGATTTTTTGAAAAATGTACTCAGGTACCTCTCCTTAACGTATTTGCTGGTATTTTCCATGGAGCCTAGGATGCGTATTTGATCCTCTTCCATCTCTCTTACATAAAATGCACACGTAGCTCACTTCTCGAGGTCTTAGCAATAGTGGCGCCATCCCTGTTTGACCACGTTTTCGTAGCCACTTTTGAGATACACAGTTCGGACTCCTTTATTCTAGCCTCCCTGGTTCGCAGTTTGGATTGAAATGACAAAAGTGAGCAGCTCACCCTATTACGGTTCTTTTCACCTAGTGAAAACGCAAGGCTATTCACGTGACTTTACTCGACACGAAAGTTCGTGTCGAACATCCTAATGCGCAAGCGTGAGCGTCTTCCTAAAGCAGCAACGACACATCCAAAGCTGTATAATGAAACAATGAAACGAGTTACTACGAAATAGTTTATTCAGAGACAACAATCATCTCGACGCCAAATACTTAATAATTAGCAACTAAAAGTTTATACCGCAGACAGTAAAGTATTATTATTTGATAATAATGAATATGATGATAATTTTGCTTTCGTGGGATCGGGAAAATCGAATGCTTCGTTTTCTGTAACGTTCGTGATGCGAACTTTTATTCTTTAACTTGCTCTTTATCCGATTAAAGAGTTTGTTTTGGGCTGGATTCGATTGGCGTTCTAGTATACCCCTTCCTACGGCGTCGTGAAAATGTGAGATCACGAACCGGAGGTTCCTAGTGACCTCACATTTTCACGCGACATACGTAATAATAGAGTGACAAAACTCACATGAGATGAAAATGCGAAAAGTAAAAGAATTCACTCGAGAACCGTAAAGGCCCCTCTACACTACTCGCGAAGTTAATCGAAGTTGGGCGAGTCTGGCGCGACTTCGGTCCTTTGACTCGGCCCAAAATACCGACACCGATCGGAAGTCGCCCGAAGCGAAGCAAAGCGAGGCGAAGAAGCACGAAGTGCCTCTCTACACTCTCGTCCTCGCCCAACTTCGATTAACTTCGCGAGTAGTGTAGAGGGGCCTTAATGGCCTCTGCACACTGCGCGCGATGAGCGACGAGCGATGCGTTCGTGAAAATGTTTTTCCCCCATTCACACTGCAAGCGACGAACGACTCGAGCGACGAGCGATGTAAGGAAAACTGAATGTAAGGTTATTTGAAAAATAAATTATACTAAAGTGTGCAAAGTACTGAAAAACTATTCGAATAAATCTAATGTGTGCTAATACATAGAAGAAAAAAGTATTTAGCAGTGCTAAATTGTTATCAGGTTTCCGCTTACTCCATAAATTCCTGCGGGAAGGGACTTTGAGAATTAAAAAAATGATCGAAAACGATGCAGCGGAACAATTTTTGGAATAACGTTAGCACTCGAGAAATTTAGCGCTTTGGCCTTATAATATTTGTGGTCAAGCCGGTCTCATGTCTCTTGACATTTAAATACATAAGTAAACATAAAGTATAGCTAGAAGTGTTGGATAGACGATTATAAAATGGCTGAAAAATGTCGTCTGCTGGCGCGTTGTCGCTTGTCGCGAGCGACGAAAGTAGAAACTTGGTCAACTCCGTGAGCGACGTCGCGAGGAGGCTCGCGACGGATGTGACGTTCGGAAAAGCAGAGCGCTCATTGGAGATCGCTCATCGCTCATCGCTCATCACTCATCGCGCGCAGTGTGCAGAGGCCATAATAGGCCTCCCTGATTGGTCCGATTGCAGTGCGTATTCGCTGGTGCGCAAACCAAGTGGCGCCGCGTGCCGGTGTAATATGAAAATTCTCTACTGATGAAATATTATACACGCAAACGCACGAACATTAAAATAATTTATTTACGTTCAATAATTTGAATATTTATAATAAAATAGTTTTTTTAAGGTAAGTAGAACCACAGCAGTGCAATATAAAAAATTTGTACCAAACATTTAAAATACGTTTTTCGCTACTTTTCATTCTGTTTTGGGGTTAGGTGACAACTGTCATTCACGTGATAAAATTAGTGGCATGCATATCTTTCAAAAGACGAATCAACATAACCTCAAAAAATATACTTACTTCGTTTTATTAACCCAATCTATCCACAGTTTTTTTTGCGCGGCTTTATAACTTGCTGCCGGGAACGAATAAAATTTGATTTCTCTACTCGTGGATCTCAATATATTTTTGCACGATTTTACACAACAACTAAAGGCCCCCCTACACTACTCGTTCGAAGTTCTTCGCCGGAGTACTCGCCGAAGCTAGCCGAGTACGAGGAGCGTCACCACACTACTCGCTCTAGCGTCGACCCCTCGATTGCAACGCCTCTAGCGTCGAGCTTCGGCAAAGGAACCATGTGAACTAACGGAGTTTCCAGACCTGTATGTAAGACCGTGGTCCGGTCTTATAAACAGGTCTGGGCACAGAGGCTAAAATCTTGTGACACTAAGTGAGGCCAATTGAGTTCCAAATTCCGCCACGTCGCTAGCGTCGGAGCGGCCGATTTGCTTATATATACTAGTGTTGTTGTGTTTGATAGTATATTGTGCATAACCTCGTTGCCACCTTACCACACCGTACACCGACGGCCAACAAAGTGCGAGGTATGCAGAGGGGCAATAAAAAATGAAGTTTCCTATTCTCAGCAGCCAAGAGCCAAATTAGTGAATCTTAAAACCCACGGGAGACTAATTCATCCGAATTCTACATTTTTTTCATCTAATCATGGCCATTGAGTCATCTTTTGCAAAGCATTGCGCTCAAGCGGATGTTTACGAGGTCACGGTTGATGAAATATGTTCGACCTACAAATTTTCTTTTCCATGTGTAAAGCACGCCGATTCATTCCTTGCTACGGCAATTCACTATTATTTGCAAATGCGTATGCGTCAATTGACAGCACAGAGAACTGCGATAAGTTCAAAAAAAAGTAGAGAAGTAAGAAAACAAGCAAAATTTTATAAACTATAATTACAGGACAAGGTGTATAGATTACCCAATATTTATTATTTATTATTAAATAAACGAATTGTTAACAATGTAAACTTAATTATTCATGTTTTTAATTCCCCTCATCTTCAACATGTTTTTTTTTTTATATACCGTTTTTGAGATACGCGCATTTATTTGAAAGCAGTAACTCTTTTATTAAAAACATTTCAGTGGAGAAAAACTTCAACCCATCCATTTAAAAGTTGTAAGCACCATCAACTAATCGCCCTATTTTCGGTTTAAATTTTTAATTTTCTTGTTTGAGTCATAATATATCATTGCTATGGATACATATACATATATGTTGTTCGAATAATTATATATAAATGCTATATGTAATTATGTAAAGTATATGGGAGTGCCCAGACCTGTTTATAAGACCGTGGTCCAGAGGCATGGCCAATTATCGCACGTTTAAATTCGATGTCCAATTTCCTGGCTGCGAGACAATTTAAGGAGGTACGGCTACTCCCTTAGGTTCAACTAAGAGACTACATTTATGTCACCCCACGGGTGTTCTGATTTATGTTAACTTATTTTGAATATTCGTATTGTCGATTCCAAAGTGCCAAATTTGTGGTAAATATTTTATTTATTGCATATTTACGAATCAAAACTGAATAATTAGATCCTCAACGACACAGGAGTCTTCACGACGATTTCCAAACAGTAGCGAGATTCTGTAACTCGTTAGCGACCGTTTTCGTTGTCGTTACCTAGCGACAGCCAATAAGAGGCTCCCTTTCTTCTGATCGTGCATGCGATTGGCTGTCGCTAGCCGGCGACCACGAAAACTGTCGCTACAGAGCTAGGTCATGCTCGCCAAACGAATCAGCTTTTACGCCCGACGTTGGCAAGTCTATGGGTACTATTTCGTCATTATGATAATATTCAACCGGAAGTTGAAACCGTTTTATAATGTAGTGCTTGAACTACACGGTGAAGTTCGAATTTTCGATTCTTTACAATTTCTATATTATGTCTAATTGATCAAATTTCAGTTTTCCAACGTCCTTAGATGGATACGTGAGAGCAAAATCGTGATCACCGCACTTCCGGTCGACCGTCTCCATAAGACGATGTGCTTCACTAGCTCAAAGTGCTCGACTTTGCAATTTTATTACGAAAAAACTGGACGGTCAATATAGCTCAAATTTTTCCAAAGGTTGCATATCGTATTCGTCAACATCATATAAAAATTTCAGGCCCGAAAGTTGAATGATCGTACCTCCTTAACTTCTCGTTGAATACATGTGCAATCACTGGGCTACCATCTGTTTTTGAATGAAATGCACATCGTTAGGCCTCATTCGCACGGGCGTTAAAAAAGCGTTGCGCTAAAAGCCGACGTTGGCGCTTTTAAAACCTTCTCGACATGTTTTTTCATACGAAAGCTTTAAAATCACTATTGTCTCGTTTGCCGCTGCAGGAGGATGTGAAATGAATTGCGGTAAACTACTAACAATAGCGGTTTGTGTTGCAAAAAGACGAAAACAGAATGCCTTTTGCTTCTTTTTTCGCCTTCTTGCAACCCAAACCGCTATTGTTAGTAGTTAGTAGTTAGTAAGCGATATTTAAAAGGACAATTCGTAACACTTTACGAAGATTTGAAGCAGTATCCTGATAATTTGTCTTCTGTGACTGTCATTTTTAAGGAGGTTGGAGCGCTTCCTCGGGGTCAACAAAAAGACTAAATTTATGTTACCCCATGGGTGTTCTGATTTATGGTAACTTATGTTGAATATTCGTATTGTCGATCCCAAAGTGCCAAATTTGTGGTAAATATTTTATTTAATGCATATTTACTAATAAAAAGTGAAAAATTAGACCCTCAACGACTCTGGAGTCTTCACAACGATATCCAAGCAGTACCGAGATTCTGTAACTCGGTAGCGGACGTTTTCGTTATCGTTACCTAGCGACAGCCAATAAGAGGCTCCTTTTGTTCTGATCGTGCATGCGATTGGCTGTCGCGATCCCGCGACAACGGAAACTGTCACTACAGAGCTAGGTTATGCTCGCCAAACGAATCAGCTGTTACGCCCGACGTTGACAAGTATATGGATACTATTTCGTCATTATGATAATACTCAACCGGAAGCTGAAACCGTTTTATAATGTACTGCTTGAACTACATGGTGAAGTACGAATTTTCGATTTTTTACAATATCTATTATGTCTAATTGATCTAATTTCAGTTTTCCAACGACCTTAGTTGGCTGCGTGAGCAACAAAACCGTGATCACCGCACTTCCGGTCGAACGTCTCCTTAAGAAGACGTGCTTCACTACCTCAAAGTGCTCGACTTTGCAATTTTATTACGAAAAAACTGAACGGTCAATATAGCTCAAATTTTTCCAGAGGGTGCATAACGTATTCGTCAACATCATATAAAAATGTCAGGCCCGAAATTTGGATTCATCGTAACGCTCCAACCTCCTTAATGTGCCTAGAAGCCACGCGCGCAGCGACGCCTGGCGGCATTGCCACACGATACTTGTAACCTCAAAACAATAGATGCCCCATTTATGTGTATTTTTAGTTCGTAAACGACATAATTTATGTAATGAGGATACGACTCTTTTACAATATATTGTATAGATAGAAAAAAAATTAATGCGATAACATTAATAAGCGCAATGACGTATATTAGAACTGCAAAGTTCTCGTCGTCCGAAGTCGCGTGGATCACGCGTGGGTGACCAATGTTCCTTGGGTTTTTTTTTTACATTTATTTTCATATAGGTAAGTACACTTATTGGGTTTAAAATTCGAGCATTGGGACACTTGCACCTACCCGAGTAGCAATTAAAAAAAAAGTCCAAATGTCCGTCCGAAAGTTACCTCGAAGTTAACTGTCCAAAATGATAACTATTGGATACATGATAACTCGTAGGTAACTTCCAAGTGAATTTTTGATACCCATTTAGACAACTATTTGGAAATTTCTACCTGCGTACATCTGCAGCAATTATTTTCATAACTACCGTTAGTCAAATTCCGAAATGCTGTTAAATCGTCGTTTGAAATTTTATAAATAGTAATGCTTTTGTTTTTAGAAATTTTTCTTTCCGCTTGTCCCTGCAAAAAAATTACATTCTCCCTCCGATTGTGATAGAAGTGTCGTCTTAACTTTCAGAAAAATGAACGTTGCCCGGAGTATGGGATTATTTGTAACGAGAGTTACCAATGTAAAGGAACAATTGTTCTCGTCAAAAAATCTATTCTACACTAATGTCGGGATATCCATATCTCTGTCCGCGGTAGGAGACATTCTCGAACAACATTATGAGGTTCTTAAGGTATATTTCACGTCCAGGCTACTTTTTTTTTTTTTTCTTTTGATATCTACTTTTTTCCACCATTAGTATTTCCATGTTGTACCTTTCCTGCATTTGTCCTTCCTTTTTGCTCCTATTTATATACCAGTTCTCATTCATAGTGATCGCAGAGAATCGTCATTGTAAAGGAACACCTGTCTTGACATCTCAAAAATTTAAGCGAGTTTTTAAAACGAATTAGAAGAGATAAGCGACTTTTTTTTATTTAGCAATTCATAAGGCTGTAAATTGATATGGGTTGTAGAAGGAATCGATTTTAAGGGAAAAATTTCAAAAATTCACCACACGTTCCTTAAATTATGCATAAAAGAGGCAACAATAAAAATGTTTCACCTTTTTTCGATGCCACGTGTTGGCAACCTAGCAGTCTGTACCATATTTTTCACTGAAGTCATAAGTGCTGGAATTTTTCCAATGTTTTGGAATTCGATCTGGAGGGAGATATGAGAGAATCGCTCAATCTATAGATATAAAACTAACTGATTGAATGACTGACTGACATATAGACAACGCACCGCTAAAACTGCTGAAGATACTTAGAAGATACGTTCCATAGAAGGTCTAGAGGTGCACTAAGAAAGGATTTTTCAAAAATCAACTCTTACAGGGGTGAGCTGGGATGTAAAAGTTTGTATGGAAAATTGTATTCCTTGCGTGTATCAACTTGAAGCATGGTATAAATATGCATCAAAGCAAATAATGAAAGGCACAATTGAGGATTTTTTAAAACAACCCCTAATTAGGGATGCAACGGGGTGTTGAAGTTTGTATGGGAAAATCGAATTCTCTGTTTCTATCTCAATGAAATTCGGAAGATATGTTCCATCAAGGGGGTGGAAGTGCACTGAGAAAGGATTAGCTTCTTGCATGGTCAACTATATATGGGCTGTTTGAGACTATCGAATAACAAGGTTGTCTATAGAGCTGTATTGCAAAGTCATATAGTTGCGTGGGCAACAAGGATGTTGAAGTTTGCATCGTTGGAATGGAACGATATTCTTTTTGCTTTAATTTAATCATTACCCGAATCCTTTTTTGTTTGCAAATTATGGTCGTAAACCTCTTGTAATAATATGTAGAAACGTTTGTATGATATTCAGTCTAAATGGTTCAAGAAAAAAATTTGAGGAATTAAGAATTCATTTTCGTTGCGTTCATGCAACAATGACATTGTATGATACTGGAGTTAAAGCTTGGCACTTTTATACCACTGTTTCATTAATCATCAACCCTAATCTCAGTCAGTCAGTCTACCACAGTGCCTGAAGAATATGACACTCTACCTTCTTTCTTTATTTCTTACTTTTCTTCTCTATCTCCTCTCTGGATCAAATCCTAAAGTTCATGCAGACGAAGTCGCGGGCAAAAGCTCGTGTAGCTATAAAACACTAAATAAGTACCAAATATTTTGGTGAAATATTGCTAAATAGTTTTGCAATTAAGATTTTTGTGAAGAAATGTTTTTTTTTAATGCAAAGGGGCATCATTCTTTCACAAATGAATATTCCTTACAAAACCGTGGTACTTCTTTAGTGTCTCACATAAAGAAACACTTCAGAATTTATCGCCATGTTAAATTGCAAAAAAAGATCGTAAATATGCCACTGTGCAGGACTTTGGTAAAAAATTTGATTGTGGACGTACTACTCGGGTGCTGCCATTCTTTTCGTCTTTTTAAATATGCATTTTGTTTTGTGTATCTTTTGGGGAACCGATTATAAATTTTGAATAAAGTTAATTCCTTTTTTTTTAAATCGACTTCAAAGCCCCTGTATTATCTTTCAGCCTAATACGACAGTATTATACTTTAAAGAATTAAAAGAGCTACATCCTTCACTCGATGGTACATAACTCGCGTAGTTATTTTCCCCAAGAGACCATTATGCCGATATTTGTCAATATGTACACCAATATGCCAATAATTAAATTCTCGATGGACTAAGATTTCTGGCGGCTCGCTTCAGCGTGTACCATCTTGAGTGAAAGTGAATTTTTCCCAACTACGAGCAGTACCTGTATCGAATCGAATGTACAGTTGGTCCAAAAAGTATGAGGGCTCAAAGTACGATTTCGAGGGTTGCTAAAGTTTTTTTCGTTCTCTCGAAATTTGCAGGGTGAGTGGGAACGATGGAGTCCCAGTCGTACGCGGAACATGGCGATATCCGGCATGTCCGTGGGCATAATTTGTCACCATTGGTATCGTTATCTGGACGCAAGATTACCAGGGCGTACGATCGGTATTGTGACGAAAAAAGTCATAATTGATCAGTTGGTTTGTTCGCCGCTATGCATCACGATGTTTTTCGTGACCCTTGGGATTCTTGAGAAGAGCAGCTGGTCCGAGTTCAAGAAGGAGGTACGGGAAAAAGCTCACAGATTGTACATCGCTGAATGGGTTGTTTGGCCGCCGGCTCAATTAATCAACTTCTATTTATTACCAACGAGATACAGGGTCCTGTACGATAATACGATATCGTTGGGCTACGACGTTTACACTAGTCAAGTAAAACACGACAAATCCAACATCGGGAGATTGGATTAATCGCGAATTTTATTCACCTCCGAATTAGTTTGTCGCTCAAACGGAGACGTCTCGGAGGGAGAATTCGTGAAAAAATAATTTTTTTCTTCGAGTTTTCTTGTCTCAGAGAGGAGCAATACAAATTATTTGAAGGATAAATCAAATAAAATTATGATTTCTGCTGGCAGAAAGCGCGTCCGTGTATTTTTATAAGCGAAAACGCGACGTAGTTGTATGCGGGATTTGTACAATGAATAGGAAAGGATTAAAGTTTTATCGATAGCAGAATCAGCTACTTAAGGGGTTGGGAGAACCGTGACGTTCCGAAGAAGTATCGGATAAAATTAAACATCCGATCGAATTTGCAGTCTTGTATTGTATTCAACCTTGCGTTGACAGACTTGTCTCTGGTCACGATTTTGACACGCTGGGTCAATTTGACCCGATTGGTACTTCATCCACTTGCCATTAACAACACTTCGGTCGGTTTTTATTTCAAATAATTAAGAATACACTTTTGACACTTCTTAACATGTCTGCATAATTGAAATTCGGAAAAGATCAAATAAAATTGTTGTAAAAAATGATTGAATATTGAATTTTGGGAAAGTGAGGAATTTTTTTAACATTCGTCCGGATCAAAATGATCCAGTGTGTCAACGGAAGGTTAAGCGCGTTATACAAATTAAAAAACGATAATAATTTTCAAAATCATAAATATTGCCGTTGCTGCTTGTTTTTTTTCAGAGGTTCAAACGGTATAGCTTGTTGAATTGTCAGAAAATAAAAAAAAATAACAAGTTTAAAAGACAAACAAAAGATACATTTATACGAAAGCATTAACGGAACCATTTTCATTTATTTTTCGTAATATTTGCATAACAGTTTACAACCACAACTTATTAGCGAAAACCGACACTTTTTGTTAACTCTGTTATTATGCAAATTTTTCAAAAAATGTAGGAATGGCGGCTTCAATGTTTAGCTATAACAGTACATTTAATAAAAAAAAAACTTGTTTTTTTTATCATGGAAAAAGTTACGAGAACCGTTCAGATCTGCGGAAAAGGGCCCGCAGCTCGACGCCCTTTCATGGTAATATTTATGAAGATTTTTTTGATATAATCGTTTGTTATTTTTTATAATGTACCCAAATAGAGTGCAAAACCGTAAATTAAATAGATGTTTTGCTTACTTTCACAAGCCTGCGACAAAGTTTTTTTCCCAGGCGGAGGAACACATCATGCAAACAACGAGGAAAGGGCGTTATTTTTGTCCTTATAAAATATCAGTCGAAAGAAAAATGACATTGTGCGCGTCAATTCTTAATTTACTTCGAGTTTCTTAAACTACTGCTTTATTCTCAATATCTTGTACAGGAATGCATATCACTGTACACCTAATTGAAATTATAAATAAACGAAAAAGAGAGATGAAAAGATATTCATCTCTGCGACACTTTTGGCTTTCGGACAACCAGTCTCACTCGCAACTTTGTCTTGTAGTCATGGCGTTTCACGCTTTCACCTTGTTCCGTTTCCTGTTCTATTTTCGAGTTGAAAGTATTGAACAATTTATTGAGAAATCAATGACTTATTCGTGTGAATACCTTTGGATAACAGCCAAGTATATTCGAGATCCGAGGCAAAAGTCACTAATAGTCAGTTCAACCAATGGCAATACATTTTTTTAAATGGCAATATATCGATTTACTCGATATTAATCAAATTGATAAAATAATAATTCTAACGGATCAGATTACGAATAAATATGAACCACAGCACATCCGAGAAACTACGCGAAACGAGCCTGAGTCACGATGACCATTGCATGATAAAAATCTCCCAATTTGTCACAACATTTGTTCTTGTCTCGTGTGCGAATCGTGTAAAATAAATAAATAAATATATGTATAGGTTCGTTTTTCTAGTGTTTTAGATGAGATTCGATTTATCGTTGTTTTTTTTTACATACCGAATGGAATGCTTCGAGCGTTCAAACAGATCAAAACATTCCATCGTGAATGCCAATTGGTACGAGGACCGCGATGAAGAGCAGCAAATTCCGAGCGACCAATCTCCAGTCGTTCGGCACCGCGTACGGCGCTAATATGTGCGTTAACCTGTGAATCTGGAAAGAACAAATCAAAATACCATTGGAAATCTCATTATTCGATAAGTTGGATAGCGTCGATTGCGAAAAAAAAACGTCTGCGCAAGAATCGTACCTCGTGACTGGCGCATATGAAAATGAAAGACGTAACGAGGAGATTGAGGACGGGAAAGCGAGGAAGCAGGACTAGAACGCCGTGAGAATCAGCAGCGAGCCATACGTGTCCCTGGCCCACCAAAGTCTCGAGGCTAATTCTACCGAGACCTGCCAAAAGCACGGAGTGCTTTCCACGAAGAGCCAAAGAGGCATTTCTGAGGACGATGTATCCAACGATCTGAAAAAAAATATATATATTCTAGCTTTCGGCCGCAGCTTCGCCCGCGTGGAATTTAGCCCATAGAAACTTCATTCCCAGTTGCATCCCTTATTAGGGGTTGTTTAACAAATCCTCGATCATACGTTTTATTATTTGTTTTGAAGAATAGTTATACCGAGTTTCAAGTTGATACACGCAAGGAATACAATTTTCGATACAAACTTTTACACCCCATTTCACCCGCTTAAGGCAGTCATCCAGTGTGAATGGTTCAAAAATTTTTTTTTTGCATAAATTGCATCCAAATATAGTGTAGAATATGTGGGTAGAGTGATTTTCCAATATTCGGAGTCGTTCGGAAGTTACAGCGCTGAACAACAGGCCAGGTGTTTGTAGCGCGCGCTCGGGCACTCGATGAACTCAATAATTTCCACCACGATAAGCCACCTCTGACTGCAGAAATTCAAAAAGTCATCAAACCAGTCTATGAAGATTTATCACGAGATGAACTGTTGACCAGATGTTTAGGAGCACAAACACAAAATAACAATGAATCGTTAAATTCATTGATTTGGACTTTCGCTCCTAAACACCTGCATTCTGGCACAAAGATCTTTGAAATAACAACTTTTCTTGCCGTGATTATCTTCAATGAAGGATTTGAGGGCATTTTGAAACTTTTAGTTATAATGGGATGTCAAATTGGCCACGTAACTCAAGTTTACGTCCATCGCCGTAATAAAGCGCGTATTTGCCGCTCCGCACGACTTCGCTAAAAGAGTGAGAACTGATGCTAGGGAGCAACAATCGGCTTTACAGGATTTTTTTGAGGAAACTGAAGGTTCACTTTATGGGCCAGGTATAGCAGATTAAGGGTGAGTCAAAACTTTATTGGCGATGATCGTATTTGAACCTTTAAACGCGTTTTTTTCAAAACTGTATTTTTCACACTGGTGACCACGATATCTCGAAATCTATCGAACGAATTCCTTTGAAATTTGAATGACTTATTCAGTACTCATGTAGGCACTTTGAAAACTAGGATAATTCTGATTCATCAAGCCGCTTTTTTTCATGTTGAAGACGTTGTGAAAAAACACAAAAGTTCACGAAAAAATGGTCAACGAGATGCCAAAAATGTACTTTTCAATATTTTTTAATAATCCTACTTCAAAAAGTAGTTCACACTTCACAGATTAAAATGCCTTTCGATTTTTTGTTTCAGATAAGCAGAACGTCCGCAATCGTGGTCACCGCAAAAAACTTTTTTTGAAGATGAGTGGCTAAGTTGCCGTGGACTTCAGCAATGAGCGACGATTTCGGGCTGAAAAAATTGTAAAGTGTGCTCAAAATATGAATAAATATGTGGTGAAAAGTTCGCAGTTGTATTTTGATTTAGTTCGCCAAAATAAAAAACCCAAAAAAAGCGAAAAAAGAGCATTCACACGGGATGACTGCCTTAAGAATTGATTTTCGAGAAACCTTTCTTAGTACACCTCTACACCTTCTAACGAATATATGTTCCAAGTGTTAAGTTGATACACACAAGGAAAATCATTTTCCATACAAACTTTTACATTTCACCTCTTTAAAGGTGAAATGGGAAAAAATTTGAGTAGGAGGAGAATTTTCGTAATCGCGAATTCTCGGGGAAAACGTAAAAATGTCTGAATCTATAAAATTTATGCGAAATTTTTCATTTTCGAAATTGTTTGTAATTGATTTCTATAATTGATAATTGAATGTAATTTATTTTTATTTATTGTATTCTAGTGTGAACACCCATTTTCAACGTGCTTTTTTGGGAACTAAATTTTGAGAAACGGTTAAATCTACAGTTGTTAGTTTTTCACAGTTATATTTATACATGTTTGAAGTAACATCTTCATTTTTTTCAAAGCGTTGTATTCGAACTTGTACATGATATTTGATGTTGCACAGGTCATGTCGCGAAAATTTTTTATCGTCGGGCGTGTATTTTTCTCAGAAACTACTGGATCGAGCGACTTGCCGAGTTCCCCACACATGTAGGCTACATGTCGGATTGTCGTTCGGTCCTCCATCTTTTTTATTGCTTTATCATGACTATTTTCCAGGCCGCAAGAAGTAAAAATTTTATTGTAAAAATCTGAGTACTCTTTTTCAAACGCTGCTATTTCGTTAATTTTTTCTAAAGTTTTTCATTAGAGGGTTAAACGATAATCACATTCGTAAAGAAAAGAATTTTAAACAACGTTTGTTCCAGATGATAAACACGGTCGCAATCACAACGCCCGATGATAAAAAAATTTCCCAACATGACTTGTGCAACATCAAATATTATGTACAATTTTGATAAAAATACTTTGAAAAAACTTAAGTTGTACCTTCAAACATGTATAAATATAACTCCGAAATACTAACACTGTAGATTTAACCACTGCTCTAAATTTAATTCCCCAAAAAAACACCTTGAAAATGGGTGTTCACACTAGAATATGGCCTTCAGCGACACTATAATCTAGTAACGATTCAAAATTATTTTACCTTAAAGAATACCTTAAGTTAAAACAAATTGTTCCACAAATATTCGTTGAAGAATTATTTGATAATTTGGCATTCTTTTCTATCTTTGTCAAGAGTTTAATAGGTTTACCGGTATGAAAACGACGTAAGAGTGAATTTCCTCGCACTCGGATACCGAATAACAGAGAATCGTGAAGGTGGTGTAAGCTGCGAGGGAAACGAGAGCCAGAAAAGGCGCAAGAGCGGTACCGGGAACATGATCGATTCTCTGTAGCGCCAGGAGTGCAGCACCGAATGCAATGCCGAACGCGACACTGTAGCGATCGACACGCCAGCGTGACCACCACTCTCGTATGTCGTCGTCCGTTGTTACGAACAGAGCCTTCCAGGGCCTTGTCACGAAGACTTTCTCAAAGAAGACCTGCAACGACCAGCACAACCGTGGTACGTGTTTATTACATAGTCAAAAGAAAATCGAACACCTGAACCGATCTAGAATTCCGTGTAATTAATCCTATCGAGTGCTCGCCTCCCTAGCAGATTTCTCTTTTTTTTTTCTCAAAAAATATGAACCTGTTTATTCAAGCGGATGTATTGAACCTTGACACTAAGCAGTTAACGGGTTAGACGTAGCTTGTGGTCGGAAAAAAAGGATTTTTCGTGATTTTGTTTCTGGGCAAACGTGTACAGATTTGAAAAAAAGTTTAGATTGAAGAATTTGGCTTTAAGGTAGTAGTCTCGCCAAGGCGTTTTTCTATAGATTTTAAATTTATTTTGAGGACCCATTCAGGACACTATTGAGTTATTACCTGCAAAATTTCAAAAAGATTCACCGTTGTGTATTCGAGATCCTGGCAATCAAAGATTGCACGGTTTTACACGTGTTCTTATGGGGAGCAGTGGAAACTTTCACGTTTCACGCAATAACTTCGAAACTTTACTTCGATCATGTGACGAAGTGGGTAAAAAAAATGATGTATTTTGACCGTCTAGTTTCAGAGATATAACGATTTAAATTAAGTAATGTCCAGCGACGCTAGCGCCACGAAGAGACTGGAGCAGACTAGATTATTAATGTGTACATATCCGTATACGCAGAGTATGTACGCATTATTAGCCGGAATGGATAGTCTGATACAAAAGTGAGGGTTAGGCGAACATTATATTAGGCGTTTTCATTATTTATAAGTTTTTTACATCTCGATAAGATGTACAACCTACACTATAAGGATATTTCGCAATATTTCAGAGCTTCGTCGATTGAACGGAGAATAAACTTTTCGACGTGACTTTGGCGAGACTACTACCTTAAGGCCGTCTTCTAGTCTAGAATTTTGAAAAAATCGATTTTTTTTTGCATATTTTCAATGTTTAGTATTTCAAGACTATACCCTCCAAAGGAAATTTGGAAATTCCAAATATTAACGGACGTCCAGGGGATTACGATCGGTCCTGAAAGTCACGCGTTCGCTCACAGACGTGATAAACAGCGGATTCACCGCTCTGAACTCCGAACTTCTCATCATCAAAAAACATCAAAAGACTTCGATTTTGAAGAAGAAGGAGTATTTTATGGACCAGGAATCGCCGATTAACGAAATGTAAGTCTATGTACCATTATATGACTTAGACTGCCTGAAACTGTACTCGAATCTTTAAACGCGTTTTTCTCGAAACTACTTTTTTCGAGACGGTTGACATGATATCTCAAGTTGTAATGAACCGATTTACTTGAAATTTTTTGTGGACCTTCTCTATACATCCCTCTATCGCCCCTACCAGATTTATCGCGAAATTTTGTTACTAATTATTTTTAAAAAATCAACAATCGTGAAAAAAAACGGCAAAAAAATGACCTTTTTTTAAACAGCCGCCATTTTGCGATTTTTTTTTGCCTGAGGTAGGGGCTATAATGACATCCTTACTAATTAAGAATCTATTTTTTTTTTCAGATGACCAGGAGGGTTGGAATCATGTCAACCAGGAGAGGCCGTTTTTTTTCCACCCCCACTTTACCAGCCTGCATCTACCAGAATTATGGATTTTTTTTTTCGCCAAATTTTTTTATACAATGTCAAAGGATGAATAAATATATGGTAAAAAGATAGATACGGAAATATTTTTTGTTTTTTTTTTTAATCGCATGTTGAAAAATCCCCAAATTTTGGCCCTCTAGACTAGAAGACGGCCATAAGTATCTACGATTTTTGTATTGAAAAATATTTATAGGTAGATTCAATAGTTTGTGCAAACCGCCGTTTGAAAAATCATCAGAACAAATCATCAGAAAAAAAAAATCAAACGCATTTAGCTTTTGCATGAAATAATCTAGTGCTTGAACGAAGAAATTAATCAAGTATTGATTTTTGAAAAAAAAAAAAAAAAAAAAAAACGTCACAGTACAACGTAAATGTATCGATATTCGGTGAAAAAAAACGTTATATTCGTTGATAAAAAAAAACAACGCAACGAAAAAAAAAAATTCCTCAAGCACTGCTTTTTGATATGTAAAAGAAATTTGTCAAATTTGAAGTTGATCGGTGCACTGATATTTGAGATATCGTGGTCACCGATTTGGAACATGAAATTGGGAAATGAGAAAAATTCCTTTAAAGTTCGCCGGTTCGCGGGACCTACCTATAAATGCCCATAACTCCCTCAATACTGAACGGATCGACTTGAAATCATCAAAGCAAATTTTTTCCATGCCATATTTTGAGAATCCGTCAAAAAATAAATATCAATATTTTCAAACATTTCAACTAGGTGCGAGCTCTTAAATAAACTTACTTTTTTTTCAACGAAAAAAAGGTATAAAAAGTGGTATCTAAAGTAGAAACGCTGCAAAAGGATGCAGCGTACCTTTCGGGTCTAAATAATACGATATGCAGTCGAAGGATCAAGGGGTAACACCGCTGTATCAGAGCGAAAATTAATTTTGAACTTTCAAAGTAGCAAAAAAAATAATGAATTTAATTGAAAATTCACAATTGAGGACTCAACATACACACGAAAAAAGTACAAAAGAAATGTTTAACGAACATGGAGTCAAATATGACGTTAAAGTTTGCATCGTTGGAATGTAACGATATTTTATTTTATTTTTTATTTCTTCACTTCTATCATTAGCCGAAGCCTTTTGTTGCAAATCGAGGTCGTAATATTCGAATAAAAATACGTAGAAAAGTTTGAGCGATTTTCACAGGCTAAATCGCGCCAAAAAATTTTCAGTAATTAAGAAGAAGTAATTTTCGTTGCATTTCAACGATGCAACTTCAACGTCATAGCAAAATCTTAAAGTGTTTCTGAATTGAGATACAAATCACTAGAGTACCAAAGATTTTTGCGAAATATTTTTGCAATTAGCATTTTTATAAACATTTTTGTTTGCTTCCGAAAAAATGCAAGGGTGCGTAATGTCTGCAAAAATCAATATTGTTTTGAATCATCGGTAAAGTGTGTTATAACTAAATTAAGAAACACGTCGGTATTTCCGTCCGGGTTAGACCCTAGAAATTGAAAAAACTCCAATCCTGACTTCAGCGATAAAAACGGTGGCGGACGTTCCGTCATTTTGTATTGAAAAAAATCTTGCGGAATTTGTTCCCCCCCTTGTATATATTTAAAGGAATTAATTTTAAGATCATTCATTTTTACATTTTAATAAATGTTAATTAACATTTACAAAATCAACAACAAGAAAAACGTACAATCAAGCAAAACCTACCTCGGACATGTAAAGAATCGTTATGACGGACACGAGGCCCAAAAGTTTAAGCACCAAGTAGAGCAAAGCCCGGGGGCCGTGCTCGGCCAAACTTCCCGAATAAACGCGTGGCGGCAGCCAAGCGAGAATATAAACGACGAGAAACCAGAACGAGACGAGCGGTACGAAGTGATAAAACTGATACGGTCTGTTCATACAGAGGCACAGTGATACCGTGAGCAGATTCAACCTGAAGAGTACCTGCAATACAATATTTCGTCAATTATTTCCCAAGTGTCGTGTGCCACCCATCCTTACAATCTGTTTGACAAGAACGTGTACGGGAAAATTCAAAAACTATTTCGGAGAAAGCATTGAAAAAAATACACACACACTACATGATGTAAACCGGGATGCTTTGTTATTAACTAGCTTCCGCCCGCGGATTCTCTCGCGTAGAATTTGGCCCATAGAAACTCCATTAGAAGTTGCACACCGCATTAGGGGTTGTGTAAAAAAATCTTACTAATATAATAAAAGTGAAAGTTTGTGTGTTTGTCCCGATGTTTGTTCCACTATCACGCCTAAACGGCTGAACTGATTTGGATGAAATTTGGCACAAATGTAGAGAGTTACGTGGAATAACACATAGGCTATGAAAAATACAGCTAACATTTTTCTAATTCTAATATTCGACTCGAATCTAATTCAATTATGAAATAATCAGTCTTATATAATTCTTATTATAGGATACAAACAAACTATAATTATAATAGAAGATAATATAATATCAAATTTAATATAAATACAATATCTAAAAATTTTCTAATTATAACATTCGTGTCAAATCTAATGTAATTGTTAAATTAAAATTCTTATAGAATACAAACGAATCAAATATAATTTAATTTGGATAAAATCTAACGTCTAATATTTTTCTAATTATAATATTTAAAAAATCTAATGATGAAATTATAATTCTCATAGAATATGAACGACTAAAATATAATAAAAATCGAATAGAATCTAATATATTATCACATATTTTACTAATATCAAATATAACATCTAATATTTTTCTAATTATAATATTTAAATTAATTCGGTGAGTAAAATCGTAAATATAATTTTGTATGGAAGTTCAGTAGTTTTTTTTAAAAGTAAAAACGATTAAAATTGATCCTCAGACTATTGGCTATAAATTCAAAATAACGTATGTCAGCCTTTAATGAAAATCATACATTAAGGGGTTGAAAAGTATTTCAACAAAAATTTAGTGATTCACGCAGTCGAAGTTGCGGGCAAAAGCTAGTGGTAAAATATGCGCCTTATTATTTGTTTTGAAGAATATATCATATATACCAAGTTTCAAGTTCTATTATTTCAAGTCTATTGGTGTGCGTACACCAGGTATGCTTGATGGGAATAAGTGCCCAAAAAGGAGCTTCCTCCGAAAAAATTACGTTGTCCCAATCGCGGCCCAAACTGTCTTTCGCCCAAGTGAGTTTTTCTTGACGTGTTTTTCGGACAATGGCGGTTCGTCTGTGACCACGGTCGGACAACGACTGACGCTTTCTATACAAAGCATCTTGATGGAAGGGTCCCGCTACCTCGCGCTCGCGTTCGAATCTACCCTCTAACGGTTTCCAGGAATAAATTTAGCCGTATACGCTTTTGCCAAACAGACTGTACTAATTTAGAACCTGAGGAAACCAATAACGCATGCGACTATTCCGTATAGTGAAATTAATTAAAAGCGACATAACATTAATTGTATAATAGGAATAATGAAATTGAATTCCTCGGGAAGAAAGAGGCTCCTTCATGTGGCAGGACAACAACGCTATTCTTTATTTCTCTATTCTCAGACATCTCTATTCTGGAGCAGGTTTAATCAGAAACATCTCTATTCCAAAATATGTCGTGTCTACAACATTTCTCTGCTGAAACATCTCTAGCCGTAAACATCACTATGCCACAATAACTCACCTCTGAAATATTACTGCTCTTACATATCTCCATTCTACAATCTTTCGTATATGAAACTTCTCAATGCTTAAATATCTGTCTTATTAAAAATCTCATGTGACATCCAAAACATCTATATTCCGACAATTTCATCTCACATTATCTCTTTTCCGAAACATCTCGATTCCAAGGGCCTCTGCGTTGCACTTGTTTTATTCATGGCCAATATAGTAAATGCAATGAACCAATGAAATCTTCATGCTCTTAGTATACATTTTCAATACCCACTTTCCCACTTGCAATGCCCTAGTGTTGCCGGTAAGTTAGGAAAAATAAGAACATTAACATGATACCATTATAATTTCGACATTATAATTGAAAAATGAAAAATACCTTATATGGGAAATTCGTCATTCGCCAACTTCATATCAATTTCGTTTGAATAACCCATTCGTAATATATCATTTACTATATTGGCCACGAATGAAACAAGTCAAACGCAGAGGCTCTTAGAATAGAAATGGTTCGGAAGAGAGATATTGTGAGATGAAATTGTCGGAAGACAGATGTTTTAGATATCACATGAGATTTTTAAGAATACGGATATTCAAGAATAGAGAAGTGTCGGATACGAAAGATCGTGGAATGGAGATATTTGAGAGCAGTAATATTTCAGAGGTGAGTTATTGTGACATAGTGATCTTTACGGCTAGAGATGTTTCAGCAGAGAAATGTTTTACACATGACATATTTTGGAATAGAGATGTTTCTGATTAAACCTCCAGAATAGAGATACTTAAGAAGAGAGATGTCGGCGAATAGAGAAATAATGAATATAGTTGTTGTCCTGCCCTCCATGGTTGTCGATATCGAGACGTTTGGCCATCAATCGCGATCTATTGCTGCAGCAAATCAAAATTTTACCATTTCTACAATTCAATGATCAAAAATTTTACCATTTCTTTAATTCAATCTCCACTTACCCGTGCAAATCGTACGAGCGAAACATCGCCGGTTTGCCAAAAGTAGCAAAAGTGTCCGTAACCGGAAAGGAACAGATAAGCCGAATTTATGAGTCTCAGATGCATGTAAATCGGCAGCACGTTACTCGCCCCGGTAACGTGATAGATAAGTACGACAGCTTGCATGAGTCCGCGCCACTCGTCGGTCTGTTCGCGATTCAGAGCGCGCGGTCCACGCTCGCAATCCTCCGTGAAAAATAGACCGAGGGCAAGTATGTAACCAAGGGGTAGCCAGAAACTAAATTCACTGTAATACTTGTTCTCTTTCATGAAGAAGTTCGTACGATCGCACAGATAGAAGTACGCGAGTATCGTGGAGAAGAGCGCCAAAGATGTCATCAATGAATAAAAATCCTGAGCTGGTGCAACTTCGTTTCTCGAAGTCTCGTTCGTGCTGGATACATCGGCCTCCTCCACGTCTTCCGTGGCCATTCGCGAATAAGTCACTTCCGGGGATTGATAACACGGTCTTCTGTACAACCAGACACTTGCGCCCACCGTTGTGCTGATTGTAGAGGTTTAAACATTTATTTTAAAATAAATTTAATATATTTTATTTTATAAATAAATTATTTATGACATAAATAAACCAAAATATTATTGGCTTTCTTCTATGCCAATATCATTATATTTAGACAAAATAGGCATATTTTTGTTTTTTTTTCAGCAGGAAATGAAATAATGTTAAAAAATACCAATGCATGCCCACGAACGTTCATTGCGTTATTATGTTGTACGAAAAAATCAAAACGTACTGTGAGTAGTAAAATTAAACGCGTAGATAGGTTTAATTCAATTAAGGAGTTTCGGGACAAGTGATGAAATGTTACTATTTGATTCAAATTTATAGAGTAGATTCTTTGTTATATACCATATCCATAAAATTTACAATTAATAAAAAACTTATATTTAAAAAAAAATTTATCAATTTTTGTTAAAATATAAAATCGAAAAATATGGATTGCTATAACATTTAAACCACGTTGTTACTACGCTCGTGTAAAAAAAATAATCTTAAATGCAGGACTCGAAATTTCTTACAGTAATCGTGTCGTTTTCGAACGAAATATTGGTGTGTAGAAGTTGGCGCCCTGCTCAAGAACAATAGAATTCTCCCCTCACGATTCCCCCTAAAGATACGCTTTCCCGGAACTCCTTAAGGTAGTTCTGTACTTTTGGCCAAATTTTAGGAATAGCCTGAAATTTAAGTAAGGTGTAAACATGACCTTGATGGACTGATGCTCAAATTTTAAGCTCGATTCACCGTTTAGTTTATAAGATAATTGCAATTGAATATGGGTCTTTTTGTACGCGATCCCTATACCTAAGACAAACGGATAGGACTTTGCTCACATTTTTCATAATGGGTTCTAAACGGATCTTAGGATTTTTAAATAAAACCACTCGTGTATGCAGTACTATTGTGGGATTCATTAGAAAAAATGGCAATTTTTGACCGTTTAGTTTCGGAGATATCGACTTTTAAAAAGTATTAATTTTATTCCACACGGAACTCGGGCACAACCAGCTGCGACGAGCTGATTGGCGCGTAGTTGGGAACTACTAAAACTGATTGGCGCGGGACTGTGAACTTGCAGTCTTTTGTCACGCACGATTGCAGCGCCGCTCTGTAAGAACTACAGAGTGTACAAGCTCTGTCAAAAATTTACAACCAACAGCATCATAGAGGCATTGGATTTTTACTATACGCTGCTGCCGAAACTTTTAGCTCATACGTGTACGTACAGAACGTCCTTAATAACTTGGGGTAACACCGGATATGGTTTCAATTTAAGATAGTAGTCTCGCCCCAGTCACGTTGAAAAGTTTATTCTCCGCTCAATCGATGAAAGCTTCGAAATATTGCGCAATATCCTTATAATGTAGGTTGTACTTCTTATAGGAATGCAAAAAATTATACAGTAATGATGAAAACGCCTCATATAAGGTTTACCTAACCCTCACTTTTGTATCAGACTATCCATGCCGGCTACTAATACGTAGATACTCTGTGTATACGGATATGCACACACTACTGTAATCTAGTTCGTCTGCTTCAGTCGCTTCGTAGCGCTAGCGTCGCTAGACATTGTTTAATTTAAATCGCTATATCTCTGAAACTCGACGGTCAAAATTGATGATTTTGTTTTACCCACTTCGTCATATGTTCCTCTGTAATTGAGTTTTTCTTTTTATCGTGCAATCTTTGATATCTCGAATAATATCTCGAAAACGGAACGGTAAATCCTTTTAAAACTTCGCAGGTAATCACTTAATAGTGTCCTGAATGGGTCCTCAAAATAAAAATAAAAATGATAGAAAAACGCCTTGGCGAGACTACTACCTTAATAGGCGTTCAATTATTAATTCATATGGCCTTTAGTTTTCAGCTAGAATTTTTTCGTGTTTACAACTGTTAAAAATCGTTCAACAAATTACCAGATTGCCAGAGCCGATAACGTGACGAGTTGTAGGGTGGTCGCTGCTTCCGGATAACTACAACAACTACCGTCGTCGAAATTCATGTGATCGTTGCAATGGGTGTTCAACAGGATTTGAACCTTGTGACGTAACGATAGAGGACTGGAGAGATATCCATCGGGACTCTGTTCCAAAACTCCGCTCCCTATCAGTCGACTACTCTCCCAAAGTTGAGCTCCGCTGTGAAGTAAAATCTGCGACGACGTTAAAAAATGAGAAACTTTTGAGAATGTGTCACACGTGAATTCTCAGGTGAATGTTTCAGTTTATTGGAATTTCAGTACTTCGTAATTTGACGATATCGAATAAAATTCAGACGTACTGATATTATGAACATGAACATGAATTCGTATTATAATAATGCCAAAAAGTTATTAATAAATATTGCAAACAAATAATTGTTTAACAAAAATAAACAGCAAATTTTGTCATCTTTATATGTAATGACTTAGGTGATTTTTCTGAATAATTATCAAATTTGTCGAAAAGTTCTCCTGTTAATATTTTTTTTCACTCTGAAAGTTTCATAAATAATTGGGAATTTTTAATATTTTTTTGTAGAAAGATTCCATGCTATCCCTAAAAAATGTTAAGTCAATTAACGAACAATTTTATATATACATCTTCAAAAAAATCGGAAAAAATTATTTTAAAACAGGAAAAATAAAACAAATCATAAACATTTTTTAAAAATTAACTATTTCATTTCAGACGAATAAAACGTTTTTCTTTTTCTTATCATTTATTGAACATTTATTTGTTCAAACACTTTCTATAATTCCTTGAACAGTTTTGAGGTTCTTCTGTTCTAAATTGAACATTTATCCGATCAAACACTTTCCATAACTTCTCGAACAGTTTTGTTTTTTTTCAATTCTGATCAAATCTAACTTTTTGCTGAAAATGTCTGTATATACTTTGAATGAATGTGAATACTTCAATTCTACAAGTATTAAAATCAGGTTTTTTTTATTGTGGATTTTTATTTTTCGACTCAATATTTTCCATAATATTTTTCGACTGGCGCGTGTCGAAATACGATTTAAATATTTCTATTTGTTGGACTCGAATACTTGTTCAAAATTGGGTTTTCCAGTTTAGAATTATTTTTTTCGGGCTCGTTACCTCCTTGGCAGCTTTGTTGCACACGTTTATCTGTTTGTTCTCGATGCCCGAAAGATGGGCGGGCAATATTTCCTTCACCACCGGATCCTGCATCATCCAGAGAAAACGGCCACCTTTTTTCATCAGTTCGTCAGCCGGTTGAACCAATCGCACCAATCCTGTACTGTATTCGGCGTATAGTTGCGAATCGCTCGCATTATTCGCTTGAATATCCTCGACACCGCATCCGGCTACAACCATGCTGGGCGCTTTTCCTGTCTGGTATATTGCAATGGAAGAATAAGAAAACATTGGCATCGGAACAAAATCGAATTGCAACGGAACCTTTCAGGGTCAAACGTATTCAACTTATTTACACTGAATTTAATTTTTAATACGATAATTTTTCTACGATATACTCGATTCAAATATTTTCAAATCGTGAAATAGATTTATTATTTCCTGAGAAAGTCGGACGCTACAAATTCCGGCAGAATTTTTTAATGTAAGACAAACGCACATTGCTCCCTAATCATTTAATTTTATGCACGATTTCCTCTATGGAACATACCGCTTTTTAATGGTGGGTTCCTCTCAGTCGACGCTTTGAAAAAAATAAGGGATGTGCAAGTTTCTAATTCACACGATATTTCACTAAACCATTCCGTAATAATATTCTAATTGTATGATTCTTTAATTCGTCTAATATCATGAAATTCAAGACTTTATTCATGTAGCTGAACAAATTCGACCTGTATTCAAAAATTTGAGTAAGTTACTCAACGTTCGGGGAAACGTCTGAGCTCGAAAAATTAACTTTTTAATTAAAAATTAAAACATAAGTATCCTACAAACAAGAAACATCTGAACACACGTGTACGTATTTATTGAGATTTTCTATAAATATGTTTTTTATAAGTGTCAAAAAATTCAGAACATTCTGTCCAATAAATCACGATTAAAAAATAGTATCAAACAAATCCAAGCACGAATATTCTTCCGGACATTTTCTATAAACATGATTTTTCTGTTTCGGAAAATTCTGAAAAAATTCCAGGCAATCTAGTATTAGCTTACGCACCTTTTTACATCTTTGACATTTTCTCTTAAACCCTATAGTTCTTGAATTACGTTGCATTTTCCAAAATTTGTCGTTTTTAGCCAAAAATAAAATAACTTTCCGAAAAAAATCGTACGAAACTTAAAAAAAACGAAAATGGAGCTTCTGCTCCCCCTTTCAAGTTTACCATAGATAAATATGACAGAAAAAATGTCCATAAGTTATGCGCCCAATTCTCGATAGTCGAAAAATTGCCGAAAAACGGTCATATACAAAAGTGCGTACCGGATCGAAAAAAGTAAAAAATATTTCAAAAAAGCAAAAAAAAGCTAAATTTGTTCCCTTCAAAACGCCGTCCGTTAAAGTTGGTTATCTTTTTTTTTTTTTGATAGAGCTATCTAACTTCTAGTGCGGCAAGAAATGTCGACTGGTGTATCCAAACTTTTGAGCGGGAGTATACGTTGGAATCATGAAAAAAGATATCATCAAATTCGCTGTTTCTCTAAAAAATGATACATCAGCATGTCGTACCATCCAATGACGAAAATCTTCGATCATCGTGTCGTCCAGTTTGGGCCTCCAGAGAAATTGCACATTCAGTCTGAGCTGAGCGTCGTTAAAATTGAGATCGGAACGTGTCGGTAGATCAGCCGAGTCGGTCTTACCGTCCACAACGAACTGAGAAACGAAGGATTTGTAAAGTTGACGAATTCTTGCATCTCCGCTGAAGACAAAGTGATTTCTATGGCCCATGAAAGCCAAATACCTCAGGCATCTTCGACTGTCCCTTTACATCAGGACCAAACAAATTGAAACATACAATTAGAACGCAAAAGAAAATCAACAGAGGTTACAATATCACAATGCTAAAGTGCATTCCACTAATCAGCAAGTATACTATTTTTTTTTATAAAGAAATAGCTTGAAAATGCCAAATTTGATTTTACTCTCAGTGTTTTCAAATATCTGTAACACTTCGACTTTCTACAAAGGATGGCTATTATAAGGGATACAAATCTTTAAGACTTAGGACTTTAGGATACAAATCCTTAAGTCCGCGTGAACTTTAGGATTCGATGCAGAGATAAACAAAGAGAGAAAAAAAGTAAGAAATAATGGAAGAGGGTAGAGTGTAATATTTCTCAGGCACGGCGGTAGACTAACTGACTGTGGTAAAGGTTGGTAATTAATGAAATAGTAAGGAACATACATTCCGAATTTCCGCGAGACGAAAGCAGGCAATTTGGCTTTCCCATACAAACTTCAACACCCCCTTTACATCCCTAATTAGGGGTTGTTTTAAAAAAATCCTAAAATATGCGTTTTACTGTTTGTTTTGAAGAATATTTATACCAAGTTTCAAGTTGATACACGCAAGGATTACAATTTTCCATACAAACTCTTCCACGCCATTTCACTTTCTTAAGGGGCTATTCTACTGTAATGACTCAAAAAATAAGCAATTTTTAATAATTTTGTTTCGAAAACTGTTGCACATATCGGTACAGACTTTTTTTTCGCTTAAAGATACCCCCTTGTAGAATAGAAAACAATTTTTTTTGGCGAAACGGTTGGAAAAACAAGTTTTTTTTCATCATAATTTGGGCAAAAGTATAAGTAAAAATTAATATTTTTTAATAATTCTAGTTCGAGCGATAGCGACACTCATATAGATTTAAAATCTTTATGAATTTTTTGTTTCAGATTACCTGGAGAGCACAAATCATCAATGCCAGCGACATACTTTTTTTCCTTCATGCCTTTACACGATTATAAATTGTTAAATAAATATATTTTTATATGCAACAAAAAAAATTGTTTTCTATTCTATAAGAGTATACCTTAAAGCGAAAAAAAAGTTTGTACCGATATATGCAACAGTTGATGATTTGCGCTCTTCAGGTAATCTGAAACAAAAAATTCAAAAAGATTCTTAATCTGTATGAATGACGCTATTGCCTGAACTCGAATTATTATTTTATATTGCAAAGTAACAAAATGGCGTTGTTTTTGGCAAAATGGTTGGAAAAAACTCGTTTTTTTTTCGTCATAATTTGGGCGGCCGTATAAGTAAAAATAAATATTTTTAAATAATTCTAGTTCGGGCGATAGCGGCACTTATACAGATTAAGAATCTTTTCGAAATTTTTGTTTCAGATTACCTGGAGAGCGCAAATCATCAACGCCAGAGACATACTTTTTTTGTGTGCCTTTACACAATTATAAATTGTTAAATAAATATACATTTATATGCAACAAAGAAATTGTTTTCTATTGTCATAAGAGTGTACCTATAAGAAAAAAAAAAAGTTTATAACGATACATGCAAGTTTTCAAAAAAAAGAAATAGCTTATTTTTTAGCTTTCACAGTAAAATAGCCCCGTAAGAATTTATTTGGGAAAAATCCTTTCTTATTGCACCTCTGTACCTTCAAATTAACATATCTTTCAAATTTCATGTTTCTACCTTCAGCAGCATAGGCTGTGCATTGTTTATATCTCGGTTCATTATTCACAGTCAGTCAGTCACCGAACTGTTGTATATGTATAGATTGAGATAGAAAATTTGACATTATTGTACGTTTGCGTGTAATGATGCATCATGCAGCCATAGGGCTGCCATTCCTTGTCCCCTTTATAGCGTCCTTCTTGCAACAACCATTTGCACGAATCGCTGCCTGCAATAGAAATGCCGAGGAATGTAATATGTAAACTTGCTCGATGAGAAAAGTAAAAAGATAATATAACGAGTTTAAATTACTTTTACCGTAGATCAGATGCATCACGCCGTGGTAGAACATAAAACAGAGCACCAGTAGCGTAGCTAATTTCTTAGCGCTCGCCACGGTGATCAGACTTATAAAGTGCTCGGCGGTTGTCATGACGGAAACCACAATTCTCGTTCGAGAGCCTACATTTATACGCGTAATCTCCGTCGATACTAGTACATTTTAATAAATTTTAGTCATGCTTTCCATCGCACTGTAAGCATCGTGCAAACTGTTATGGTTGCGATAAACATTTTTTTGCTTCGATGAGAATACAGAATATTCGAATGCTAAGCAATTGAATTATTTATTTGTCCGTTAACGGAAAGCGTTATTAATAGTAATAACATTTTTCCCTTGGCCGAATAATAATTCGTTGACGTATCGCTTGCGCATATCTTATGGCAAGTTCATCGCTGTTAATTGTAAAGCTTTGAATTTATCGTGCTCGCGAACGATACATTTTCTAAAATGTTTTTTACAATTCGAACGAAACGCCAATTTTTGGCGTATCACGCATCGACGATCACCCGTTGAGAATGAGTAGAGTTTGCAAAGACAGAAAGCAAATGCGCCAAATCCTACACGTTGTTCGAAAGGCTTCGAAGTGTCAAAACATTCTTTATTTTGAGGTTAGGGCTCGAGGCGCCCGTAGGGCGGCAATTTCAAAACCTTGTCAACCGTATTAAACTTTCCATGTTCTAATTTCTAATTGTTCTAATTGACAATTTAATGACTTTGTAACAGATTACTTAAGTAATTAGTTACCACAAGTGCCTAGTGTAATTAATTATTATGTAATTTAATTGAAAGTTAATCTAATTACAAATTAATCGATTATATATTAATTCGAATAAGCCGATTTGCTAACTAATAACTAAACAATATTTTGATTTTTCAGTTTAAAGGAGCCATCATTTATCACTTTTTTTATCCAACTTCAGAGGATAAAATATTTTCACCTATATTAAACCATAACTAGTAACAAAGTAATTAAATTACAAAGTATTTGAATACATTTTAATCTGATTACTTTGTAATTAAATACATTATAACGGATTTCATATGTCTTGAATTATTATAATTAAAATGTAATGAAACACAGTTAAATGAGATTATTTTGTAATCTAGTTTGTAACCAGTTTAATAATTGAATTATATTGTAATTTAGGTATGCCCATTTCTGGTTTACGGACTATTATGTAAATTTGATAAAAAAAAAAGATGATTGTGATCAAAACCTGATTGAGTCTGGCCCCTCCTGGTCCCCCTCCCCCGCAGAAAGAAATGTTGGCTACATCAATGATTAACATACGTATTTCCGGTTTTTATTTTTTCAAGGAGAATATCTATAATCATTGGTGACACGTGCTGTTAATGGATGCATCATTTTATGAGAAAGTTCTCAACGAAGCTGAAATAAGAGGCAAAACTTTGTTACAGGAGAGAGGAGCTTGACGCGGGAACATTCATGCCTACATACATTGGATTCCGACAACAGAACAGTTGCATTCAATTGAATTTTAATCGAAAAGAGATTGGCGAACAATGGATAGAAAAATTAATTTGCATCGGACCCATGCTATTTACTCCGGCCTGTACAAGCTCAGTTGTTCTTTCAGATCGTCCATCGTCGGAGATGGAAAAATATCGTTGCGCTCACGCAACAATCGCAGCACTGCGAGAAGAGTTTCGGACTCTGACCTGTACGAGAAAATTTGTCATTTTCAAAAAAAAATGTTATCAGTAATTCGTACGGCGTCGAATCGACGCATCAACCGGTAGTCGTGACAATCGATGATTGTCTACATCATTGAACGAAGCTGGTAAGCCAACGGGTGCAAGAAATCCTCTCACTCTTTTTCCTTGTCTCGCTGCTGCGGCGTTAGATCTTTCTCTATCAATTTTTGTTTAGCCAACTTGAATCTTGCCTGAAATCCACACTTGAGAAAATCTTCCTCATCCTCCAACTCGTTGTTGTCTTCCTGTAAATATTGCGAGTGTAATTAACGTAGTGTAAAAAGGAATGTGATATTGTGAATGAAGATTACAATGAACGTTCATTGGGAGAACCTTTGACGCACGAACTAATCGACCAGCCCAGACGGTTGCAATTACAGCGGAGAAACAAATGAGAGTACTGAAGACATTGAACCAGGTTAAATCGGCGAAAATAATAGCAACATGATCCAAAAAGCAATGCAGCATATCTATTATCTACAGCCTTTACAATTCACTGTATAAAATATCATCCAACGCACTGTGAAATCATTCGAAACTTTGAGGTTAAGCGAACTGCATTTGACAACGAAATATACAAAACCAAAACAAATGATTCTTCGAAGTGAACACCGCCGTGGATTATTGTCAGGTTATTCTTTTTCTCGTAATTTTCTTATCAACACTTTCGAGATAAAGGTGAGTCAATGACGGTGGGAAAGGGGGGGGGGGGGGGGGGGGTGGTGGTGGTGCTAAAGGTCACTGGCGGGAAATTCAAAAATACAGGTGCAAGGAGCATAGTTCTTTTTTTTAACGTAAAGTGGGCTCTAACTTTGAGAAGATTATGGATTCTAAATTTCATATTGTAGACGGAAATTGCATGTTGCAGGCCCCAACTGCAAACACTAGTAGCCCAATTTCAACAGGCACCATCGAATCTTACAAGTTATTACCGTATTTTGATAGTCAGTATTAGTTTAGTAAATTTATTTACTCCCCGAAGTAGCTATTGCTGTTGAAATGTTCTTTTATTATTGAATATTATTGGAGAAATATCATGTTAAAGGGGGAAAACCCTTTAGACGCCCGAAAATGAGTAATTTTTCATGAATTTGTTTAAAGGTGATAAAATAATCGCGTAATTTAAAAATTATGACATTATCTTATTACAACTTTCGAGTGTACATTTTTTTTTAACAACGCAAAATGGCGGCGTTATAAGGTATTCGCCTTTAGGCGTTTTTTGCGTGATATCGAAAAGTGCTCTATTTGTCCGATTTTTTGTATTGATCTGAAATAGAAATCGAAAATATTTTTCGATTATTGACATGTGTAGGGGAAGGATATGCCTATAAAAATAGAAAAAAATATTAAAATTAAAAATTAATTAGGCTTTTTATTCAAATTTTCATATTTTTGACCATTTTCTCGACAATTTTTATCCCAAAAAAGTAATTTATTTACGCGATAATCTTGAAATTTTAGGTACATCCTTCCGATAATATTATAGTGAGAAACCTCCTAAAATTTCAGCCAGATCAATCGATAACTTTTTGAGCTACAACATGAGCAGTTTTTTAAATCGTGTTTAAAGTTTCACCAGTTCACAGCATGCGGTCTTGGCGCGCTCTCGACTATGTGCTATAACTTCGTAAATATTTCATATTTTGATTTTTCGCTTTTCGAGTATACTTTCAATATATTATTATTTCGAAATATGTGAAAAAACAAGGTTTTTTTTAACATTGTAAGGAGTTTTTCCCCCTTATATATCATTTTTAATTTCCGGGATGTCGGGCAGTCGCGGGTAGACTTTAACCTTAGTACTCATGACTGGGGTTCGTTCGCACCCCAATTTTTATTCGTAAAATGAGGTTTTTGCTGATTTCTTCCGTTCTTCAGTATTTAAATGGATTTTTCACTAATGGAATGTTAATTCAATCAGATGGCTCGCACACCATTTACTTTTTTAAAATAAAAATACGAATAAATTGAGGTATGATAAAGTCCATTTATCCCCGTAGGATCGGTTTTATGATAAAGAAAAGCATAGGGTGCACATGGGGCATTCCATACCAATTCGACCTGGGTCTGACCCTCGACCCCTCAAATCTGGTTCCTGATTTTTCCTATCATTACTCTCACTCTATCAAGCAATTACAATTTTTTTCAGATTTTTCAAAATAAATTTGAGCGCGTCATGAATTTTTGAATTTTTTTTTTGAACACCTCGATGGCCGTAATCGAAAAATCTGAAAAAATTCCCAAAAATACAGTGTCAGATATAAAAAATGTTGGTGTAAAATTCATAATGTCTGGGCTTTTGCTTCAACCCGTTTTTTAGCTGCTTGAGCAAAAAAAAATGAAAAAAATAAGAAGCAGAGGTCAATTTACTGTAGACTGTTGCTCGAAATCTTGTATGCATAGAACCAGATAAAAAAAAAAATTATCCGATTTTTCTAAAGTGTATTTTGTAATTTTCGAATTTTTTTTTTTATGATGGTTAACAAAAACCGTAATTAGGGATTTGGAATTGATGCGAATTGCACTAACAATAAGCTTAAGATGCCTGGTGAGGTTCGGTACACTCTGAACTACTATTGAACTACTACTGGAGACAGTAGCTTGAATATTTTTGATGTAGCGAACGGTTTTTGTAAATGTTTAAGGATTTTTTAAAGCATTTTTTTCTGTAGTATCATCTTAAAATCATGATTAATTAAAAGCGGTCATGAACAGTGATCGCTCTTAATTAAATAATTGAGAGCGGAAATAATTTTTAATTTAACAATCAATATCAATTTTAATCATCAATTCGCATGGTTTTATCTACGCCTTATTCCAGAAACTACAATGAAATCATCGTAGAGAGTAGTATTTCCATCACTGACAATCTGAGATGCGTCAACACATTTTTACATCACATGTGCCTTTAAAATGATTTTTCATATAATAAAAAGGTTCTGCAGACTTTTTTTTCTTTTTTTTTCTTTATAATGTTGTGGATTTTAAATTAATTAATTAATTATTTAATTAAGAGCGATCACTGTTCATGACCGCTTTTAATTAATCATGATTTTACGATGATATTACAGAAAAAAATCCTTTAAAAAATCCTTAATTAAGGAATCCTTAAATTTCCAAAAACCGTTCGCTATCATCAAAAATATTCAAGCTACTGTCTACAGTAGTAGTTCAATAGTAGTTTAGAGTGTACCGAACCTCACCAGGCATCTTACACTTATTGTTAGTGCAATTCGCATCACTTCCAAATCCCTAATTAGGGTTTTTGTCAACCATGATAAAAAAAAAATTCGAAAATTACAAAATACACTTTAGAAAAATCGGAGCATTTTTTTTTTAAATCTGGTACTATGCATACAAAATTTCGAGCAACAGTCTACAGTAAATTGACCTCTGCTTCTTATTTTTTTCATTTTTTTTTGTTCAAAAAGCTAAAAAACGGGTTGAGGCAAAAGCCCAGACATTATGAATTTTACACCAACATTTTTTATATCTGACACTGTATTTTTGGGAATTTTTTCAGATTTTTCGATTACGGCCATCGAGGTGTTCAAAAAAAAAATTCAAAAATTCATGACGCGCTCAAATTTATTTTGAAAAATCTGAAAAAAATTGTAATTGCTTGATAGAGTGAGAGTAATGATAGGAAAAATCGGGAACCAGATTTGAGGGGTCGAGGGTCAGACCCAGGTCGAATTGGTATGGAATGCCCCATATATACCCCAGTCAGACGTTTGACGGTAAAAAAAAATAAGTCATGAGTTGTAGGGTTAACTTTCACGAACCCGGGTATTTAACAATTAACTGATTTCCGTCTACGATTAAGTAGACGGAAATCAGTTAATTGTTAAATCCCAGTATATTGGTAAAATTTCAAACAAAGTTATCGAGCTTTTAACAAAAAATTACGACTTTGAAAATCGTGTAGTTTATGCAACACTTTATGGAGATGAATGGCCACATTTCTATCTGATAGTTTATATACTTAAGGCCTTATGTGAAAAATTTCAAAATTTTTCATTTCTTTATTATTTTTAATTCCATTAGCCTGAACGGTTAGGAATATTTTAAGCTTTACAGAATTGAAAAATTCCAAAAATTGTTAAAGTTACTGCATTTAGAGCGTAAAAACTTTTATTTTCTTGGAAGCAGGCAGGTAGCGGCGGTAACCGGCCGCTACCTGCCGGTTACCGCCAAAACGACCAGAAACGACAAAAAAACATGCTGGAGACGTTTTAGATGCCGAGGAAGGCCCCACATATAGCGCAGGATGCTATTAAGGGGCCAGTCCAGTTTGAAAATTTCAAAAAATCGATTTTTTTTTACTGTTTTCGAAAGTACATACATTCAGAAATATTGTGTCAAAATTTTATGAAAATCCGAGCTCTCTAAGTATTTTTTTTTTTTACCTGAACGTAAACAGGACCTCATTTCGTCTACCTGAGCGTATAGCGCGCTCGGCCGACCCATCGGCCACAAACATCCTCCTGCTCTTTCTGAGGAAGTACAGGAAGTTTTAAAACCTATTTACGAGGATCTCACCAAAACAGAACTGCTCGAAAGGTGTTTAGGTGGCCATACGCAAAACAATAATGAAAGTTTTAACAACTGCGTATGGAATATGGCACCTAAACACATGTTCAACGGCAAAAAAATCGTAGACATTGCCTGCAAAGTTTCCGCGTGTGTCTTTAATGAAGGATTTCGTCCAGTGCTTAAAATAATGGAAATAATGGGCGTCAAACGCGGCCCGATCGCCATCGGATTCGCCGACAATCGCGATGACGAGCGTGTTCGCTCTGCAAACCGCCGTAGTTCTGAGTGCTCAAAAGAGACCAGAACCAAACGAAAGCAAGCAAGACTTGAAGAAATCGACGATGATGAGCAATCAGAAGGGATTTTGTACGATGCAGGAATTGCCGATTGAGTTTAGGTAAGAGTTTTTCATAGTATCAACTTCAAACGCGTTTTTCTCGAAACAACGTTTTCAAAATCTAGCTCCATCGTATCTCTAAAACTAATAAACCGATTCTCTTGGAATTTGAACCACATATTGTAAACAAGATTCGCAACAAGATGACCCTCGATGGTTTTAAAATTTTGATTTTTACTCTTTTTTTTTGCGAAAAACTGCGAAAAAAACGCGTTTTTTAACTTTTTTCGTTTTTCATTTGCCATTTTTTTATTTTTTGATAAAACTTTATATCCGAGGGTCATTTTGTAGCTGGTGTCATACTGAATCTAATGGACTTCGATTTTTTTGTTTCAGACAAGCCGTTGCCGAGTTGTGATGGAGCTACCTAGCCCACCTATTTTTGAGACGTTACGTTAAACTATGGTTTTTGTACTTAAAAATGAATAAAAATGAATAAAATTTTTTTTTTAAATGTATCTCAAGACTTTATTTATCAAGCCCAACAACTTTTATATTCATATCTTTTATAAAATCCCCAAAAAAAATCGCGAAAATAGCCTTTTTTTCGTGGCTCCAAAGTGGACTGGCCCCACTTTGGAGCCACGCCATAAGGTAAGATTGCATTTATAATAGATACCGCGCGGTGCGCCCGACCGCCAACTTCAAAGTCGTTTTTCCACGATTCACTTTTTTGAACCTTGTGAAAGTTCTAACTCTTGAACGAAGGTTCAGATTGCTTTGAAATTTTTAAAACTTATTCTTAGTATTATCACCTATCGTGTGAACCACAGAAACAAAAATTTCAATGACACAAAAAAATATAAAAAATAAAATACCGACAGAAAATTGAGTAAAAAAATTTTAAGTTTCAAATTTTTATTATAATAATTTTTTAAAATAATATTGTTGGTTCACACTGAAGATACATTCATTATGCAATTATAAATATGTTTATTTTTTTTTTCAGACACCCACATCGATGCCGAGAACTTTCACCATCAACGCACGCGCAAAAAAAAATACATTGCTCTATTATGTTATATCTCCGCCATTTGTTAATATTTCTGATATTTTTTTTTTTACATATACTTAACCATGTGCATAAATGATCTGTAAAAAAAATGTTGTCAATATATGCGTCATTTTTTTTTAACCGCGTCTAGAAAAGTACCTTCGAAAATCGGCGAAATCGCGTATATAAGGCCTTAATAACTCTAGATGTCAGGTATGAACTGCTCTAAGCATGTAGAAAATTCTGAAGATTCCGTAAAGACAACAAAAACAGGAGGTCACCGAATGTTTGAAGAAAATATTAATGATAAAACTTAGAAAAATGTGACTAGCAAAAGATTTTTCGTAACCGCGACTTCTCAGAGGAGAAAAAATGTCTAAATCTACAACGTTTATGCGACATTTTTCATTCCCGTTCATCGTTGGATATAATTGATTGTAACTTATTTTTATTAAGGGGCTATTCTACTGCGAAGGCTCAAAAACTAGGCTATTTTTTAATAATTTTCTTACTTGAAAATTGTTGCATGTATCGGTACAAACTTTTTTTTTCGCTCAAAGGTACACTCTTGTAGAATCGAAAACAATTTTTTTCGTTGCACATAAATGTATATTTATTTAACAATTCATGAAGGTATGAAAAGACAAAAATGTATGTCGCTGGCGTTGATGATTTGCGCTCTCCAGGTAATCTGAAACAAAAAATTAAAAAAGATTCTTAATCTGTATGAGTGTCGCTATCGCCCGAACTAGAATTATTAAAAAATATTGATTTTTACTTATACCTTCACTCGAATTATGACGAAAAAAAAACGTGTTTTTCGAACCGTTTTGCAAAAACGACGCCATTTTGTTATTTTGCAATATAAAATAATAATTCTAGGTCGGACGATAGCGATACTCATACAGATTAAGAAACTTTTTGAATTTTTTGGTTCCGATTATCTGGAGAGCGCAAATCATCAACGCCAGCGACAAACTTTTTTTCATGCCTTTACACGATTATCAATTGTGAAATAAATATACATTTATATGCAACAAAAAACAATGTTTTCTATTCTGTAAGAGTTTTCATGCAACAGTTTTCGAAAAAAAATGATTAAAAATAGCTTTTTTTAACCATCATAATAGAATAGCCCCTTAAGCGCCATTGTAATCTACTAATTGAAAAGGGCCCTGGCTAATGCTCCCACAAAGTACGATCCTTCGTGAAAGGAATACCTTAAAGGGTGTGTCACGAAGGTATTCCTTAAAAAAGGAATACCTTCGTGAAAGGCATACCTTAACAGCACCACGTTGGGCTGAAACAATCGTTTCTTCGCTGAAATCTTTAGTCCACAGTCTCGAGAATAATATCCGTTCCAAGTCGAAATGAACCAGATTGCATATCAAGGTAAAATTGATTTGATTTTTTATTTTGTTCCGAACCTATACCCGATACGTTAAACGCGTTTTTTTAAATACGCTTTCACCGAGGTCTTTTCGTAGTTATTGATTTTTATTCTACTGGAATTTATACAATTTTTCCCTACATTCCCTAAAAAAAAACATCAATGATTATCGCGAAATATTGAAAATCCTTTTCGCAACCAACATTGTGCCTAATCTTCTGAAAAATCGATGTTTCTTTTATCCTTGGTACTGTTCTATTGTTTTATATCTAAATTAAAAATCGCTTTGCTCCAAGCTTAAACCTATAAGTTGGAATAATTACGCCAGGGAAGGTTTCATTGAAAAAAAAGGCGTCGGCCGTACTGCTAGATTGCCATCGTGTATTGAAAAAAAACCGCATAACATTGGTAGTGCTCTTTATAAAATATATTTTGAGGGAGCAATTGTAAACTTTCAATTTTCAAAAGTATACATTAAGGCGGGCAACCACTTTAGATGCTTCAAAAAATCAATTTTTTTTCATAAATCGTTAGCAAAATATCTTGAGAATAGATCCTGAAAATTTCAAAACGATATTTGGATTCCTTCTAACGGTATGTATATAGATGATAAAAAATCTCCGCTCGACTCCCAAGTGAGCTCAGGTATCCACGAGCGCTCAGTTAGGTAGTCCATTTTTATGACTCACTTGCCGACGTAAATCATTGTACGTTTGCTTTAGGTTTGCTTTGCACCATGGCTCTTCGGGAAGCATGGAGGTAGATTCAATCAAAAAGATGTTTTCGAGATCAGAAGAACTCTATGGTGTGAAATATGAAATTTACATTGGTGATGGTGATTCCAAAACTTTCAATGCAATTCCGATAATCAATCCTTACGGCGATGAGTTTCCAGTTCGCAAGTGTCAATGTATTTGCCACGTTCAGAAAAGAATGGGAACTCGCCTCCGAAATATCAGGAAAAAAGAAAAATTGAGTGGCAAAGGACAATTGACCGAGGCTTTGTTGAAGAAACTTTGTACGTATTGTGGTTTGGCAATTCGTAGAAATGTTAACAGCGTGGAGGACATGAAAAAGGCTATAATGGCCACATTCCATCATCTGCAGTCTACAGACAAAAATCCTCAACATGAAAACTGCCCGGAGGGAGTCGACAGCTGTTGCAATTGGCAGCAGGCTAAAGCTCTCGTAACGGAGCCTGAGCCACATCCACCCCCATTACACCCGGATGTACAAGAGCATATTCCTCATATATATAAAGATCCATCAAGGAAGGATTTATTGCAGAGATGTTTAGGCGGTCTTACCCAGAATGCAAACGAAAGTTTTAACTCGACCGTTTGGCGATTACCTCCAAAACATCTCCATTCTGGGTACAAAATAATCAAGGTAGCGGCATTTCTTGCTGCTATTTTATTCAATGAAGGAAATTCAGCCCTACTCATGGTTATGAATGAACGACAAATCGCAGTTGGCAGGCAGAGCTACGGATATGCCGAGCATATGGATCAGATGCGCGTGGCTCGGCAAAATAGAAAAAGTTTATTAGAGACAAAAGAAGCTCGAAAAGCTCGTAAAGAGGAAATGCAAGTTTCAATGAGTTGCATGAGGAAGAAGAACTGCTGTATGGTGCTGAAATCGCTGATTAATCGGTAAAACACTTTTGTCATTTGATTAAACACATTTGACTTTAAGTTTTTTGTTTGTGAAACTTTAAACGTGTTTTGCGCGAAACGACATTTTTTCAATTTGCGAGAATCATAACGTAAAAACTAATTGATGGATTATCTTCAATATTGGAATACGTTTACATAATATAGTTTATCAAAAAATGAACCTAAAGTTGGAAAGATTAGATAGTTTAAAACATATTTATTATTGCAAAATTCGGGGAAAAAATGCTAAAAATCGATCATTTTTTTCCAACACGTTCCAACATTCATTTCTCGATTTTTTTTCTCAATATTTAGGTTCATGTTCTTAAAAAAACATCCCAAGAATGTATAAAAATTTGTTGGACTATTTCAGATGCGAATTGCGAGCTGCACAATTTCCGCAAATCGACAACGACGATGAGGACACGCCAAGGGACACCGCCGATCACACCTTAATTAATGCACGAAATAACTTGAAAAAATTACCAGAGATGTATGAAAATATGAATACATTATTGTCAGAGTTGCGGAAATTTCCGTTTTTTTTTCACAATAAAAAAAATCCAAAATATCTAATTTTCGGTCTCCTAAAGTGGTTGCCCGCCTTAAAAAAAAGAATTTTAAAGCTCCCGTTATTGGTGTACCATGGCGTTGTTACACCTTGAACCGCCTTGTTCTGAAGAGTTTATTGTTTCAAAAGAAATCGTTGGCTCCTTAGAACGCCTGTTTCCCGTCGCACTTTTTATTATAAGATAATGGAAACAGTGCTAAGAAATATGCGTGTCGAACGAATAGACCAAGTAAAAATGGTCTCGTCATAGAAAAAACTCCAATGGTATAAAACGATTGGGTTGCTTGCTAAAACATTCAGTTTCCACGCGCTCCTTCAGATACATATGTACACACACACCCACACATACACATTGTATATCGTGGTCTCGCATGCCTGATACATCGAGAGTTCCACGTCGTAATTTCGACTGCAGTTATGTAAAACTTTCAAAAAAAAAAAAACACGCTCGTCTTTTGTTCCTAGAGATTGTAGAGTTTTTCGAGATACCACTTGTGATCGTCCATCGTGGCTAACAATCCGTGTTCGAGGACTGTCGATTCGGCAGGACCGAAATCGATGGTTGGCTCGCCGGAGAGTGATGTGACCGTGCCACCGAGAGCACTGCAAACGAAAAGAACGTTTCATTTCGGACGATGAAACGGTAGATGATTCTAAATCGAATTTGAACTCTTTACTTTATAATTGCCGCGCCAGCACAAACGTCCCACTTCTTGATATTTGTCATGTGAACGTACGCGGTCGCATTTCCTGATGCGACCTCGAGCGATTTGTATCCTGAAAGAAGAATTTTTAATACACCAAGCACAAAAATTGAAGGATCAAGAAAAAAATCGAAATTTTTTATCGTTTTTCAACGGACTAGAACTTAGCGAAAAATGATCGTAAAACAATGAAAAAAAAGCAAATCAAAGATGACAGTCTCTAGTTGGTGAGGCCTCAAATTCAAAATGCTCAATGGTGCATAGTTTTCGATAAATTATAAGAAAATCAGAGAAAAGAAATTCGAAATCTTTACTTGACTTTCGAAAGGTCCATAGACCTAAATAGTTTTCTTTTTGCCAATAACATTTAGAAGATTTGTTAGGTCAATTCTTTCCCTTCAGTTTGAGTTTTGATTGCCCTCTGTACGATGATTTCTTGGCGAGTTATTAGTCGTCAAAGCCAAAATGACACTTTTGACTTTAATGACTCGTGACTCGTATACTAATGATCGTACAGTAAATTTAAGTATGGTTCTGAGAACTTCGAAGTATCCTTATAAGTTCTTTGCATTGTTTTTTTATGAGTTTTTTTTTCAACGTGAGAAACTCGATTTAAAAAAAGAGAAAAACATTTCATTTTTACGATTTTTCACAGAACTTTTGATTACATTGTGAATAATCGATGGACTAAGGATATTTTTGTTTTTTTTTTCCAACCTCGGAGTATCCTGAACACCCTTAAGAGTTCGACCCGCTGCAATTTTTCTTTTATTGCGATCCGAACGATTGAAATTGTCACTTTTGTGAAAAATCAATTAAAGGCTCAATTTTTCTATTTTTAGTCATTTTAAGGGATGACATTTTTTTTAAATACTTAATTTTACCATACCTTAATTTTCTGTACGATCGTTAGTACACAAGTTATGAGTCATCAAAGTTAAAAGTGTCATTTTGATTTTGATAACCGATAACTGGGAGACAAATCATCGTACAGAGGCCAATAAAAAACTCACATTAAAGGGGAAAAAATAAACCTACGAAGGATTCTGGATGGAATTTCCAACAAAAAAAAAATTATCAAGGCTCGTGTACCTTTTGAACGTCAAGCAAAAATTTGGATTTTTTTTCCTCCGATTTTCTTGGAATTTCTCAAAAACTGTCCTCCATTCAGAATTTTGAAAGCGGAGACTCAAAACTAGAGACTTCAAGTTTTGATTTGCTTTTTTTTATTGTTCAACGACAATTTTTTGCGAAGTTGCAACGTGTTGAAAATAACTACAAAATTTTTGACTTTTTCTTGATCCGTTAATTTTCGTGCCTAGTGTAATAAATCATGAGTGGTAAAAAAAAAATAGTTTACCTGCACCGGCCGCTGGAACAATTTTCACGTTGTCGCCGAACGCGACCCTAGAAGCATTGTGCACTCGTCCGGCGTGGGAACGGGAAACTATGATAATTGGCGTCTGCGGCCTCTTCGCCTATTGAAAAAAAAGGCCCTGGGTGAATCCTGTTAGCCTCCAGGTTGCAAATATTTTGAACGGATAACTCAATTTTTAAATATTTATGCTGTTCATTCATTATCTAATTTGTGATAACATTGAGTGCTCGTTAGGGTTACTTTCAATAGTTCGAATTGTTACGAGTATAGTGGGGCGTTGCTGTCTTGAGTTCTGGTTATGGAAGTTAATTAAACAAGTTGACTGAGGAACTAATAATCTATCGTACAGCCGAAATATTCTGCAAATTTGTGGACATCGCGTGATTGGACCATGCCCAATAGGTTTGCACAGGCGCGAAAGGGTGGTGAACGACGCCGATGACCGGAACTCCTTTGACGGCAATACACACCATAGTCGTCACGTACTCGAGAAGATTTTCTGCAATGATGAAAAAACAGTAGTCATGAGAAATACTGCGGTACGATTGAAAAATCACATAAGAGTGATCCATAAATGAAATTTAAAGTATTATAGAATGATTGAGACGCACTGTTCCGTTACCTGTAAACTCTTTGGTAGCATCGAGCGGATCGATCCAGACCGTTACGTCGGAAGCCTGTACGATAACGTCGTTGCCGGTATTGTAGTTCTCAAAATTTTTGATGGCTTCATTCTGATCAGGATTTGCCATTGGGTCGCACGTGTGAGATTGTTCCTCCGAAATGACAACGACGTTGGGGAAGATGCTCGACAAAAAATGATACATGGCGCAGTGCGATTGGTAATCGGCCACTGTGACCGGATCGTTGATCCCTATTGGGAAATCGAATGTTCTTGTTTACTCGAGACATCTTTTTTCATATGGTATAGATAATACGCACAGCCCAGAGATGGAAATAACAAAATTACACTCTAGTTCAATTATTAAGGCTGTATTCTAGTGTGAACACCCATTTTGAAGGTGATTTTTTGGGAATTAAAGTCCGAAAACAGGTTAAATCTACAGTGTTAGTCTTTCACAGTTATATTTATACATGTTCGAACATCTTCAATTTTTTCAAACGTTTTTATTCGAAATTGTACATGATATTTGATATTGCGCAGATCAATTCACGTTCAAAATTTTCCCTTGTACGTAGGATTGCCAGCTTCCTTTTTGTGTTTTAGAGGATTTTATGAGATAAAGTAAAGAACATTGTGTTGTTTTCAATAAACTACTCTGTTATGGTATCGGTAGCCACATTTATTAATGAAAAGAGCAATTTTAATACGCAACGTATCGTGGTCGTTAATTAAAGCCAATAGTAAGTACTTAGTTATTTAATAATGAACAAGAGTAAAAAATACCTATTATAAAAACAAATAAAAAATTACTTTTTATTTAAAGTATACTTTGTATTATATTTTGCTGCTTAAGACCTTCTTCGTTTTCTATAATGAAATTATAAAATTCTTTACATTGCACATTGAAGCTTGATTTTATTTGCAGTTCCGCTTTTACAGTGTCAATATCTAATTTATTTCGGTTTTTGGTTCATGTATTCGTACGCAAGGAAAAAATCCTTTCGGCCTGGGATGGGATACTGGGATGGAAAATACGCATTGTATTATTTTTGGCAGATACTTGTTTTCATCCGTTGATTTTAGAATCTCAATCCATTTTTCAAGAACATTTTCACGTTTCTTTTCTTCTATCATATTAGTCAAGAGAGACTTTAATATACAGAACTCTTCATACAACACATCGAAGTTAATATTAGGTACCGGAAATCGGGTTAACTTTGGGACTGGGGCATAACTTTGGGACATCGTGTAATATTCCACTTTGGAATTTGTCTCCAACACCTTGCCTTATGAATTGGAGCGCAATCACCGCTTCCCCATACACTGGTATTGGTACTACCTTGCAGAAAATATTTGAACCGTTCATTGTGGAGTTTTTAGTTCGTGTTAAAACTTTCAATCGCCTTCAAAAAACAGGAAATATTTCACTACCGGCAGGTATGTGTATTTAGAAGCACATTATTCGACATCTATTTGAAGTTTTATTTATACCTTCAATTTTGTTATTTAATTTTATAACTCGAAAGTTGTAAATTTTCAGTACTGAGTGGGGTAACATTGGGACAGTCCCAAAGTGATTTGGAAGAACAGCATGCTCCATCAACGCCACCCCCACAATCTTCAAGTTTCTACCAGAACCTTATGATGGGCGACTATGTTCTGGTGAGATACGAAGGTTAGTTTTGCGATGAAGACATCTGCCCTAAACTGGAAATAGCCAGCTATGTCTGACGAAATTTTTTATTCGAAGTATAAAATCATCCAGAAAATCAAACAGCCTACTCGATTTGGCGGACGGTAAATTTCAAAAGTTCAAGTTCTAATCCTGTTTACGAACACGTTCACTCAAGTAAACAGGATCAGTACTAAAATTCACTTGAGTAATTAATTTATGTTAAAAAGTTTTTTACCTTCTTATCAAAATTTGTCTATCCTTCGTAACCAATTATGCTATTTAAAATCCTAATATTTTAAGGCCTTATATACGCGAAAAATATCAAAATTTTTCATTTTTTTATTATTTTTGATTCCATTAGCCTGAACGGTTAGGAATATTTTAAGCTTTACAGAATTGAAAAATTCCAAAAATTGTTAAAGTTACAGCATTTAGAGCGCGTAATAGATTCCGCGCGGCGCGCCCGACCGCCAACTTCAAAGCTGTTTTTCCACGATTCACCTTTTTGAACCTTGTGAAAGTTCTAACTCTTGAACGAAGGTTCAGATCGCTTTGAAATTTTTACAACATATTCTTAGTATCATCACCTATAGTGTGAACCACAGAAACAAAAATTTCAATGACACAAAAAAATATAAAAAGTAAAATACCGACAGAAAATTGAGTAAAAAAATTTTAAGTTTCGAATTTTTATTATAATTAAAAAAAAATAATATTGTTGGTTCACCCTGAAGATACATTCATTATGCAATTATAAATATGTTCATTTTTTTTTTCAGACACCCACATCGATGCCGAGAACTTTCACCATCAACGCGCGCGCAAAAAAAATACATTGTTTTATTATGTTATATCTCCGCCATTTGTTAATATTTCTGATTTTTTGTTTACATATACTTAACCATGTGCATAAATGACCTGTAAAAAAATGTTGTCAATATAAGCGTCATTGTTTTTAACCACGTCTAGAAAAGAACCTTTGAAAATCGGCGAAATCGCGTATATAAGGCCTTAATACTATACATTTTAATAGAAATTTGAAATAAAACCTTTTGTAAATGTTTTAAAAACTATGTCTTAAGTCTGTATTAAAATACTTCTATGTAACATTCAGAAAGACTGATTTTTCCCTAGTGTTTCTAAGCCAAAACAGTACTGTTCCAAAGTTACCCCAATTCATGGGGTAAGATTGGGACAAAGATGATGAATTTTTATAAGGGTGTCATTGGTTCTAGAATAAAATCATGCCTATGTCTTGAAAGAAGAAGGTTAACTTTATATCACACAATAGTCTAATCTATCTAACTTATTATATATTCGCAGGAGTAATAAAAAATCTGAAAGTGTCCCAAAGTTACCCCGGTTTACGGTATCTGTAGTTTTGATACAATGTTGCACAAATCCTGGTACTTTACTTCTTTCGTCGGTGTCAGTGGCTGCAAACAGGAAGTAACTATTGTCTGAAAAATCGAATTGTGATTCTAGCTATGTCAGCACATTTCGATACCACTCCAAAAATATAGTAGTATATTTTTCAGCCTGAGAAATGGACACTTTTCGAAGAGTTTGCTGGACTGCTATTTCAAAAAAGGTATCTTCAATTCGTTGGTTTATCTTGTATTTTAATCTATCCATAATTCTGTATATGTTGCACATTAGCGCGTATGGACCTTCAAGTAGATGCACAACTTCAAAAATTGTCAATGTGTTGTGGAAAAAATCCAAATATAATTCTGCTTCTAGCATCTCGACGCCGGCTATATTTGTCTCATTTCAAAATATGATTGGAGACGTCCGATGCTACGAGGAAATATGCTTGTACCGTGGAAAGAGTTCCGTAAACCGCTGACACGACTCAACATTTTTTCCTAAATTAATGACAAAGTATTGTTCTTTATTCTCGATTGCAAGATAGAGAACAAAATCCATTTTTGAATCTGAAAATGAGGACGTCTTTTAAAACAAAAGACGTCTGGCAACCCTACTTGTACGACTGGTCCGGTCCAAATATTTGACAAATTCTAAAGCATAGAATCTCAAGGTTGGTTCTATCCGATGTCCACAGCGACACGGTGAAAAATGCTATTTTTCTCCGTAAAACGTGTCTTTTCACTTAGCTAAATACGACTCAAGTAATTGAATGAACGTAAATTTCATAACGATGCCGGTTGGAAAAAAAAAGGAAAATTGATATTCGCTCTATCGGAATATTAGTTGAATCGCGTTCGGCGTAACCTAAAAATTCATAAATAATTTGTACCTTCCTTTGTCTTTCCTTTGCTCTCGACCGCATATTTCAAATGATCGTGTACTTGTGCAACCTCGATCCCACCAATTTCCGCGGCTCTTATCGCACTGGCCAGTAGATTTCGGAGCGAAACGTTATCTTTGTTGCCGAGTCGAGAGTACGTCGTTTGACGCGTCGAATAAAGATACAGAGCGATGAGAAAAACGACAATTACGCAAAGACCGAGTCTGTGTATGCGAAAATGAGCACCAATATTAATCGTCATTTTTACGTTTGACACGTATGTAAATTTCGCCGATTTCGTCGTGTCCTTCCTTTATCACTCAATTCCATCCGTAGTAGGATTTACAATTGTCAGGCTCCCGCCATTTTTAATTCGTCCGTTTGAATGCGCGCGCATCTCGCGTAGAGTCCACGGACCAGCAAATGGACGGGGTCCAGTGATTGGACGGAAGCTGATTTATATTTAAAATAACTAAAGAATACGAGATGTCAATAAAAACTGGGATCACTCTAATTTAGCAAAAAAAAATAACAGGTGCCGTCCAAACTAATTTCTTAGTTTGGACGGGGGTATCCCTCTCTGGAAACTTAAAAAAAATCGTTTTTTTCCATATTGTTATAGTGTGAAATTTCAAGAATATTTTAAGACCAACCAGATCCTGAAATTCTAAAAATTGACGAATTTACACCTATTTTAGTGGAAAAGTTAAGGATAATTCGCGTATAACGAATGCGGACATTAAAGGACAAGAACACTCAAAAGAAGCCCGAATTGCCCGTAGATTTCATAGATTAGGTATGCAACACGATCTCGATGATGAGGAAAGACACTTATATGAAGCCGGAATCGCTGACTAGCGGCAAGACGGCAATATTTCACAAGATCGTGTAAAATATGTACCAAAACTTTGAACGCGATTATGACGAAACTACATATCTCGACACAGCGAAATTGATATCATGACTAACTTTCACACTATTTACTTGAATTTGCAGTTAGCGTTCAAACCGTAGTCATTTTCGGTTCACGATCGCATTTTTTTAATTGGACGAACCATTTATTATTAACAATGATTTCACCATGCTGTTTTTCAAGAGAACAATGACGTTTTCTTTGGAGAAGCTGTTATTTTTCGTATTCTTCGAAATTTCGAAAAGTGGTTCGTGAACCCACAGCCAGTTGGATATATTTGAACAAATTTTTTGTTTGTTTTCGTTTCAGATTACATTTGAACCTGGTAGAGATCCCGCCGTTTCGGGCCCTGCCGCTGGAGGACTGCAACGCCAACTGCAACACCACGAACACTTTGAAGGATTTTCTTCCGAAAAAAATTAAATTGTAACCACAAACATGTGTAAAACATGCTGGGAAGAAATTGATTTATTCCAACCAATGTGTCAGTAGAACAAGATTCATCATTCTGACCCTTCAAATTGGGCTTCCAAAGAGGTAAACCCCCTTAAGACGGGCAAACACTTAAGATGCTTCGAAAAATCAATTTTTTTTAATGTCATAAATCGTTAGCAAAATATCTTAAGAATACACCCTGAAAATTTCAAAACGATATTCGGATTCCTTCTAACCGTATGTATATAAATGATACTCTCCGCTCGATTCCCAAGCGCCCTCAGATATCCACGAGCGCTCAGTTAGGTACTTTGTTTGGGTTTTCATAACCCAAACAAACCCAAACTCGACCGTCTGGCAATTAGCTCCGAAACATCTCTATTCTGGGTACAAAGTAATCGAGGTAGCGGCATTTATTGCTGCTATTTTATTCAATGAAGGAAATTCATCTCTACTCATCGTTATGAATGAACTACAAATCGTAGTTGGCAGGCAGAGCTACGGATATACCGAGCAAATGGATCAGATGCGGGTGGCGCGGCAAAATAGAAAAAGTTTATTAGAGACAAAAGAAGCTCGAAAAGCTCGTAAAGAGGAAATGCAAGCTTCAAATGAGTTGCATGAGGAAGAGGAAGAACTGCTGCATGGTGCTGGAATCGCTGATTAATCGGTAAGACACTTTATCATTTGATTAAACACATTTGACTTTGAGTTTTTCGATTATGAAACTTCAAACGTATTTTTCTCTAAACGACATTGTTTCAATTTGCGGGATCATAACTCAAAAACTAATTGATGGATCATCTTCGAGTTTGGAACACGTTTACATAATATAATTTATTAAAGCATGAACCTAAAGTTGGAAAGATTAGATTTTTTTAAACATTTTTATTATTGCAAAATGCCGAGAAAACAATGCTAAAACCGATTATTTTTTTTAAAATACATTCCAACATTCAATTCTCGATTTTTGTTTTCAAAATTTCGGTTCATGTTCTTAAAAAACATCTCAAGAATGTATAAAAATTTGTTGGACTATTTCAGATGCGAATTGCGAGCTGCATAATTCCCGCAAATCGACAAAGACGATGAGGACACGTCAAGGGACACAGCGGATTACATCTTAATTAATGCATGAAATAACTTGAAAAAATTACCAGAGATGTATGAATTTATGAATAAATTATTGTCAGAGTTGCGGAAATTTCTGTTTTTTTTCACAATTAAAAAAATCTAAAAAATAATCTAATTGTCGATCTCCTAAAGTGGTTTCCCGCCTTAATATCGAATTTTGACGCCACATAGAATTTTTCTAGTTTGTAGTACTTGCACACTGCGCAACTTAGTTACGATACCGCTGTGCACAGTAAGTGTTCTAAAGGCGAAAACAAAAGTTTTAATGAATTTTAAGGGTAAATATGACATTTATTATTGACGATAGAATAAATCTTTGATTTTGTGCAGAATTTTTAAATAAATTCATAACCATAGGTCAGAATTAGACATGTTAATTCACTGGTTCTGTATTTTAATCTCTTTCCAGTTAATGGGCATATAGGCTGTGTTCTGATAATTCGCAAAGCAGAGTAAAAAATTTAGCTCATCTGCTGAAAATTGATAACTTAATTACTGTTAAAAATTGACAATGTACATTTCATCAAATATTATGATAAAATTATTTCATTCGTTTTTAAAATTTTAACAAACATTAATTTTCTATTTCTCTGTCGAAACAAACTTTGGTAGTTTTTTGAGAACATCACGTTAAGATACACAAAAGCTTTGTGTATTTATCACGAAATCGTAATAACAAATATAATACTCGTATGTATAAGAATATTATAATTTTTGTGCAACACAGTGATGTCCGAATCAAGACTTAAAAAAAATAATCGTTATCCTTTACAGCATTCATCGACACTACACGTCCATTTACTGGTGGTCGAGTGTCCATTTACTGGTAATTTCGTCCATTTCCTGACGATTTAGTCATTTGGCTACTGATTTATGAATTCCGCCAATATTATTATTTGCAATTACTTCGAATATTTTTTTCGACCATCAGAATATCTTCTGTTAGCTATAGCAATTAAAAATATTGTTTTGATAACATTTTCATTTTGAAGCTCATCTGAATCCTATAGCGTCATTATTCGTCCATTCACTAGTCGGTTTACCCTACATCGAAATGGCAAGAATTAACTTATTTTTAGTCATTCGGTTGTACCATCGTTCGTCGTCGTGCATCGAAATTTTGTCTCGGCGAGTTAAAAAAAAAAGAACAGGTTGACTTTTGGTTAAAATAATTTCACGTTTTTATTAGCTCCAGCCTCACAAACATAAAATGACTGAATGAAAAGATCGATAAAACGATTGAGAACGAAAGATATTTCTTTCTGATAGACATTGTGCCGTACCGCTACGTCGGCGAGCTGTTTTCATTTTTTGTTTTACGAAGAGCGACCGGACTTTCAACAATTATACGGGTCTAAACTTTCTTCGTGCGTAAAGTTCAGGAATTTTCGGCCATCAGTGGATCTACTACGCTAATCAATAAATTGTGAAATTCTCATATCTCCAGCCGTACATTTTTCACCATTCTTTCTTTTCTGTTTAATTTTTTTTAATTTATTTTTTCTCTCTCTTCTTCTTGATGTTTCGTTCTCGTGCCGCCTTCCGCTTAAAATCAAATCTTCTATATCGTATAAGTAGTACGCAGTATTTTGCATTAAATTCATCTCAATTTGGATAATTCGTAACGACTATTTCTCAAATAGCGTTAGTTCCTTCGGTTCTGCAAATATTTTTCGCGTCTCTGTAATTTCTTTATTCATTACCTGCCGGATTAGCGCGTGCTATCCGGCTACGTACGTATCGCGGCTTTCGGGTGTTTTATAATGTGTACGTTAGAATTTTTATTTGGATTCGTTCAATTTATTACCTATTTACTTAACATTATTCTTCTCTACTCCGACAAATTGGATTTCCCGCTCGTTATTTTTTCTCTCTTTCCCGTCCTCGAATATTGCCGAATGGCAGCAACGCGTGGGCAGAGATCCTTCCCGTGGGGCTCGTGGCGAACACGCGCTTTCTTCATCCGCGTATCCGAGTATAGGCTTTGAGTCATCCCGCGCCGCTTCTTATCCGTCGATTCTATTAAACGCTATCATCTGCGAGCCAAACAAAGAATTTCATTTGTAACGAGGCCGTGAGAAACAAAGGATCTTACCAGTTCTCGTTCCACTTACCGTGGTACCACCATTTTGTCTTCTTTGGATTTTTGTTGCAGGTTTTTACGTAAAACGAATTATCGGGTGGCCTCTTCTGCAAACAAAGGAACGCGAAATTAAGGGCATACATCTGGTTGGAATTTTTGAAAATATCGATTTTTCATTATTCACGGATATCGATTTTTCATTATTCACTCCAAATCTCTAACGGAGTTCGAAATTTAGAGAGTTGGAGAGTTGGAGATTTGGAGAGTTAGAGTTAGAGTTAGAGTTAGAGTTAGAGTTAGAGTTAGAGTTAGAGTTAGAGTTAGAGTTAGAGTTAGAGTTAGAGTTAGAGTTAGAGTTAGAGTTAGAGTTAGAGTTAGAGTTAGAGTTAGAGTTAGAGTTAGAGAGAGAGAGAGAGAGAGAGAGAGAGAGAGAGAGAGAGAGAGAGAGAGAGAGAGAGAGAGAGAGAGAGAGAGAGAGAGAGAGAGAGAGAGAGAGAGAGAGAGAGAGAGAGAGAGAGCAACTCATACTATTTGCGTGTGCCTTTTTCTTATTACCCGAAAAGTCTGATAGCGTTTTCAACGCCATGAAATAGTTGCACTTTGTATAATATCTGTAGATATTTTCGAACATTTCATTTTTCTTCGCAAAAAAAAATAATTTTAAAGCATTTTATTTTTCTTGCAGTACAATTTGAAAAACACGAGGTGTGCAAATACTTCTTTTACCCACTGTATTTTCGTTTCGTTTCAAAATTTCAAAACATTAAAAAAATATTCTCTTATAATTTAAAGTCGAACTGTTCAAAATAGAGTTTATAGGTTGGTTGATTGGAGTTTATAGGTTGGTTCCCCGAACCAGCGAAAAGCCAGCGTTTTTCTTAAAATGACTTTTTCAAAATCGGTGACCACACCATCTCAAAAATTACTGCACCGATCAACTTCAAATTTTACGAGCTTCTTTTACATATCGAAAAGCAGCTCTTAAACGATGACTTTTTTTCCATGCATAGTTTTTTTTCATCAATGAAAATAGAGCGTTTTTTTATATTGATACTGCAGCCATTTTACAAGAATGAATATTTTATTAAATCCTTTGCCCAGGCACTAGATAATTTCATGCAATCAATGCGTTCGATTTTTTTATTTCGGATGACTGTTTCCGAGCAGCAATGGTTACCGCTGGATGTTTTTCAAACAGTGGTTTGTACAAACTATTGTATCTACCACATTTGAAAATACTTTGGGAAACAAACATTGTAAAAGATACTTAAAACCTCATTCTCCAATGTAAACAAAAAATCGAATTCGTTTTTTGCGAAACGATGTTTTATGAAACGTTGTAAGTGGTATCTCAAAATCTAATAATGTTGAAATTTGCATTGTTAAAATGATACGATATTGTTTTTTCATTTCTTATTTCTTTCTTTTTGTAATTTCCCAAAGGGTTTTTATCACAAATTGTGTTCGTAAATTCCTAATAGGAATAAGTATAATCGATTTTCCCAGACTAAATCGACCGAAAAAAATTGAGTTATTAAAAAGAATTCATTTTGGTTGCATTCCAGCGATGTAAACTTCAACCTCAGAAAATCTATTCGTCCGATTCACTTCAAATTTGGACAGAGAATAGTTTATAACGTTTTCTATCGTACGACTTCATGATTTCTTCATATGTTTATCCATTTGTCAATAACAAATAATTCACGTTGTTTTTTTTTGGTGAAAATCGAACGTTTTTTTTATCGACAGCTTGCCATTTTTCTAATTTTCAAAATTTCAAACAAGTATCCAGTCACACGAAACTTTTATTATTATACTAAAAGTACATTTTATTTACTTTTCATTTTAGATGACCCTAGTTGCCAGAACCACCTACCCCGGTTGTCCATGCAGCAACGGCGCCGATTTATTTAAATAATAATAACTTCATTGTGTATCAATATTTCTTGATTTAAAAAAATCTATTTTGGCAAGACTACGTATTAATTGTGTGTAAGATTCTGACTTCTTCATTGCGATACTCCCATCACAAAGAAATATTTTTAATCGACCTTGAAACGTCAGGCCGGTCGAATACTCTACGTACTCAAGGGGGGAAAACCCTTTACAATGTTCAAAAAATCGATTTTTTTCACATATTTCGAAAGTATAATGTATTGAGAGTATACTGGAAAATCTTAAAATCGAAATATGAAATATTTACGAAGTTATAGCACATAGTTGTAGAGCACATTATCGTATTGAAACTTTTAACGCGATTATCTTGAAACTGCATTTTCAATAACTGCTCAAATTTTGGGAGGTTTCTCACTATAACATTATCGGAAGGATATACCTAAAGTTTTAAGGTTATCTTCTTTAGGGTAAAAATTGTCGAGAAAATGGTGAAGAATATGAAAATTTGATTAAAAAGCCTACTTAATTTTTAGTTTTATACTTTTTCTTTGTATTTTTATAGGTATATCGTTCTCCTACACATGTCAATAATCGAAAAATATTTTCGATTTCTGTTTCGGATCAATAGAAAAAAATCAGACAAATGGAGCACTTTTCGATGTCACGCAAAAGGCGCCTGAAGGAAAACCTCATAACGCCGTGATTTTGTTACAAAAAAAAAAAATTCCAACACTTTAAAGTTGTAATAAGATAATGTCAAAATTTCAAAATGATGCGATTGATTTATCACCTTTAAAAAAAATTCATTAAAACTGACTCATTTTCGGGCGTCTGAAGGGTTCCCCCCCCTTAAGGTATTCCTTTCGTGGACGGCCGTCTTTTGTGGGTGCATTAACAGGACCTTTTTGAATCATAAGTAAATTACATTGGCGCTTGATAAACACAAGTTACAATAAATTAATGACGTTGAAGTTTGCGTCGTTAAAACGCAAAGATATTTTATCTTTCATTTTTTATATCTATATTTTTGCCATTATCTAAAGCCTTTTTTTTCGCAAATTGAGGTCGTAAATTCCGAATAAGAATACGTACAAAAGGTTGGGCGATTCGCATAGCTTGAATCGACAAAAAAAATGTTGAGTTATCAAAAAGAATTAATTTTCGTTGCGTTCCAACGATGTAAACTTCAACGTCATGTCATATATTATACCCAATGATAAAGTGGAATAAATAATGTCGCATTCATTTTGTAGATTTAGACATTTCTACATTTTCCCTGAAAATTCGTTGTAACAAAATTTCTTCTGCTAGTAACATTTTTCTAAGTTTTATTATTAATATTTCCTTCAAACGTTCGACGACCCCTGGTTTTTTTTTGTCGTTACGGAGAATTTCTTACACGCATAGAGCAGTTAACACCAGGTGTCTAGAGTTACTTAGTATGTAAATGATTAGATAGAAATGTGGCTTGCGTGTCATCTCCATAAAGTGCCGTATAAATTAGACGACTTTGAAAGGCATAATTTTTTGTTAAAAGTTCGGTAACATGGCTTGAAATTTTGAGAGGCATACCTTACAAAAAAGGGACCTTTGTCTAGAATATATTGTTAGACGTGGCTACCTTTTCTTTGCAACTGCTCAGCATGGAAACGATACTGAGGCAAACGCTCTGAACGCTGAGCGCCGGGGACCAATCGTCGGTGAGAATGGATAGGCAAATGTGGCCGTTGCTGTAAACATGGGGATGAACAGGAATGTTTCCACCGATGAAGGTGACCTCGGGCGAGTCGAACGGATATTTAGAGCTGAATTTGAACTGTAGCTGGAACCTTTCGCCCTCGTAGAGCGTGCCCTTAGCCCCTTCCATGTGAACGATCCATTGAGTCAAATTCTGGCCGGCCAATTCGCCGTCGACCTGTACTCCCGGCGGCGGTTCGTGCACCAGAGCCATCAGCTCCTTCTGTAAGCGACGCTGAAAATGGTTTGAGCAAAACGTTGAACGAACAAAATCAACAAAATGACGACGCACGATTTCCTGCCGTAGCAATACGCAATCTTATTTACAAAAAACACATGTGTTTTCCGTAAACTCCACAGATGGTAAAATAACGTTGCATTCGCGTACACCGAACGGTGAATGGACGAAAGCTGATTTATATTTAAAATAAGTAAAGAATATAAATTGTCGATAGAAACTTGAATCACTATAATTTAGCAAAAAAAATCACAAGTATCGTTCAAACCAATTTTTTAGTTTGATATCGAATTTTTACGCCATATGGAATGTTTCCAGTCTGTGATACTTGGATGAGTTTAAAACAAAATATTTTATTAATTTTCAGGGTAAGTATTACTTTTATCATTTAAGGCGGGCAACCACTTTAGATGCATCAAAAAATCAATTTTTTTTAATTTCATCAATCATTAGCAAAATATCTTAAGAATACACCCTGAAAATTTCAAAACGATATTTGGATTCCTTCTAACGGTATGTATATAAATGATACTCTCCGCTCGATTCCCAAGCGCGCTCAGGTATCCACGAGCGCTCAGTTAGGTAGTTTGTTTGGGGTTTCATAACCCAAACTCGACGGTTTGGCGATTAGCTCCAAAACATCTCCATTCTGGGTACAAAATAATCGAGGTAGCAGCATTTCTTGTTGCTATTTTATTCAATGAAGGAAATTCAGCCCTGCTCATGGTTATGAATGAACTACATATCGTAGTTCGCAGGCAGGGATATGCCGAGCAAATGGATCAGATGCGCGTGGCTCGGCAAAATAGAAAAAGTCTATTAGAGACAAAAGAAGCTCGAAAAGCTCGTAAAGAGGAAATGCAAGCTTCAAATGAGTTGCATGAGGAAGAGGAAGGGCTGCTGTATGGTGCTGGAATCGCTGATTAATCGGTAAGACCCTTTATCATTTGATTAAACAAATTTGACTTTGAGTTTTTCGCTTGTGAAACTTTAAACGTGTTTTTCTCGAAACGACATTTTTTCAATTTGCGGGAATCATAACTCAAACCTAATTGATGGATCATTTTCAAATTTGGAACACGTTTACATAATATAATTTATTAAAATATGAACCTAAAGTTGGAAAGATTAGATTGTTTAAAACATATTTATTATTGCAAAATGCCGGGAAAAAATGGTAAAAATCGATCATTTTTTTTCAAACACGTTCCAACATTCAATTCTTGATTTGTTTTTCAAAATTTAGGTTCATGTTCTTAAAAAACATCTCAAGAATGTATAAAAATTTGTTGGAGTATTTCATATACGAATTGCGAGCTGGACAATTCCCGCAAATCGACAACGACGATGAGGACACGCCAAGGTACACAGCGGATTACACCTTAATTAATGCATGAAATAAGTTGAAAAAATTACCATAGATGTATGAAAATATGAATAAATTATTGTCAGAGTTGCGGAAATTTCCGTTTTTTTTCACAATGAAAAAAAATCCAAAAAATCATCTAATTTTCGGTCTCCTAAAGTGGTTGCCCGCCGTAAGATAGAATAATTTTTTATCTTTTGCAAAACATTTTTAATAAATTCGTAATAGGGTAAACCAGTGGTCGGCAACAAGCGGACCACAGTCTGGATCCGGACTGCAGAGCGTAGAAAACTGAACCGCCAAAAAATCTTTAAAAACTTTAATTAACTCATTCTGTGTGAGATTCTGAAGGCGTCAAGGTAAATTTAAACCGAGCTAAAGTTGAAAAAATAACAGTTCGTAAGAAACAATCGATTTGCAAGAAGTTGTTTCCTTGCAAATGTACAAATCTTCACCCACTGAAGAATTTTGGGGTAAATATGTTTCAGAAAAGTATGCAAATTGCAAAAAACTGGCTCTTACAAGGGGACCTTACACGCTGTCACTCACGGATTTTGATAAGTCTCAGATATGTTGTAGAGGGACCTACCCTGAGTACCTGAGTAAAGGGATTTTATACAACACTCTTTAGTTTTCGAGAAAAAACGTTCGAAAGTTTAGCTCGTAGCTATCATACCGGTACGGTTGCACTTTTGTCGAACCAGCGGGCGTTGTCCAGTGGGCAAGGTTCCCGGCTCTGACGCTCGAGGTCCAGGGTTCGAGTCCCGTGATGGCGTTTTTTTTTTCACAAAATATAAATAAATTCGATGGATGATGCAAAACCGTCTAATCATTTATTATTATTTTATTTATTTTTTAAATTTCTTTATTCATTTTTTTAATTTTTTACTTTCCATTTTTTTTAAATTATTTATTATTATTTTATTTTTCACGCAGAAAAAAAAGAGAGGAAGAAATTATAACATCTTTCACAAGAAACTGCAGTTTATTATTTTTCATTACAATATAGAGGTTTTTCTTACTCGCTATCACTGTGGTCGCTTGTTACATCAGAACAATATTGCGGGTGGTATTTGTCGTAAAAGCAAGCAAAACACAAGACCAAAGAGCAACGCGCACATTGTATAAAAGCTATGGCCTTGCAGGCGCACGGAGTTTTGAGCAGCGTTATTGGAAAGCATACTTGATTGACATTCAAAAACAGCGGTCTTTCCTCAATTAACATCGATACAAACCACGCATATTTAATCATTGGCGCGAAAGCAGGTGCGCTTAATTGATAAAGAATCAAAGAATGAATTTGTATGGAATCTTCCCTTGACGCAATACCACCCGCAATATTGTTCTGATGTAACAAGCGACCACAGTGATAGCGAGTAAGAAAAACCTGTGTATTGTAATGAAAAATAATAAACTGCAGTTTCTTGTGAAAGATGTTATAATTGCTTCCTTTCTTTTTTTCTGTGTGAAAAATAAAATAATAATAAATAATTTTAAAAAATGGAAAATAAAAAATTAAAAAAAAAAAATAATAATAATAATAAATAATTGGACGGCTTTGCATCATCCATCGAATTTATTTATATTTTGTGAAAAAAAAAACGCCATCACGGGACTCGAACCCTGGACCTCGAGCGTCAGAGCCGGGAACCTTGCCCACTGGGCCACGCCCGCTGGTTCGACAAAGATGCAACTGTACCGGTATGATAGCTACGAGCTAAAATTTCGAACGTTTTTTCTCGAAAACTAAAGAGCGTTGTATAAAATCCCTTTATTCAGGTACTCAGGGTAGGTCCCTCTACAACATATCTGAGACTTATCAAAATCCGTGAGTGACAGCGTGTAAGATCCCCTTGTTAAACTGGCAACTATGTTTGGCTCGACATATATATGTGAAGCATCCTTCTCAAAAATGATTTTCTTAAAATAAATATCGTTCATGGTTAACGGACTCTTCGCATATGTTGTTCCCCGTGAGCCCCAAACTATAAAAAACTGGCTCAAGATCAAAGGTGAAATTTCTCACATTAAGAACCTATGTAAAGTATATTATTTTTAAGAGAAAAGTAAAAATAAAAACCAATATGGGTTTTTATAAGCCACATTCTTTTTGAGAAACAATAATAACTGGCTTGCTGTAATTGATATTAGCAGTTTTTTTCCTCTAGACTTCACTACAAAATTTCAAAAGTATCCGGACCTTACTAGAAAATACGTGCCGACCCCCTGGGGTAAACCAAGCAGTGAAGGGACAAATAACGACACTATAGGATTCAGATGGACAGTAAAATAAAAATTTTATCAAAACAAACTCTTTAATTGCTATACCTAACAATAACTAACAGTACATTATAATACGAGTACGAAAAAACGCTTTTTAACGAGTGTGACTTTACGGCACGAGCCAAAGGCAAATGTTGCATTCACACGAGATTAGAAATTATTTTTTCGTAGAGTATTGTACGAAATTTTATTTTACGAGGTGTTAAAATGGTGGTTTTTAAACGTCCATTATCGTACCGAGTGAAATAAAAGATATTATTCTGATGGTAGAAAAAAATACTCGAAGTAATTGCAAATAATAATATTGGCGGAATTCATAAATAAGTAGCCATATGACTAAATCGCCAGTAAATTGACGAAATTACCAGTAATTGGACACTCAACCACCAGTAAATGGATGTACAGTGTAGATGAATGCTGTAAAGGATAACGATTATTTTTTTTAAGTCTTGATTCGGACATCACTGTGTTGCACAAAAATTATAATATTCTTATACATACGAGTATTATATTTGTTATTACGATTTCGTGGTAAATAAACAAAGCTTTTGTGTATCTTATCGTGATGTTCTCAAAAAATTACCAAAGTTTGTTTCGACAGAGAAACAGAAAATTAATGTTTGTCAAAATTTAAAAAACGAATGAAATGATTCTATGACAAAATTTGATTAAATATGACGTTGAAGTTTGCATCGTTGGAATGCAACGAGTTTTTTTTGTTCATTTTTCATTTTGTTATTTTTATGCTTATCGAAAGCCTTTTTTTTTGTAAACTGAGGTCGTAAATCTCTGATAAGAATACGTAAAAACGTTTGAGTGATTTTCACAGCCAAAAAAATGTAACAATTGAAAAGAATTTATTTTCGTTGCATTTCAACGATGCAAACTTCAACGTCATGATGAAATGTACATTGTCAATTTTCAACATTAATTATGTTATCAATTTTCAGCAGATGAGCTAAATTTTGTACTCTGCTTTGAGAATTATCAGAACATAGCCCGTATGTCCATTCACTGGGAAGAGCTTAAGGCCTTATATACGCGAAAAATTTCCAAATTTTTCATTTTTTATTTTATTTTTGATTCCATTAGCCTGAACGGTTAGGAATATTTTAGGCTTTACAGAATTGAAAAATTCGAAAAATTGTTAAAGTTACAGCACGGCGCGCCCGACCGCCAACTTCAAAGCCGTTTTTCCACGATTCACTTTGTTGAACCTTGTGAAAGGTTCTAAACCTTGAACTTCTAACTCTTGAACGAAGGTTCAGATCGCTTTGAAATTTTTACAACATATTCTTAGTATCATCACCTATCGTGTGAACCACAGAAACAAAAATTTCAATGACACAAAAAAAATATAAAAAATAAAATACCGACAGAAAATTGAGTAAAAAAATTTTAAGTTTCGAATTTTTATTATAATCTTTTTTAAATAATATTGTTGGTTCACACTAAAAATACATTCATTATGCAATTATAAATATGTTCATTTTTTTTCAGACACCTACATCGATGCCGAGAACTTTCACCATCAACGCGCGCGCAAAAAAAAATACATTGCTTTATTATGTTATATCTCTGCCATTTGTTAACATTTCTGATTTTTTTTTTTACATATACTTAACCATGTGCATAAATGATCTGTAAAAAAAATGTTGTCAATATATGCGTCATTTTTTTTTAACCGCGTTTAGAAAAGTACCTTCGAAAATCGGCGAAACCGTGTATATAAGGCCTTAAAATACGGAACCAGTGAATAAACATGGCTAATACGGACCTATTATTGCGAATTTATTTAAAAATTCTGAACAAAACCAAAGATTGATTCTATCTTAAATAATAAATGCAATACTTACCGTCAAAATGCATAAAAACCTTTATTTTCGCTTCTAGAATACTTACTGTGCAGAGCGGAACGGAAAGAGAGAATTTTGAGCATATAAGGCAATGCGAGAAATTTAGAAAAATGATAAGTAACGATATGCGGAAGAAGGTGGAGGAATTATTCAATGAAACAAAGAAACAGATAGGATGGAATGAGGTGCTAAATGGAGAAATTAAGCCCATACTGTGCGAATATGTACGAATGTTCGAGAACAAAGTGCAGATCAAACAAAAGAAGAAGTAAAAAGGGGATATGTTGATAATGTATAATGGAAATGTAATAATAATGAAAAAAGATCAATAGGAACCAAAGAAAAGATTATATCGATGGTCCCGAGCGGGTCTATCTTATCTCGCTCAGACCTTTACGCAGTAGCGTAATTGAAAGGGTCCCAGATGTACTAGCGTAACTCTCGCGTCCTCCGCGAAGTATCTTATCTCGGCAGACCCTGTTCATTCTAACGCATCTCCGGCCGCGCGTGAGATCCATCGTATCTCCCGCAGCCTTAGAACGGAGTATCGTAACTCGCCGACTGCGATATGCTCTATCGTATCTCAGATGCACCAAAACGTTTCATCGTAAGTCGAAATTTGGTGATTTTTGAAAAACATCACTACTAAGTTCGTTCGAGCTTGAAGAATGCCCAGACAACATTTTAAATCATTTTGATAATTTTTTGTGCTGTAATTAATTAAAGTAAAACAAGATATCGTATCCCCCCGCGCTCTGAAAGTTCCATTCTAGTTTCTGCTCTATCGTAGGTCGTCGAAAATCTCGACAACTTACAATGAAAGAATAAGTTATGTAACGATAACAGTTATAAGTATGTTATTATTATGACGTGAATGGATATAATATAATAATTCATTGATTTAAACAGATAATTAATTAATCGTGAAATATAGAAAAATAATAATCGTAATGATATTATTAACACCTTTTGAGATTGGGCGACACAAGAATTGTATTACGGTTATCACTATATCTATTCGTTTGAAAATTGACTGAGATTTCGCGGTTTTATTTGAAACAAGAATTGATTACCAGTTACAAGATATTTTATTTTTAAATTTTATTCCGAAAACTTTACATAGTATGAAACAATTTCATTAGAAAAAAATATGCATTAGGTATATCTCTACAAGCAGCTATTTTTCATACAGTTCCATACAAATTATTAGCACACATACATGTGCTAATAATTTGAATGAAAGACCTTTCGTCGAAGCATGACGGCTATCAGGGGGAAAGCCTACCAAAGACCTTTCGACCGAAATATATGATGAATATTATGATAATAGTATATTATATTTCTATTTTCACAACCCTTTTCATGTCTAAAAAATATTCTGCATATAATGCGCAATATTTAGACATAAATGTTGTGATGATTCAGTGACATTTTATTTTTGAGAACGCGAAACTTTCAAACCGCGTTTACTGAAAACTTGCGATTCGTAGATAAGATGAAACGTTTTGGTGCATCTGAGATACGATAGAGCATATCGCAGTCGGCGAGTTACGATACTCCGTTCTAAGGCTGCGGGAGATACGATGGATCTCACGCGCGGCCGGAGATGCGTTAGAATGAACAGGGTCTGCCGAGATACGATACTTCGCGGAGGACGCGAGAGTTACGCTAGTACATCTGGGACCCTTTCAATTAAGCTACTGCGTAAAGGTCTGAGCGAGATAAGATAGACCCGCTCGGGACCATCGATATGTAGATGTAAGAATACTATAAGAGAAAAATATGTAACTGCTGTAAATGGATGTAATATTCTTAAGCCCGAGAGGCAAGAATGGCTAAATAAAATCTATCTATCTACTTACTGTGCACACTCGTATTGCGACTAAGCTGGGCGGTGTGCAAGTATCATCAGTGGCGGATCTGGGGGGGCGGTGGGGGCGGTCCGCCCCGGGCCCCAGGAAAAAATTGGTCTTGGGGGCCAATTTTATTACGAAAAAACTGAACAGTCAATATAGCTCAAATTTTTCCAAAGGGTGCATAACGTATTTGTCAACATCATATAAAAATTTCATGTCCGAAAGTTGGATTCGTCCCCATGATCGTACCTCCTTAATCTCGACTCGAAGTGAAAAATCATCCTTTGTTGGCTTTAGCTGCAGCCTTTTGTATAAACGAACGATTGTCTTTAGTGGGCTGATCAGATAGGGGATGGTGAAACCCAGTGTGCCACTTTTTTTCTAACGATTTTTGTACTCTTAACAAACAAAGTAGTCTGATTAAGAAAGAAAGGTCATGACCGATTTTATGGGCCTTTGGGCGTACAATAAAGCTACCATATTTTATGCAAAAAAATTAAAAATCCTAAAATAATGGGATCGAAAACAATTAGCGGATTGACTCATTGTGCCCCATAGGTGGGGTACAATGTGTCAGATAGGTGGGTACAGTGTGCCAAGTGCTGCGAAACGTTAATGGACAAAAACATTGGGAGTCGACTCATTGTGCGCAACAATTCGATGACACATTGTGCCCCACAAAATGAATTTGAGGGTCAAATTCATCATGTATTTTTAATAATTTTTTGTGAATTATTGACTTTCTTTTAGGCCAGCCGAAACTTTAAATAAATCACGAAATATGTCGGATTCTACGAGCGACAAAACTCCGAGACATCGCATGTGGTTGACAGTTGCCCGTGACACATTGCTCTTGTTCGAAGCGTCGCCACTTCTTTGTTTCCTCATTGGGAGTCGACTCATTGTGCCCCACAATTCGGTGGAACATTATACCCCACCAATAAAATATTTCATTATTGATGAAAATAATTATTAATTAAACTAAGAATGGAAAAAACAAGTCACGGAGTGCATCATAAACAATGAAACTATCGAGTAGGACCGAAAACCCGAGCCGCTACGGAAAGTGTCTTATATTTTACGTTTTCCCAGCGACCGAAATATTTTTTTTCCAAGCCTCAAAACAATTTTTAATTTTTAAGAACTTACGAGCTACAAAACCTCCGAGAAACTGCATGTGGCTCATAGTGCCCCGTGACACATTGTGCCCCACTCTCCCCTACATTGAGATTTCGATTCTGAAATTCCATATTAAAAACTTCCGGGTAAGCCGCATTTTGTGTCTGCGTTGAACATATATTTCTGCGTGGATCAAGTTCTAGTTCCAAATTACAATCAATATTTCATTGTTTCTAATTATATGATTTTTAATTGACTCGGTGATTTATAAAACCCCACATGTTACATAGACCAAATGTTTAGGAGGCAATAAAACCTGCTTATTAATTAATGCAGTGATTATTTAGTATATTTTGAAAATATAGAGCCTAACAAATTATATAAAGATATATTACCTACATAATTTAGAATGATGTTAAATAGTATAGATTCAAAACCGACACTGGTGGATGTGCGGTCGGGGTTCGGCTTCAGCGGTACTTCGAGTTAAGCAGCATTGTGCATGACCAATACTTGGGGGGTGACCGCTTAGCCGTGCCGGTGCACGGCTAAGCTGGCGCATCAACCAGTGAGTGGAAAGTTAATCCTTCTGATACTTTGGTGTAGATACTTGATTAAACGTATTGTGCACCAGAGAATCAGAAGAATATGGGGCTGACTATACTGGTATGGGTTTTCCACAGTTTCCCTGTACCCTCGGCAAATGCGGTATAGTGTAGCCTAAGATGGCTGTGGACGCAACGGAAGTTAGGTTAGATTAGCGAAGTTCGGGTAGGCAGTGACAGGAAAAGGGTTCAATTGAAAATTTTTATTACTTTAAAGCCCGCAAGGATATACGTTGGAACACGGGAAAAAATATTTTTTAAATATTTAAATTTCGAAAAAAAAAACACCATTTTGGTGACGAAAAACATGTGTTTCTAGTTAATATGAAAGTCAAATAAATGAAAAAATACATGAAACATACGTTCATTAAATAATAAATATATTCAAGGCCAAGCTTAGTCTAAAACTCCTGGTAGTAGCGTACTGAGTAGGTATACAGTGGTCTGCCGGGGGCACCAAGAAGAAGAGGGCACCAAAGTTAGAAAAAAAAATCAACCGATTTGTTGACATTTTTTACTTTGTTCATACGCAAGCAAGATTTATTTTGTTCATACGCACGCTTTATTATCAATATGCAAATAAAATATGTACGTAAATGGTGTCTAATTTTTAGCTTGCCAGAAAAATGTTTAAAGCTATTTTTCAGGGGCCCATTTTTGCTGGACCGCCCCGGGCCTACCATACCCTAGATCCGCCACTGAGTACCATGTACTAGAAAAATTCTGTGTGGCATCGAAATTCAATATTAAACTGAAAAATTAGTTTTGCATTACAGCACCTGTAATTTTTTTCTTAAATTATAGTGATTCCCGTTTTTATCGACAATTAATATTCTTTAATTATGTTAAATACAAATCAGCTTTCGTCCATTGACAGGTCCCTGTCCATTCACTGGTCGGTGTACGCTATTAGGCCAGAATTTTAGATGTTTATTCACTGGTGCTGTATTCTAACCTTTTTGCAGTGAATCGACATATGGTCTCTGTTCTGATAATTCTCAAAGCAGAGTGAAAATTTAGGCACATTTGGTGAAAATTGCAAAAAAAATTACTGCTAAGAATTGACAACGTACAATCAAATGTCATAAAATCAGTTAATTAGTTTTTTTAATTTCGACAAAATTTAATTCGCTGTTTCTCTGTCGAAAGAAAAATTGGTGGTTCCCTAAGAATTATCCCCCAAGACGCAAAAAAGCTTTGTGTATTTTCTGCAAGATTGCAATAACAAACATAAAACTCATATGTACAGTAATACCCCGAATTACAGTACGTCGACTTACGTTACCTCGCCTTACACGGTTATGGATTTTTTTGTTTGGCAACAGTGCTGCTCGCTAAACTGCTGTTTTTGATAGTTCTGGGTCCCAATTAAACAAAATTCATATGTTTTTATATGCAAAGTTATCCCTGTTGAGCTGTACGACTTAAACGATTTTTCTAGGTTCCACCTATCATGTAACTTTGGGATATTGCTGTATAAGTAAATTATAATTTTTGTGCAGCACAGTAATTTCGAAATCTAGTATTTAATAATAATAAATCGTTGTCCTTTACAGTGTTCATCTATATTACACATCCATTTACTGGTGGTCGAATGTCCATTCACTGGCGTTTTAGTCATTTTGCTACTTATTCATCAATTCCTCCAATATTATTTGTTACAATTACAGTAGAGCGTCGCATTTCAGTTATCCAAAGCATCAATTATCCGAATGGCGATTTGAGTTATTTAAAAATATCAATTATCTAAACGGCAAGAGTACGATATCCGAGGCACCAATATTTGATGCCTAATTTAGGGTTATTGAGTAAAAATAAACAAAATATGAAGAGTGGTAAAAGTTCATATTTCGCTTATTTTGCGTTCAAATAAAAAATTTTCGTTAGCTATCGAAAATGACGTTTTTTTTCGAATTTGAAAATTTCGAGAAACATCAGGCAAGGTAACTTGGAAATATACAGTTTCAACAGTGTCTCAGAAGCCAAAAATGTATTTTAAATACCACTTTTAATCGCTAGGAGTCCAAAGAGGGATTAAAAGTATACGGTTCAGGACTTGTAAGGTTCCAGTTTATGTAAGACATATCGTTTAGGAATTTGGTGTAGTAATTATATGGAACAATTCTTATTGCCATAAATAGACAAAGAATATAAATAAATAAAGCATTATAATCTCGGAATTTATGTTGAAAATCATATAAATGCTGCGTTTAGTATCCTTGCCACTGCAAGGGGCTCTGCCCCTTAATCCCCCAGGGGGTTATATCCCCCGGATCCCCTGCGCTCAAGTAGCAAGCACCTTTCGTGTGCAATACACCTTCCACGTATATTGCATCTTCCCAATAGAGACTCGGAAAAAATGGTGTACTATATCAAGGCCACTTTAGGATTTTCCAAAAATCGATTTGTTAAAAATGTACCTTAGCACCTATAAAATTATATTCCAAAAGATTATGGGTGTGACCAATCTCTAAGTACTCGATTTTCGAATTCTAGTGACTTTCTACTAACTTTAAACACGTTTATCTCAAAACTACATTTTTCAATTCAGCCGGACTCATAACTCAAATTTCAACCGATTCACTTGACATTTTACCTGTATATTTAGGATTATATTTGCTGAGGCACTACGTAGGATTTTTTATTATATCGCCTAGTCCCTTTTTATAAAAAAAATTCTGACGATTTTCTCATGGCATTTTATACTTTTGGTTTTAGAAATGCGCTATTTTAATAAAAAAAAAAAAAACATTATATCAAAAAATCCTACATACTTCTATAGTTATTCTTATATATAATCGAAAAAACTTTAGAGTCTCATCATAACTCAAAAATTATAGGAGCTGTTGGTCCGGCCGTTGACCTTCCAGAAATAAAGGCGTCATCGGAAAAATGCTGCACAGTCACCATTTTGACATGTATAGCTGTGAAAAAATAATTTTGTATAGTCAATTACGTGTATAATAAAACCCCTATTTTGTAATTCCAATTTATTTTATGATTTCGCTCCAAAAAAATCACAAAATATGCCCTTTTTTTTGGCCTCTAGAGTAGCCTAAAAAGTATAACTTCTTGGATCTTGACCAAATAAGAGAATAACTTTTCTCCCTTCAGGCAATATTAAACAAATACTTTTTTAAGCTCGCCTGGTCAATTTCCATTATTTGTGATAAAATAAAGATATTGTACCCATGAGCCAAGAACAATAGTTGAATTTTGGCGTATTTCCAATTACCGCTAAATGTGCTCATAATTCCTTAAGGAAGCCGAAACGGCAAATTTTTTATTCTTGAAATTCTCATTATTGTGGTTAAAATATCAAGAATCAACGGTCAAAACGTGGCGCCTCGGATATCGTACTATCCCCATCTAAACAATAATTTTGTTCATCCGAATGCTCAATTATTGGAACGATTATGCCCTATACAGGGTGAGGCACATAAAGTGTTACAGAGCCATAGCACTCAAACTATTGATCATATCCAAAAATGTTTCAGACAAAAGTTTCAGTGTTCGAGAAGGCTGTCATACTGGAGCACCCTATTTTTTTATCGGTGGAGGCGCTGAAGCTACGTCAAGGTCAACTCCACTTTTTTAAATGGGACCATGTATTTTATTTCGCCTGACATTATTACCGATTTTAAGACGAATTCAGCGACCTACAACACAAGGTCATTCTAGTCACGCAAAGTATGAAAATAGTCGAAAAATCGAAAAATATCGGAATAATCACTTTCAAAGGATCCACTAACCTTGGTTTGGGTCTACCTACAGAAGATGCTCGAAGTGATGACCCTCGACTTGTAAGCATTTGTTAATTCGCTGATGAAAAGATCGTCTAACTTCAGTCAACATTTGTGGTGTAATTTCGGTACATGCTCGGCGTATTCTTTCTTCGAGCATCTTCTGTAGGTAGACCCAAACCAAGGTTAGTGGATCCTTTGAAAGTGATTATTCCGATATTTTTCAATTTTTCGACTATTTTCATACTTTGCGTGACCAGAATGACCTTGTGTTGTAGGTTGCTGAATTCGTGTTAAAATCGGTAATAATGTCATCAAAAAAAAAATACATGGTACCATTGAAAAAAGTGGAGTTGACCTTGACGTAGCTTCAGCGCCTCCACCGATAAAAAAATAGGGTGGTCCAGTATGACGGCCTTCTCGAACACTGAAACTTTTGTCTGAAACATTTTTGAATATGATCAATAGTTTGAGTGCTATTGCTCTGTAACACTTTATGTGCCTCACCCTATATATTACGGCAATGGAGTGGTACAAAACACAGCCTGAATGGTGTTCAATGTGACGTCTTCTTCTAAAATCATTGTAAGATTTAGCAGCAAAGAAACAAGCTTCCATTGTTAAGAAAATCGTCGACTTAAAAAAAAAATAAATAGATAAGAACTCAAAGAGGTACGAATGTTGATTATTTTTTAATACATATTCAACTTTGTTCTATATCATTGAATCATACGATTATTTACAATTTACCAAAAATATACTTGTATTAACATATTAATGTTCAATGTATTTTTAAATATATATATTTTATCATATTGAAAGAATCAACATTTTTTTTCGCTCACGGAATATTGCTGTTCCGTTATCCGAATTTTCGATTATCCGAAAGGCGTCCGGTCTCAATGCATTCGGATAATCGACGTTCCACTGCACTTCGAATTTTTTTTTTTTCTACTGTCAGAATAATATCTTATGTTAGTTATAGCAATTAAAAAATTTGCTTCTATTATATTTTCCATTTTACAATCCATCTGAATCGTACAGCGTTGTTATTCGTCCATTCACCGGTCGGGTTTTCCCTATGCGAAAGACAAAGTTGCATTTTTCATAAAAGGAAATCAACCTCAAAGTTTCCATAAACCGAAAAATAAAGCTCTTTAATAAAAAAAAAAATAAAAAACGTGTAAGGTCATCCGGAGTGCAGACATTTCCATAAAAGCATAAACAAGTGGACAGACATTGTAATGTTGACAGATATTTCCGATTGCAAAATAACATTCGCGATGACTCACGAGCGAGATAATAGTCCGAACATTGAAGAAACCGAAAAAAAAATAATCCACCCCCCCCCCCCGCCCCCCAATCTTGGCACGGACTAACGAGCAAAGGATCGTCCGTTTTGTTAGAGTTTAATTCTTCGTGTACGCAAAGTCTTACGACAGAGTGACGTTTGCAATCACATTGAAATATTTGCGCGACGAAAATTTATCGCAGATGTTGACGATACAATGCCAAACGGGAAATGTTGCTGCGGGAACGATAATCACTGGCGCATATGTGCGGTAAAATTTACAAATTTCGCCGCGGCAAGCCTTGAGATTTTGTTATTTGTCAAGGACAATTTGAAGGCTGGTGAACGGATGAAAGAAAAATGAGACAATGGGAGAAGAAATATTGGTAAGGCTCACCTTTGACGGGGACATTGCCGCCATTGTCGTTAGACCGCTGTCCGTTGGAAAACATAACCATCTTTTATCGCGAAAGACATTTCGTTGTTATACTTAAAAGCGTCTTTACGATGTTGGGCTTTGTTTCGGCTACATACGAGTCGCTTGGATTTCCGCGTTTTTCACCGGGCAGAATAAAGATTTTCCACAGCCGCGCGGTAACGTTATCGTTCACACTTGATAATTTTTTTACTCGTACGTATAATTCTTCGATCGCAATCCCGGCGAACTCGATGTTCTTGCGATATCCTATTTTTCTACGTTATTTTTGTGATATTTTTTTTTTTTTTTCCTTTCTTTTCTCACACCAGCCCCACCGAGAGCCACTGCCTGACCACGGTTCACGATTTCTTCCCTCGCCACAAATCGCCTCTGCCTTATCCCACGATATATTTATACGGGAAATAATATTTGACAGAAAAGTCAAGTGAATCTAGACTTTACGCATCCCATGGCGGCGCCACATGTTACTATAATTTTACCCGAAGGTCTCATGCTGATCGATGGCGCTTCTCTGGTGCACTTTTCGGGCGGGAAATTTGAATCAGTTCCTGAGGCTGCGTCTTTCATCGTTTTTTTCTATAGCTTTTTTTTTTTTTTAAGAAGGTACGATCATGAAGAGGAATCCAACTTTCTGGCCTGAAACTTGAATATGATGTTGACGAATACGTTATGCACCCTTTGGAATAATTGAAGGCCTTATATACGCGATTTCGCCGATTTTCGAAGGTACTTTTCTAGTCGCGGTTAAAAAAAAATGACGCATGTATTGATAACATTTTTTTTACAGATCATTTATGCACATGGTTAAGTATATGTAAAAAAAAAAAAATCCGAAATATTAACAAATGGCGGAGATATAACATAATAAAGCAATGTATTTTTTTTGCGCGCGCGTTGATGGTGAAAGTTCTCGGCATCGATGTGGGTGTCTGAAAAAAAATGAACATATTTATAATTGCATAATGAATGTATCTTCAGTGTGAACCAACAATATTATTTTTAAAAAATTATTATAATAAAAATTCGAAACTTAAAATTTTTTTACTCAATTTTCTGTCAGTATTTTATTTTTTATATTTTTTTGTGTCATTGAAATTTTTGTTTCTGTCGTTCACACGATAGGTGATGATACTAAGAATATGTTGTAAAAATTTCAAAGCGATCTGAACCTTCGTTCAAGAGTTAGAACTTTCACAAGGTTCAAAAAAGTGAATCGTGGAAAAACGGCTTTAAAGTTGGCGGTCGGGCGCGCCGCGCGGTATCTATTATAAATGCAATCTTACCTTATTTAATAGCTTAATGGAATTTTTCAATTCTGTAAAGCTTAAAATATTCCTAACCATTCAGGCTAATGGAATGAAAAATAAAAAAAAATGAAAATTTTTGAAATTTTTCGCGTATATAAGGCCTTAAGCTATATTGACCGTTCAGTTTTTTCGTAATGAAATTGCAAAGTAGTTGAAAACGGAAATTTGATAAATTAAACATAATAGATATCGTAAAAAAACGAAAATTCGAACTTCATCGTGTAGTTCAAGCACTACATTATAAAACGGTCTCAACTTCCGGTTGAATATTATCATAATGACGAAATAGTACCCATAGACTGGCCAACGTCAGGCGTAACATCTGATTCGTTTGGCGAGCACAACCTAGCTCTGTAGCGAAATTCTGTAACTCGGTAGCGATAGTTTTCGTTGTCACTACTTAGCGACAGCCAATCGCAAGCACGATCAGAAGAAAGAGAGCCTCTTATTGGCTGTTGCTAGCTAACGATAACGAAAACGGTTGTTACCGAGTTTCAGAATCTCGCTACTGCCCGTTCTACAATAAGTCGGTTGTCGGCGTCGGATGTCACGCGCATGCGCTTCTGCGATGTTTACGCCAACTTTACGCCAACCGGTATCGCAGAAGCGCATGCGCGCGACATCCGACGCCGACAACCGACTTAAGCCTGTTCTACAATAAGTCAGTTGTCGGCGTCGGATGTCGCGCGCATGCGCTTCTGCGATGTTTACGCCAACTTTACGCCAACCGTCCTCGCAGAAGCGCATGCGCGCGACATCCGACGCCGACAACCGACTTATTGCAGAACGGGCTTTATTGTAGAACGGGCTTACGCCAACCGACATCGCAAAAGCACATGCGCGCGACATCCGACGCCGACAACCGACTTATTGTAGAACGGGCTTTACGGCCAAGTGTCACACCGACCGAGCGGCCATGAGTGCGAGAGAGATAGCTGATTTGCAGATTCCCAATGATTTCTGAAACGGTTGATTTTTGGGAAAAAAGAAAAGAAACACGTTCCGCTCTGTTGAACGACGAACAACCGCTTTCTCTTCTTTTGCCCGAAATATGATCCGTCTAGGAGAAAACTTGGCAGTAGGATTTTTACCGACTGGACGTGTGAGACATGGCCATAATGCTTGGAAATCATCGTGAAGACTCCAGAGCCGTTGAGGATCTAATTTTTCAGTTTTTATTAGTAAAAACATGCAAAAAATAATATATTTACCACAAATTTGGCACTTTTTGATCGACAATACGAATATTCAACAAAAGTTAACATAAATCAGAACACTCGTGGGGTAACAAATTTAGTCTCTTTGTTGACCCTGAGGGAGTAGTCGTATCTCCTTAAATACAGAAGTCAAACCATTAAGGTGAGCGTAATGATTTGTCGGAAAATAAATATGTCCTAGAAGCTAGTGGTAATAATTTCTTATAATATTTGTAATTCAGTAAGGGGCTATCCTACTGTGATGGTTAAAGAATAAGCTATTTTTAATATTTATTTATTTTTTTGAAAACCATTCCATGTATCGGTACAAACTTTTTTTTTCACTTAAAGGTACACTCTTATAGAATAGAAAACAATTATTTTTGTTGCATATAAATGTATATTTATTGAACAATTAATAATCGTGTAAAAACATGAAAAAAGTATGTCGCTGGCGTTGATGATTTGCGCTCTCCAGATAATCTGAAACAAAAAATGCAAAGAGATTCTTAATCTGTATAAGTGTCGCTATCGCCCGAACTAGAATTATTATTTTATATTGCAAAATAACAAAATAGCGTCCTAAAAGTATAAGTAAAAATTAATATTTTTAAATAATTATTATTCAGGCGCTAGCGACACTCATATAGATTAAGAACGTTTTTGAATTTTCTGTTACGATTACCTGGAGAGCGCAAATCATCAACACCAGCGACATACTTTTTTTTTCATGCCTTTACACGATTACAAATTGTTAAATAAATATACATTTATATGCAACGAAAAAATTGTTTTCTATTCTATAAGAGAGTACCTATAAGAGAAAAAAAGTTTGTACCGATACTTGCAACAGTAACAAAAAAAATGATTAAAAAATAGCTTATTTTTTAAGCCACCACAGTAGAATAGCCCCTTAATTCGAATTGTTATGTATTTTGTACGTAACAAAATTCATCTAAGAAGTTTCGGTACAGATGACCAGAGATTAGTAGGAAGATGTACAACGCTCTCGTTTTCGGCGTGCCTTGTAAATGGCGCTAAATCGCGGCGGCGAGTTCGGGAATATAATTTTGTGATCATCGCCTCTGCCGAGGTTGCAGATTCACTTGTAGCCGCGCGAGTCGTGATCACCGCTCAAGTCGGTATCGCGGTCAGCGTGAACCCGAATGGGTAGCTCGGTGGGGGAAAAGTCTCCGCCCCTCGCAAATCGTGCTTACTCGACAGGCGAACGGAGCGAGGTTTTCCGTCCGATCGAGCTCGATATATTTGTGTGGCCGTACTGCGGATTAGAATATGCATTACATGAATTTCAAAGTGAAAAACATGTATCGAGATCATTGTTTTCTCTCGGTTGTCTGTTTATTCCGAGAATGCGGGTTAAAAAAATTAACGACGAAACGCGTTGAAAAATAAAACGCCGAAACGACCGTGGAAGGTTCAAAGAGAAATCTTGAGCCTTTGCCGCGATCGTTTCGGTGGTTTTTTTCAACACTAAACATTATAGATAAGCGTGTATCATAAATGTTTCTCTATCCTCAATGAATGTCGTTCATTCGGTCGTTTCGGCATTTTATTTTTCAACGCGTTTTGTCGTTAATTTTTTTAACCCGCATTCTCGGAATAAACAGGCAACCGAGAGAAAACAATGATCTCGATACATGTTTTTCACTTTGAAATTCATTTAATGCATATTCTAATCCGCAGTACGGCCACACAAATATATCGAGCTCGATCGGACGGAAAACCTCGCTCCGTTCGCCGGTCAAGTAAGCACGATTTGCGAGCGGCAGAGACTTTTCCCCTACCGAGCTACCCATTCGGGTTCACGCTGACCGCGATACCGACTTGAGCGGTGATCACGACCCACGCGGCTACAAGGGAATCTGCAACCTCGGCAGAGGCGATGATCACAAAATTATGTTCCCGAACTCGCCATCGCGATTTAGTGCCATTTCCGAGGCACGTCGAAAACGGGAGCGTTGTACATCTCCCTACTAATCTCTGAGATGACGAAATATTTCCATTTGATTCAAATTTATACAGTAGTTTCTTTATCATATTGGGAGTACAAATAAGTCTCCGCCGTTTGACAAAAGATGGCTCCACCAGGAGGTTATAGTTGAAATTGTCAGATGTAAAACATCATATCGTAAGGTTGGACATCTGGTAAGATCATAACCTTGAAATATTAGCGATTTTGTATCAGCATCACATAATTTTTTTCGTGCGAAAATGTCGAATTTTGAGCCGAATAAGCGTCATTTGCAGGAACTTTTGATTGACTTCTTTGATTTGAAGAAATCTGCAGCTGAGGCGCATCGATTGCTTGTAGAAGCATATGGTGAGGCTGCTTTAAGTGAGAGAAATTGTTGTGAGTGGTTTCAAAAGTTTCAGAACGGTGAGTTTGACGTCGAAGACAAAGAACGTAGCGGAAGGCCGAAAGTGTACGAAGGCGCGGAATTGGAAGCATTATTGGAGGGAGATTCGTGCCAAACGCAAGAAGAACTTGCACTTACATTAGGAGTGACTCAACAAGCAATTTCACATCGTTTACAATCGTTGGGAATGATTCAAAGCAAGGAAATTGGGTTCCATATGAACTGAAGCCGAGAAACGTTGAACGCCAATTTTGCACATGTGAAATGCTGCTTGCCAGGCATAAGCGAAAGGGTTTTTTGCATCGTATAGTCACTGGTGATGAAAAATGGATCTACTACGATAAGCCAAAGAAGAGGAAATCATGGGGACCACCTGGCCATGCTTCAACATCGACAGCCAAGCCGAATATTCATGGAAAAAAACTTACGTTGTGTATTTGGTGGGATGAGCTTGGTGTCGTGTATTATGAGTTGCTCAAAGCGAACGAAACCATTACCGGGGCTCCCTACCGAATACAATTGATGAGATTGAGCCAAGCACTCAAGGAAAAACGCGTCCACTACTACTCCAGACACGACAAAATTATTCTCCTGCATGATAATGCTCGTCGACATGTTGCGGCGCCGGTCAAAACCTACTTGGAAACTCTCAATTGGGAAGTTTTACCTCACCCGCCGTATTCACCAGACATTGCTTCCTTTGACTATCATTTATTTCGATCGATGACGCCTGTCTGAGCAGCACTTCACATCATATGAAGATACCAAAAATGGTGTCGATTTGTGAATAGCCTCAAAAGATGAAGCGTTCTTCCGACGCAGTATCCATATGCTGCCAGAAAGATGGAAAAAACTAGTGGCTAGCGACAGACAATACTTTGAATAAAACATAAAGTACCGTTCTTTCGCAATAAATGCCCAATTTTTTAAATAAAAAACGGCGGAGACTTATTTGTACTCCCAATATAAGGAATGCACCCTCCAAATTTCAAATCGATCTTCTATATCGTATCCATAACATTTACAATTGAAAAAAAATACTTTTAAATATAGGGAGATGCTTGCACTCATCGCTGATTGGCAGTTCTACGCACGAAATAGTGTGCAGCAATCATAAGAATATTATGAAAAACTGTCAAACCGCCCAGAACATAATGTCTACACCGTCTACACCGTTTATTAATTATTGACATTTTTGTCAATGAAAACGTTCATTTTCCCTCACCGAAGAAACGTAGAGGCGAAGTGTGGCAACGTCACTAATCGCCGTGGCGCGGCTATACATTCGATAAAATGAATTTTTGAAGAGGAGTGATATTTTATTTTTGACACTGGACATTCATTGTTCTACATTGAATTAAATTCCATCACAATGAACAAATATAAACGTTTTTTTTTCATTTGAAATGTATTGCGTCAGTTGCTGCACTCGCTGATGCTCGCATTGACAGAATAGGTGTCGCCAACCGTGAAAAAACAAACTCGCAATACAGTGCGCTGTCGCCATATTTATCAATTTTTTTTAAATATAAAATAATGGAAAAATACGAATTGATATAACATTTTAAACATGTTATCAACACACTCATGTAAAAAAAAATAATAATGTTAAATGCAGGACTTGAAATTTAGTACACTAATCATGTCCTTTTCGAACGAAATCTTACAAGGGGTCTCGGTCAGACGATAACCGAGTTTAGCGATGCGCTTTTACAGGGTGGTAGGTAGGTAGGTACTGATATTCCTTGAAAAAGACCAGCTTCCAACTTGGCCTTGATTTTGAGAAAAACAAGTTTAAAGTTATTGAGATCTTAATATCCTTTGCGAGTATTAAAATGATCCCAGCAGCTGGTAGCCGAGCGGGCAGAGGCCCTATCAACTCCGTGGTGGTCACGAGTTCGATTCCCATAGATATACTTTTTTTTCAGTTTTTATTACTTTTGTTAATTTTTTTTTAACCTTTTTGATGCTATGTACATTCAAAATGTGTTTGTTTGGGTTAAATTATTTTTAAATAATGAACTTATACATGGAAAAACAGGACTTTTATTGTTTTATTATAATGCAAACACAAAAGCAAGGGATGTTTATTTGCTTACAGCTATTTTTTTACAGGTATGCGTGGTATGCGGCAAAACTGATTCCGGAAAAAGAATTTTTCCTCAACGTTAACCAAGTGGCTTTTCCCGCAGAAGTTTGAAAAAAAAAGATACGATTGCGAAGAGAACGAAATAGCTTTCGCACAATGTTCATGGTGCCGAAGTTCCCTGTGTTTTTCCTGCTTTCACGATAAATATCATCCCAGACATTGCAAGCGTCAATAATATATTATCGATTTAAAGCAAACAAACATTCATTTGCTTTTGTATTTGCATTATAATAAAACAATAAACGTTCTGTTTTTCCACATATAAATTCATTATTTAATAATAATTTGACCCAAGCAAACATATTTTGAAAAATGTACATAGCATCAAAAAGGTTAAAAGAAATTAATGAAATTAAAAATTGAATAAACAGTAGCGTTGAGGGGAATCGAACTCGTGACCTTCGAGCGGTAGTTAGGGCCGCTGCCCGCTACTGCGATTGTTTTTATACTCGCAAAGGATATAGAGAGCTCAATAACTTTAAACTCGTTTTTTCTCAAAATTAAGGCCGAGCTGGAAGCTGGTCTTTTTCAAGGAACATCAGTATCTACCTACCTACCATTCTGTAAAAGCGCATCACTAAACTCGGTTATCGTCTGACCGAGTCCCCTTGTTAGTGTATTAAAATTGGCGCCCTGCTCAAGAACAATAGAATTCCCCCCTGATTCCCCTAAAAGGTAAACCGTGGAGACTAGAGTAAAGGAGCCCGAACGCAATGCTGGCGAAATGGTTGTGAAAGTGATGAACGATCCGCGGATTGTACCCGCCTGGCGGCGCTACTACTGCGGGTTCCGTCCGCGCGGTGATTTTGAATCGTCGATCCGCAATTTGTCGTATATTTGTTTCTTATTAGCGCTGCTTGTAATACTGAAGAGTAATATTGATATGCTTTTGTTTAAATTATGAAATGATAATATTTCAGTAATTTTTTTACTTGGAGGTGATCTTTACTGTAAATGTTTTATTTTTATACGGTGACATGTACAATCAAACAGCCATAATGTAAACATCCACATGGACATTTCATAACCACCTTCTCGTATTTTGAAGTTCCATTCGACTCAGCGCAGTCATGTAGTAATTTCATCAGTATGCTTGAAGGATAATTAATAATAGGAAATGTTAGGAAATATTGAATCTATGAGCACGGAGCAAAAGCGGTATTTTATTTTCCATTTACCATATTATAGTCGTGTGATTCGAGTGATCGATTATTTTAATAACTATATGTTGTTTATAATCCGCGCACAGGCATCGGGGTGGACCAGAGGCTTTAATTTGTTCGCGACAAGCAGGGTCATCATCTGATGTACGAGTTCTTGGAGTTGCGCCGGAGTCACCTTTTTCCCAAGAACCCCAGTGTCGAAGAACTACGAGTACAATTGAATGAAAAATTAGAAAATAAACAATTTGGTTCTTTATTTTTATTATTGTATCTTGAGGCTAGTAAATTGATAAATTCAACTTACCCCAGATGTGACCATGAAGGTTGCTCGAAAACCCTTTATAACTTCGTTGTTCTCCGGGGATGGAGACAACGGATAAGTTTGCAAAAGTTTCAGCTGCATTGTAACCAAGTTGGACCGCTTCGCTCCAGCGCTGGACCATATGCTATAAAAAAAACGAAAATTTACTAGTTAATGAAAACTTAATGAACAAAGATAGAGGATTTTTTAAATTTTATCTGGGAATTTACCTTTGGAACTTTGAAGACCGAAGCCTGCCTTCTCCCCAACCGCTTGCGTTGCGATCGGTCCGCGTCGCGCCCACTCCGACATGCGGGGTAAGCGCAATATTTACCCATGGCGAAACTGAAAACAAAAAATCTTACCTTTATTGGATGGTCTTTTTCTGTTTTGATTTTATAAATGCTTTTAATACAGAAATGTCACTCAACGGTGCGTAACTGCGTAAACTGTATGTAACTGACATATATGTAATACTCACATATATAATAACTGACAGTGATACGTCACTGTATGTATGTCACAAACACTGCTAAGCCGGTCCTCACGCACGTATCCTATGCGCCTATCCTATCCACCACCTATCCTATTCCGTACCAGGCGCTGGTATCGCTTGCGGATATTTTTCGAACTACAAGATCTTTCATCACTTTCACGATCCACTTTTCGACGATTCCGCCATATGCGTTCGGGCTCCTTTACTCTAGTCTCCATGAGGTAAACTGTCACGAAACTTCTTGTTTAAAAAATGTACGTAACGAAAAATGTATTTCATTTAAGGTAGTAGTCTCGCCACAGTCACGTTGAAAAGTTTATTCTCCGCTCAATTGATGAAAGCTTCGAAATATTGCGAAATACCCTTATAATGTAGGTTCTACATCTTATCGGGATGTAAACGCTTATAAAGTAATGATGAAAACGCCTAATATAATGTTTACCTAACCCTCACTTTTGTATCAGACTATCCATTCCGGCCACTAATGCGTAGATACTCTGCGTATACGGATATGCACACACTACTGTAATCTAGTTCTAGTCCTGCCCCAGTCGCTTCGACGCGCTAGCGTCACTAGACATTGCTTAATTTAAATCGCTATATCTCTGAAACTAGACGGTCAAAATTCATGATTTTTTTTACCTACTTCATCATATGTTCCTCTATAATTGAGAATAAAAAAAAAAATCTGTATAAAAGTTTCGAAGTTATTGCCCGAAATGTAAAATTTTCCATTGCTCCCCATAAGAACACGGGTAAAACCATGAAATCTTTGATTGCTAATATCTCGAAAACGGAACGGTGAATGCTTTTGAAATTTTGCAGGTAATCATTTAATAGTGTCCTCAATGAGTCTTCAAATTAAAAAAAAATCTATAGAAAAACGCCTTCGTGAGACTATTACCTTAACAAAAAAATCTACAAAATAGTTACAATCTATCCAACTTTGCTATATTCTTCATCACTGTCACGAAGACGAAACAATTATTGTACGAATAAGCGTATATTTCATTTTACGTCGACCCCGCAAGGTTAGAGTTAACAAATACAAGAACATCAATTCCCGGAGGATGTTGGATCCCAACAATAATTCTCGGTGAGGGTGTTCAAGCTTGTCAGACCATAATCACCAAATTTGCACTCAATTTCAATTTTCCCGCCAAGCTAGGTCGCACCGCCATCTAGCGGATGCGAGCGTTACCACGACGCACGCCGGAAAAGCGGTCAAAAGACGGTTATTTTTCAGTGCGTTTAAGAGAATCGGTATAGAGGGAGACAGCGTCGTACCATCCCTCCTTTCTTCCGGGACGATTTTCGTGGCCAGTGATGTATGTTCGCAATATCAGTTTTTAATCCATTAATATTAAAGAAATCCTGAAATTATTGAAATACCGAATATCATTGATTTATAAGCGATAGTCCTCGCGTTCGTTTGCCAATCGACATTTTCCGCTGTAATTAACGTTTCATTTGTACGCGACGTTTTTTTTTTTTCAGACACTGCCCGCATCGTCAAGAACAAAAACAATATGGTGAGTGACGTTTTTCAACATTCTCGTCAGTGCGATACCCGAAATATGTAATATCTATCATTCCTGGAGCTAAATTGATCGAATAAATGCCGAAGATATTAAGAAATCGAAATAACCCCAAAATTGAAATTAATCCGACGCAAATCGCGTCTCCTAACCTCAAAATAACGTTTTTGCAACTTAACCTCATTGACGACAATCGAAACCTCAGAATTCAAACAAACCCCGGACAAATCGCTTTTCCTAACCTCAAAAGAACGTTTCTACGAGAAGCTAATATCATCGAAGTGCGCTACAACGTAAAAATTTGTGACCTTAGATATATAATGTTTTGAAATTCCGCAGCCACGCGAAATCAAGGAAATCAAGGACTTTCTCCTGAAAGCGAGGAGGAAAGATGCCAAATGTGAGTGAATCGTTCGCATATCCTATTGGACATTCTCAATGTTGATACCGTCGATTGCAATTGCATTTTCTTCAATTGTGCTTATTTTCTCTTGCAGCCGTCAAAATAAAGAAGAACGACGAAAATACGAAGTTCAAGGTCCGTTGCTCAAGATTCTTGTACACTCTTGTCATCACCGATAAGGAGAAGGCTGAAAAACTCAAGCAATCGCTGCCGCCTGGTGAGTACAACCTTCCGTTTGTTTGGAGGTCTATTAGCAACGATTAAGGTAGTTGAGTATAGTACAATATCCGAGGCGCCAAGTTTTAACCGTTGTTTCTTGATATTTGAACGAAAATAATGAAAATTTTAAGAATAAACAATTTGCCGTTTCGGCTTCCTTAAGGAATTATGAATGCTTCTAGCAGTAATTGGAAAAATGCCAAAATTCAACGATAGTTGTTGGCTCATGGGTAAAATATCTTTACTTTACCACAAATAATGGAAATTAACTGGGCGAGCTTCAAAAAGTGTTTAGTATTGCCTGAAGGGCAAAAAGTGTTTCTCTTATTTGGCTGAGATCCAAGAAGTTATACTTTAATATAGTACATCATTTTTTCTGAGCTTCTCTATTGGGAAGATGCTATGTACATAGGACGGTATGTCACACGCAAGGTGTTTGCCACTGGAGCGCGGGGGGTCCGGAGGGTGCAACCTCCCTGGTGGGCAAAGGGGCAGGGCCCTTTGCAGGGATGCAGGGGGTGGAGCCCCCGCAAGGACACTAAACACAGTACTTATATGATTATCAACATAAATTTTGACATAATGCTGTATTTATTTATATTCTTTGTTCATTTATAATAATAAGAATTGTTCCATATAATTAATACTCCAAATTACTAAACTATATATTTTACATAAGCTCGGAGCCTTACAAGTCCGAAGAGGGATGAACCGTATCCTTTTAATCCCTCTTTGGACTTTTAGCGATTAAAAGTGCTACTTTACTCTCTGTCTAGTCATACCTATAAGCGAGGAAAACATGGTAGTGGTATTTAAAATACATTTTTGGCTTCTGAGACATTGTTGAAACTATATATTTCCAAGTTACCTTGCCTGATGTACCTTGAAATTTTCAAATTCGAACAAAACCTCATTTTCGATAACTAACGAAAAAGTCTAATTTTAACGCAAAATAAGCGAAATATTAACTTTTACCACTCTTCATATTTTGTTTATTTTGACTCGATAACCATATATTCACCGTTAAATCTTGGCGCCTCGGATATCGAACTCTTGCTGTTGAGTATGAGTTTTCTCAATGACTTATTGTTATTTTGTGTTTAATGCATTGAGAATTGGCTAGCGATAAATTGATAGTTTTAAAACGATAGTGCCATGCCGTAAACACTGGGATGTGTAGAAAAAAAGGTTCAGCTCTCAGCTTCCAACAATATTTAAGTAATTCATTCGATAACTAATTTATATTTGTGAAAGGCGGTTAATGTTTCTCAAAGCTGATCCTTGCAGTCTCATAAAACTTTTTATAAGGAGTTTTGCAACAGTTTAACTTTAGGGGAAATCTGGGGGGAGAGGGATTGTATTCTTGAGCAGGCTGCCAACTTCTATATACCAATATTTCGTTAAAAAACGACACGGTTACTGTAATCAATTTCAAGTCCTGCATTTAAGGGCGAAAAACCCTTTACAATGTTCAAAAAATGGTTTTTTTTTTCTTTTCACATATTTCGAAAGTATTGAGAGTATACTGGAAAATCGAAAAATCGAAATATGAAATATTTACGAAGTTATAGTACATAGTCGAGAATGCGCGGGGGCCGCATGCTGTGAACTAGGGAAACTTTGAACGCGATTATCTTAAAACTGCATTTTCAAAAACTGCTCATGTTATAGCTCAAAAAGTTATTGATCGATCTGGTTGAAATTTTGGGAGTTTCTCACGATAACATTATCGGAAGGATATACCTAAAGTTTTAAGGTTATCGCGTAAATAAATTACTTTTATGGGGTAAAAATTGTCGAGAAAATGGTCAAATATATGAAAATTTGATTTAAAAGCCTATCTAATTCTTAATTTTTTACTTTTTAAATATTTTTATTGGTATATTCTTCCTCTACACACGTTAATAATCGAAAAATATTTTCGATTTCTGTTTCGGATCAATAGAAAAAATCAAACAAATAGAGCACTTTTCGATATCACGCAAAAGAGACGCCTAAAGGAATATCTTATAACGCCGCTATTTTGTTTTGTTTAGGTTTTTTTTAACACTTGAAAGTTGTAATAAGATAAAAAATTTAAATGATGCGATTATTTTCTCACCTTGCAAAAAAATCATGAAAAATGACTCATTTTCGGGTGTCTAATGGGTTTTCCCCCCTTAAGATAATTTTTATTTTGAAACGAGCGTATTAATAATGTGTTTTTTCAATGTTATGTCAAAGTGTATTTGTCAAATATTCCTTAGAATCTTCCTTAGAATCTTCAAGAATCGTCAAGCTTCCACACAAACTTCTGATTGTCCGATTCGCGCCGTTGCGACCTCTCAATCCGGCCGTATTCAAATCGCCATAACTTTGTAAATAAGAAGTATTTCAAAATTTCCTTTCGAAGACATTATCAAGAGTTTATACGGCAGGACAACAACTCTATTCTTTATTTCTCTATTCTCACACATCTCTCTTCATAAATATCTCTATTCTGGAGCCGGTTTAATCAGAAACTTCTCCATTCCAACATAAGTTAACATAAATTCCAATTTATGTTAACTTATGTTGAATATTCGTATTGTATATAAGAGGCTCCCTTTCTTCCGATCGTGCATGCGATTGGCTGTCGCTAGTCGGCGGCAAATTTCGTCATTATGATAATATTCAACCGGAAGTTGAAACCGTTTTATAATGTAGTGCTTGAACTACACAGTGAAGTTTGAATTTTCGATTTTTTACAATATCTATTATGTCTAATTTATCAAATTTCAGTTTTCCAACGACCTTAGTTTCATACGTGAGTAGCAAAACCGTGATTACCGCACTTCCGGTCGACCGTCTCCATAAGACGACGTACTTCACTAGCTCAAAGTGCTCGACTTTGCAATTTTATTACGAAAAAACTGGACGATCAATATAGCTCAAATTTTTCCAAAGGGTGCAAAACGTATTCGTCAACATCATATAAAAATTTCAGGCCCAAAAGTTAGATTCGACCCCATAATCGTACCTCCTTAAGAGCAGCAATGTTTCAGAAGTGAGTTATTGTGGCATAGTCTCTTTCGTGAACATCTGTTTCGTAAAGAGATTTCGGCAGAGAAATGTTTTAGACATGAGATATTTTGGAATAGAGATGTTTCTGATTAAAGCTGCTCCAGAAGTGATATTTAAGAAGAGAGATGTGTGAGAATAGACAAATAAAGAATAGAGTCGTTGTTCTGCAGTTTATAATTTAGAAAAATGAAAAAAAATCGATTTTTTTTTTCAAATTTCTAGTACAGAATACTGCCTTAATAAATTCGCCTGGGACAAAAATGTGTGACGAAATTTTCGGTTAAATTGAGTTCGCGTTCCAGCTTAGATATTAATATCCGCGGGTCGCGGTATCTTTGGACAAGTGTTCTTGAATTTTCTTTGCTTGTATCTAGTAGTCGAAACTTGTTTCGCAACGAGACGTTCGAAAATTTTTGTACTAACGATAAACTTTTATTTGCAGGTCTCCAGGTCAAGGAAGTTAAGAAGTCGAGCGAACGTCCTTAAATCATGAACGAATAAAGGTGAAGGAAAAGAAAGGTTGAAAGATTCGTTGTGTTCAATTTTATTTACAATCTTCGTTCAACATATATCTGTATACTAATATAGGTCATATTTATTAGTCGCGAATGGTCAATTTGTCACAAGTTTCAACAATGTCGGGTGACAAGCACGGTTGGTCCAAAAATATCTTTCGCCTCTCGATTATCGATCGCGCCAATATTTCCCTGTCTTCTCTCGAGGCTCTCATGATCTCATACTCGTCGTAAGTATCTCTGCAAATATTTTGCCCGCTACTGCACGCCGGTCTTCGATCCCAATTGATAATTATTTTTTCGCCGAAGACACTTTTTCCCCGCTGACGACATTTTTTCGCGTCGTGACCGAGAGTTCGTCCCCTTCGTAGATTTCGCGTGAGCGTACAGTACTTTCTTCGGCATGGTCTCGATTGTCTCTTCAGGTGTAGGGAAAATAACATGCCCAGCTCGTCGTAAGTCTCCGAGAGCCCGGTTAACGACTCGCGCGATGAAACAATCGTGTTCTCCAAGTTTTTTTTAATTCCTGATGATTTGTCGATTCTATCGTTACACGAAGTCAACGAATTTGAACCCGTCGACCTAGCGATCAAATTGCAGGAACACGAAGTCCATCGCGGACACGCGGAATCTTTCGGATCTCTACTTTCTCGATAGTTCGGCGAACATCTTTTTCTCGCTGTTTTCTTATTTCTCTTTGGTGAGGAAGTCAGGCAATATTCCGATCTGGTATAGTCGGTTTTTTCAGTTTTCACCACGATTCCGCTGCTCGTCGACTTCCGACCTGCAACTTCGGGAGCATTTCCGATTTTTTTGGCATCACTCAAAAATTCATTGCGAGTAAGACATTTTTTTTGCAGTGTCTTCCGCGACGAGGAAGTCTGCGTTTCCTCCGAGGTTGCTGTAAAATTTTGTGATTCGATCGCAAATTCCGTGGTTTCGATGTTTCTCGAGTTCGAGGGTAATTCTTGTTCGATCGCGGGCCACTTGTTTGTCAACCTATTCGCGCTGTCTCGCAGCAGAAATCGTCTTTCCGCGATCGTACTCGCGAATGTTTCGTCGTACGATTCGTTGGTTGACGAAAATTTTTCCGACGGCTGCGAGTTTTCTTTGTTCCTGTTTATTCTCTCATTCAAATCTCTCGCTCGACAATCCGCGTAGGATGTAGTTCCGTACGTTTGTTCTGGTAGGCAGTGTTCTTGATCTTCCGAGTCCTTGAATCTAAAGTATAATAATAGCACTTGACAACGAGGACAATAATAATGCTAATGATAATCTTGTTACAGTCTTTTTGACAAAAGCGTATACGGCGAAACTCAAAAACTATTTGGGGGGGAAGGCATTGAAAAAAAATCACACACTACATGATATATACCATGATGCTTTATTATTATTAACTGGTCCAGTCGCCTCCACTATTACTTCTGTCCGGATATTCAAAGAAGAAGAAGGCCAAATTTTGTCGCAGAAGTCAACCCTCGAGGAGTTCTATTGCGTACCCTTTATCGTTATCAATTAATTATTAGCCCAAATTGTCAGTTAATTATATCAGTGTATCGCAAGAGAAGAAGATACCGTCCGTGGAGGTACCTGGTCGGTCAATAATTGACGTGAATTTTGAAACGTAAGTCAAATAAATTTATACACCTCTTTCTCAGGCGTATATTCTATAAATATCGCAATTCTATTTTTCTTTGGGTCTTCCAAGTGAATCCACCCTGTGAAAGTCTCGTGAAATTAATAGCCGAGCCTATTTATTTATTTACTTATCTCTTGCGCCAGTTTCTAAACTGTCTGGCGCCCATAATGGAATCGACAACTATTTGTCAAGAATTAAAATAATATAATCAGAGCCCTGTCAGCTGTTAGACCCCGGTCGCGGCAGGTGAAGATTTTCCGCAAGGCTGACGACAATTTTATATTAAAATCGTAGTCAAATAGAAATCTTTCTCAATAGTCCTTCAGTGCATTGAATCCGAAAACGCGTACTTTTTTTTCGACTTTGTAACCTTATCGTGCCTGCGAAAATGATGAATTTAGAAAGATCTGTTAGAGTATTTCGGTGAAAAAGACTTGGCACAATACCGTCGGCATATGCAGCGCAGTTTCGTGTACACGTATCTGTAGAAGCAGAGTACAAGAGTGACCAGTAGAAGAACGACGAGAGAGCTGAAGAATATTTTCCAAAAGAGGCAGGAGGAATGTCTGTCTTCCGATACATGTTGATTTTTTATAAAACTTTCCGCTTCTACGGATGGCAGTGGAATAATTTTTTGGTCCGTTCGATTGCCAACTGCAGCATCGTTTATTCTGAAAAATAAATAATTGCCCTTCAAAGATACTCGGTTATTCCAGTGTTTCCGGTTAGCCTCCTCTATTCGAGGTCTCTTATCCAGTTCTTCGTATGCCCTTCCAGGCTTTTACGATTCCAGCCCTTTTGCTTTTCACCCCTCACTTCAATATCTCCAGCTCTTTGGCGCCACCCCTTCAGAGTGTTACCCACAGCCACTCGATTTCTGACGCCCCACACACCACACAAAGGCACAGGTTTTTCGCACAACTGTGAAAAGCCCGCGCCCAGGAGGCTACATTTTATAGAGTTTCCGTAGTGTTACGACACTCGGGGAACTCGGCAAAACTTCCGTTCCGTGACTCAAGTCAGTGTGGCGACTGGGCGATCAACAATCCAAGTATTGGCCCGTGCTACGGCTGATTGGTATCGGTGATCGCTGTCGCCACATACCGACTTCGTGTTTAGTCCTTTGAAGTCTCATCTCTAGGGGCATAATAGGTCTTTAAATAATGACGGGGTATCAGGAGCAAGTATAAAAGAATTGCCCTTACTGACCTTGCCCGCACTGACAATCAAGTACAATTTACCGTCGTTTTTAAACGTACTCCGATTCTTCGATCCGACGATTTATCATCACATCCAATCGTTTGCTTCTGAGGGCCGATTCGATTTTTCGGAGTATCCAATGAGCCAAATCTCTGCGACCAATCGTGCGTAGCTTTAACACGATGTTTTCATTGCTCCTGAATTTGGACTCTGCTGGATCAGTCAGCCAGGTAGCTAGAAGACTTTGGCATGATATCTCCTGGGCTCTTTCTTTCTCCGCGTAAATCGAGATTTCGCCCTTTGGAGAGAAAAAAAGGATTGAATAAAACATTCGGATAGAGAAAGGAGAAATTGGAACGATAGAAATTTTATTCGCCGAGTCGACTTTCGATCCAGGCGAAAGACCAGTTGAAATTCATAGCGTTAATTAGGGCACACCGACCAGTGAATAGACGAAAACTGATTTATATTTAACATAAGTAAAGAATATGAATTGTCGATAAAAACTCGAATGACTATAACTTAGCGAAAAAAAATCGCAGGTGTTAAAACCAATTTCTCAGTTTAATATCGAACCTTGACGCCACACGGAATTTTTCTAGTTTGCGGTACTTGCACACCGCGCAGCTTAGTTACGCTACCACGGTGCACAGTAAGTATTCTAAAGGCGAAAACAAAAGTTTTTATGAGTTTTGAGAGTAAGTATTACTTTTATTATTTAAGGTACCATCTATCTTAGATTTTTTGCAAAATTTCTAATATATATTCGTAGTAATAGGTCAGAATTGGAAATGTTTATTCACTAGTGTTGTATTCTAACCTCTTTCCAATTAATGGGCTGATAATTCTTAAAGCAGAGTGAAAAATTTAGCCCATCTGCTCACAATTGCAAAATTAATTACTGTTGAGAATTGACAATGTACATTTCATCAAATGTCATAAAATCATTTCATTCGTATTCCTAATTTTGACAAAATGTAAATTTCTGTTTCTCTGTCGAAACAAACTGGTCGTTCTTTAAAAATGTTTTTGAGCTTTTTTGCATCATAACATGAATGAAAAAATTGAGAATTCGACATATTGCAGGGAGCACAAAAATAAAAAACAAAATATAGAAATGGAAGAGTACTGGGAAGAAAGCACAGAGGGAAGAACTAAAGAAACATCGTCAAGGTTAAGATCCGAAAATATAGGAAAAGGAGATAAAGAGGGATTCGCAGATACTCTATGGCAATGTGTAGAGAGGAGGAAGAAAGTTCAGAACACATCCTTGAATGCGAGAAAATAAAAGAAAAAAAAAGGAATAAGGAAGTGGCAGATGGTTTGGGAGAGGCATCGAAAGGAAAAATGAATAGAGGAATGAAAGGGAAACCGATAAATTTATGCAAAAAAAGTTCATAGAAATCTAAAGAGACCTTCAGAAATAGAAATATAAAGAGCGTATGAAAGAATTTAAAAAATTAGGAATTAGTATAGTCGTAAAGGGAGGAGATGTAAAAAGCCCGCAAGGGCATACACGGAATAAAGATGACTTACTACTACTACTACTATTAGTTTTGGTAATTATACATAAGTGGAGCACCGCCCCAATTTCTATGGGACATTTTTTTTTCGCCATGAAGTTGATTCCATTATAGTAAGTGATATGTCGGGGGAGGCTGACATTTTCTATTAGTTCCATAAGTTATGGGGTTTTGAAATTTCCGGAAATACGTGATAAGATAGGGCATTTTTCAACATTTTAACACCTTTGTTGGAGGTGGGGTGTTTGTTTGGATAAATTCATAGAAAAAGCCTCTCCGAATACAATGCCGAAGAGAAATCGCGGCGGTCATCCTCCCATAAAAAGTTATGGGCTTTTAAAGTTCCCGGAAATACGTGGTAAAATAGGGCATTCCAAAAGAAAAAAATTGTGTTCTCATATGAAATGAAATGGAAAATTATGGTGTGGAAAATCACTTTATTTATACAAATAAAGCCGTGCTCGCTTTACTACTGATTTAAGGGCGGGGTAAAGTTAATTCGGCGAAAAAAAGGCATGTTTTTAAGATTTTTTTTTGGCGTAACGGATAGTGTTCGTTTATTGAAAAATTTACATATAATAAAGTAACATTTGAACAACATTCTCCTAAATTTGCATTGCAAAATATTCAAAATTGAGCGAGTGAAAATTAAACCCCGGAGGCACCTCGAAAAAAAGTTGGTTTGCGGTGTGCACCATAACTCGCAACAGAATCATCTGAAACAAAAAAATCAAAATGCATTTGTTAAAGGAGATGTTTCTCGAGGTAATGACGGGAGGATTTTTTTTTTTTCGATTTTTCGTAGCACTTGGGAGCCAAAAACCCGATTTTCGCTAAAAAAAATCGGCTAATTTGTTGTTGAAAAATTAGTAATTATTAAAAAAAACAAAAAAGCTCTCGGAAATACCTGGTGAATTATGTGAAGAAGTACTGTGCAAAATTTCAAAGCGATTGGTCCAGTAGATTTTGAGTTATCGTGCACACGGACTTCAAATATGACAAGTCTCAAAAAAACGGTTTGAAAAACGCAGAAGAGTTTGGTCGCTTAGCGCTCATTGCACATAAGTTTCAGAACACTTCTCGATTGCATAAAAATCTGAGAAAATTCATGCATATTAAAGGTACTCAAAAGATTAATTTTGCATAATAATAATTCCAAAATGTTATTAACAAAATGATGAAAAAAAAAAAATAGTCAACAAATTTCCCCGCAACCCAATTTTTTTTTCGTGATTCGTTCATTTTTCTGAATACGTATGAATTTTTTTAGATTTTTCAATTATCTTTGAATTTTTAGAAATTCAAAATAAAACTCGATAATTTTCTTATACTCACTCAAAGTCGTCGATGCCAGGTCCGTAGAGCCAAAGTCGTCCATCAAGATGATCGAGAGCATCTTTTTGCGTTTGTCTACGCAAAACTCTTTCTTCTTTACTGTCGTGCGCCGCCCAGGTATAAAACCCGGCATGGAGCAATAGACGCTCAAATACTCATAACTTCGTCAATTTTACTCCGATCGACTTGAAATTTTAACACAATATTCTTGAGATATTATGCATTCATTTAAAAATTTAAAAAAAAATGAAAAAAAAATTTTTAATACTTTACCCCGCCCTTAAGTATTTACCGTAAACCGTCGAAAAAATTCGCATGACTTTGTAAATGATAAAACCAACCAACAGTTTCTGTCTTAAGGCCAAGTCATCTATCTATTATAGGTGATCTTGTGAGAATATGAATATCTCAGTATGAATTTTTTTTGTCACAAATATGCACGCACGCACGCACGTACGTACGTTTATTCATAACAATAGCTAGAAAAAAATGTAGACGAATTTTGATCGATTTTCAGTTTCGTCTTTGAAATTGTGTATTTTTACGAATTTTCAACTGGAGCAGGGGGAGTGGGGAAAGTGACCACTGCAATTTTTTTCATTATTGAATTCCCCCATTAATGCCCCTACCCCCACCCCCAATGTAAGCGTCGAAATTTTCGAAAATGCCCTATTTTATCACGTGTTTCTGGAAACTTCAAAACCCCATAACTTATGGAATTAATGAAAAATGTCAGCCTCCCCCGCCGGAATATCTCTAGTGGTGACCAATTAAAGCAGTTTATGGTAAAAAAAAATTACCTTCGAAATTGGGGTGGTGCCCCACTTATGCATAATTACCCTACTTTTTGTGCAAAGCAAAGTTCTCCAAATCTAGCATTTATTAAAAATAAATAATCGTGATCCTTTACAGTCTGGGTTCCGTACCTAGGGGTAATTACCCCCGCGGGGGTCAAACAGCTGTGCGGCGAGGGTAAATAAGGCCGGTAAGGTTATTGTAAAAACGTATATTTTTGTGCAATTTATTATGATTAACCCTTTAGCTACCATCGTAGCAAATTTGCTAGGTTCACTTTGACCCCGTTGGTAAAAGTGTAAGGACGATATAGCGGACAGGCTACTTCACAGTTCCATTAATCTATGCCAGACAAATCTACGAATGCCGGGATAGCTTGAAATTCAAACGTAAACGTATGAATTATGATAATATGGCAACAATATTGTCGTGAACATTTACGACGCTTGTATCTGCTGTTCGTTTTTTGTCCAAATAAGTAAGTAAATGGACATTCTTGAAATATTTTTTGATAGCATTGTGTAAAGGAAGCTTGACTGGACGAACTAGGCTTTGAAGATTTTTGATTGAATTAGAATAATAGTTTGAACCGAGAGTGTGAAAATGTTAGTAGCAAATTTGCTACACTGGCCATTCGGGTATGTAAAATGCCAAAATGTTGGGTTCACGTTTTTATTTTTAAATCTTTTTTGTTATACCAAAATAGAAATAAGAAATAAAAAAAAAATAAGTTAAGGCCCATCGTGTTACCAAATCCGAATATTTCGGATATCGTCGTTTCCGATGACGACGTTGAACAAGATCTCAACTACAATCCAAGAGGTATTCTCGCAGAACCAATCTTGGGTAGTACAATATCCGAGATTCAGCCAGAAAAAAACCCTCTTACGGTGGAGTAAGGAGTCCAGGAGGAAAGTACAAATCAAGTTCCCGAATACTGTGGCCGAATACAATAAAAATATGGGTGGCGTGGACAAAAATAAAGGTCTAGTTTCCTTGTACCGATCTCGGTGCAAAATTAGGAGCTGTTATATACCCGTCTTTTATTCTCTAATCGAAATGTGCATTGTTAATGGATGGCTTCTATACCGAAGAGAAACGGGCAAAAACGCAAGGATCATGAGTCTAAAATAATTCCGATATTCGATCGCGCACAAATTGATGAAGTGTGGTAAACAGAAACGTGGTTGTCCTCCAATTTGTGAAACGTTGATTACAAAAATCAAATTACATTTATAATTACAAATTGTTTTTACATTTGCCACGGAAAATACTGTTTCTGTAAGATTATTCTAGACATACTATTCCAATCCGATAAGATAAATAAACGTTTATTATAGCTTTTTCAAAGATCTGAAATATGTCATAATTTATATCCCCGAACCGCCAATGTAGTAAATTTGCTACAGTCCGAAAATACTACTTCTCAGGCCCTTATCGACAAAATCATAGTTGTACATTCATATTCAACCCTTTTTCAGCCATACTAACAGAGGAAATGATTTTGAGCCATCCAGAAATAGGCGTGGCCGTTAAAGGGTTAATAAAGACTATTTGTATTTCCATATATTATTTTCTTCGATAACATTTCGAAGTTCATCTACACTACACGTCTATTTATTGATGATTTCGTCCATTAACTAGCGATTCAGTAATTTCGTTACTTATTTATCTATTTCTCCCATATTATTTGGTGCAATTACTTTGAATATTATTTTTTCTCCTATCAGAATAACATCCTTTGTTAGCTATAGCAATGAAATAATTAGTTTTGATATTTTAATTGTACAATCCATCTGAATTCTGAATGGACTGGTCGGTTTACCCTATGTCGATAATAATTCGGTGGAAAAAGTGATATTGGTAAAAATAAGTACTCGAATGGCACGACGGTGCGAGAGTAAATTGTAGAAATCGTAGCACTCTTGTGATGACAAACTGGCTGCCAGGTACTTCATTTCCGGTAGACCGATGTCGTAACTCGTCGCCGTTAACTTGTCAATTTTCTGCAATTATTTTTATGTACTTTTAAATGTTGTTTCCACGATGTAAAGTGTCGAAAAAAACTGATACGTGTAAGGTTAGATTAATTTTTTTATCGCACCTGAAGCCAGATGAGGAGCGCAACACCGCTCTGGTAAAATTTACATCTTGTGACCGCCATTTTGGCAGTTCGCGAAAAATTATTCATCACGTATTGGCACGAGCTTATTCTTTTCGCGAAATAAATATTGGGTGCATGCTGGAGAATACCGATCGAAGAAACCTCGAGAGGTCGGACAAACAAAAACGAATCGGTATGTCTTGATTTTTTTTTCGGTTCAATAAACGTGTAGGAAAAAACGGAAGGAACTTTACGTGTTTGCGAGATAAATGTTAAAAATTATACATCAGCCGTAGACTACGAATAAAATATTTAATTCTTCTTTTAATCTCGTTTTTGATCCGTGACGTTTGCGAATGGAAATTACGTCCAAGCAAAGTTTGCCAAAACTTCGACACATGACATTTGTATGAAATTCCGGAAGTGCGCGTTTGTGTATTCTCGAGTTGATGCTATGCGCGTTAACTTCCTCAAATTTATCAAATCGAAATCCGCTTCTTTTTCGTACGAAAATAGCATTATGGACGGAATTTACACAGCTTTGGAGAATCTAGATAATAATATCTCGGTCATGTAAGCACAATCATCAAACGAAGTAGATTGCTTGTCATAGAGTGAAACCTCAATTTTCTACCACCTCGATTTTATTCCCGTTTCCCTACTTTGTCTATTTCATAGAAGGGATTACTTGGTGCCGGCCAGCCCCCTGACACTGGATACTATTCCTATTGCGATAAATGTTCCGCATTTTATCCGAGTTTTTAATTCCACTATAAGTTGCTTCGTAGCGCTAGTAGTCGTCTGAACGGCAAGTTCACGCATACGCGCTCAAAACTCGTAAACACAATTTATTTATATTTTTGTGAGCGTATTTTTTATTTGGACTATCTGTAAATAAAAAAATTTCAAGTTAGTGGTTCGAGAGTGATCTCGTTTTTAAATTTTTCACTTATTACGTAGACCGAGAGAACTATGAATTGTGAACAGTGTTTAGGTTTGATATGCCGAAGTGCATCGTACCGGGCTGTATCTCAGGGTACACGTCAAACCCGAAAAAAGTGCACTTTTTTACTATTCCGAAGAATATAGACAGTGGAAAAACTTTGGAAAAGTGCTGTGAGGCGAGAGGACGGCTCCGTGAAAGCTGAAGCAGCAGTTCGCGAAAAACATTTTCGGACCAACGAAATTCTTTGGCAACGCGAATATTTGGATCCTAATGGAAAAGTAATCGGAGTGGTAAACGAACCCAAACAAACTCACGATAAATTCCCATTCCATCATTAACGAGCATGTAAATAATTAATAAAAATAATTAGCGAAATAAAAATCCTAATGTTTGTGCACTCAGTACATCGCGTATATTGCTTGTGCTGCAATGTATATAGTATCAGTTCAGACGACTACTAGCGCTGCATGTGACGCAATTCAGCAATAAAAATGACGGGCAATCCGTGAACCGTGTCTAGGCGGCTGTGTCAGGGGCCTGGTCATGGAGACTAGAGCAAAGTCTCCATGGGCCTGGTGCCGGCGCGTGCAGACCCTACTTCGCGTGTCTGACACGCCGGCGCAACGGTACATATCGACAGAGAACATTACATGGAAGCACAGGGCTTATGGGCGCGCTTGGTACGTTTTTTTTTCTGGGGTTCCGTTTAGTACTGACCCCAGCCACTCCGGCGCTGTTGTACAGATGTGTGAACGCCTCTGACGTGGGGTCATGGCGCGCGCTCTCTCTCGGGCTCAGGCACTTTACCATGCTTGGGGTAATAGTGCGTTCTCGCTCGTACCTCCAAGCTATCTCGTGCCCGTAGTGCGATTCTGTAACTTGTTATAGCTTGGTAGCTAAAATTTTCTTTATCGTTGGCTAGCGACAGCCAATCGCATGAAGAATTACAGCAGAGTGGGCGCCTCCCATTGGCTGTCGCTAGCCAACGATAACGAAAACTGCGCTACCGAGTTATAACGAATTACAGAATAGGCCTACAGCGACGCGATCTGTGTACTCGTTATAACTCGTAGCTACAGTTTTCGTTATCGTTAGCTAGCGACAACCAATGAGAGGCGCCCTTTCTGCTGTAATCCCCCTTGCGATTGGCTGTCGCTAGCTAACGATAACGAAAACTGTCGCTACCGAGTTATAACGAGTTACAGAATAGGCTTACTGTGGTGCTTGGGGTTCTGATGCGGGCTATATATTTGAGCCCTATTTTTATTCCGTTTATAGAGTTTTTGTATTGATTTTATTGAACTTTTTTCTTACTCGCTTAGTAAATATTCATTTAATGTGTAATAAATCGTTTTTTTTAAATTAATTTCCGTAAATAGAAACAAATCGTAAGAGCTGCATCTCGCCATTTCGTTGAGTAAAAAGTATCACTGAAAGATTAGACATATAAATGATAGTATCTACAACAACTATGAGCAACAAATATAATGGTCCAATCTGCAAAGGCATTTATGAGTTAGAAAAAAATTTTAAACGTTCCGCACATATCTTTCGTGACCGGGTTTTTTGGATAAAAAATATAACTAGAAAGAAAATAACTTGAAGAAAGATGTAATAAGTAATTTTTTTAACATGGAAAAACAATGTTGGCAATTTTTTCTGTGCTCGTTTAAATAATGTCCTTGGAGATATTTGACATTTTTAATATTTAAAATTAAGACGTTGATTACTCGAGTTGGCATTCTTTAAAGTTTTCGGCTAGAAATATTCCTAAAAAATATATATCTTGAATACATAATTTATTTATAATGGTCACGAGAATGCTCATGCAGTGAATATGTTGTAGAACTGCAAATGTTGTTCTACTCTTGTCAGATTATGGTAAAAATAAGTGGGCATTTAAGTTCATAGCGATCCAGCGCTTGAAAAAACACTAAAAAAAATTGAAGAAAATTTCTGTTCCTTTAATTCTTTGGAGTAGTGTATATCAACAAAAAAATTTAGTTGAGCCGATTTTTTTTATCTTTTTTTTTTTTAAGAAATGTATTCAAATACGTAAATAGGAATTAAAAAATAATTCATGTAAAAAACAAAATCTCTAACATCAGTTTTTGATCCGCGGACTTCCAGCAGCTCCTCCCAAGTTTCAAGCATACGTCTGTGCAAGAGCAAGCGAGAAAGAGCTATCGACACTCGTGCATAGGCGTGAGTGAGGCAATATAAGAGGGGCAGTCAGCTTAGGCCAGCCCCATGGCCCTGCTGGGTCTACCGTGATCCCGTTATTGTCGCCACGTAAACTAGCCCACCATGCGGCGCTAGTAGTCGCCCGCATGACCCCCACTCCAGTCGCGCAGCGTCTGCATAATTTGCATTCGACGCGTTTGGATAATTCATTATTTAGATTAGAATTTAAAAGTATATGTGTATATGGGGAGGGTTACAATATTTACACTTTTTGAAATATGATGTATTATAAAAATATTTATTAAACGAAATAAACAGATAACATTTTTTTTTAAATAATGGACTAGTCACGTTGTACAATGTTTTGCAATTTTTTTCTTGTCGAGATTGCTTTTTTTTTGTTCTGCGTTGAGACGTGCAGAATATTGCGGCATCCGCTTCTGGATCTTTTGGTACATTGAAAAAATGCGATTTTTCCTTATTTGATTCATAACCTGACGTGCAGCCAAGGACCACGCACGCAGGCATTCTTAAATATAAGCACAAAAACCACAAAAATTGTTTTTTTATTTTATCGCTACACTAAAATTGTTTATTATTTTATCACTTTGTAACACCACACTACGATTTTTTTTATTCGAGAACAACGACAGATCGAGAAAACGAAAAAAAATATCCACTTGGTCCACGCGACGAAAAGATGACGAAATAATACGGAGATGCGCTTTGCGGAGTGGGGTTCATGCGGGCGACTACTAGCGCCGCATTGTGGGTTAGTTTACGTGGCGACAATAACGGGGACACGTTACGTTAAGGCCATGTATCACACGTTCAGTCGGTAAAAATCCTACTGCCAAGTTTTCTCCTAGACGGAACATATTTCGGGCAAAAGAAGAGAAAGCGGTTGTTCGTCGTTCAACAGAGCGGAACGTGTTTCTTTTCTTTTTTCCCAAAAATTAACCGTTTCAGAAATCATTGGGAATCTGCAAAGCAGCTATCTCTCTCGCACTCATGGCCGCTCGGTCGGTGTGACACTTGGCCTTAAGAGAATTTATCCCAGTGTCAGCCCCCTGGTCAGGGGGCTGGTCAAAAGCTAACACGGGCGCTGTGCTTCCATGTAAATCTATGTTCTCTGATATCGACTACCGCAGTATCGGCACTTCGAGCCAAAAACATAACCTCAAACCTAAAAATAATGAAGGAAAACGTCGAGCCGAACAATTGTCCTACGAAAAGTGTACGATTACTAGAAAAAAAAGTTGGATATTTTTAAAAAGATCAACGATGGTGAAAAAGTAACTGCAATAACCAAAGATTTTTATGTAACAGGGGAGCTCATACTTTTAGCAGGGTGTCTACCGACGTGAAAAGTCATGAAAAGTCTTAAATGTCATGAAAAATTACCAGTTTATCTAATTTTTAAAAGATCTCTGCCCGATCATTATCATCGCTGATTTTTGTATTAATTTATCCAAAATAATTTCAAATTTTTGGATAGACGGTTCGAAAACTCCGCAATTCTTTTTTTCATTATAACGCACCATTTCGCAACACTGTGGTGAATTTAATCACACAATTTGAGGTTAATGGTTGGTCGGCGTGGACTTGGAAGACATATTCCTTCAACAAGATAGCGTAACAACACTGCGGGCGGAACAATGCAGTTATTGCAGACGAAGTTTCATGGTCGTGTTATCTCGCACCGCGGCGATGTGAATTGGCCATCAAGATCGTGCGATTTGACGCCATTGGACTTCTTTCTTTGGGGTTTTCTGAAAGGAAAAGTGTATGCCAATGATCCATAGACCATTCCGGAGCTCAAGGAAGCAATTGGAAGCACGATTAATAAAATTAGTCCGCAATTATGCCAAAATGTTATTGAAACTTTCGTCATCATAGTGAACGTTTGCAAACAGGGACGAGACGGCTATTTATCGGATATTGTGTTTCACACATAACCTACATATTTGTACCTTATATTAAAATAAAAATATTCGTATTTTTCAAATAATACGTTTTGTTAATAAATTAAAATGTCAGGTCATTTTGAGACAGCCTTTAGAATGGCCGTTATACTCTGTCAGATGTTCGCGAATGTCTAGATTGAAAATTCGTAGATTATTTCCATAGCCTCTATTATTCAGTCAAGCGAGCTAAGTCCTACATTATCAATACTAGCTCAATAACCTCGCTATTATCTCAATGATCTAGACATTTTTTTTAAGAACATGTAAAAATATCTGAATCTATAAAAATCATGCGAAATTTTTCATTCCAGTTCATCGTTGGGTATAATAATAAATTGTAACTTCTTTTAAGGCCTTATATGAGGCATTCTTCATCAACTGGGCCACTTTTTTTTTTCAACCTCTCAAATTTTTTTCAAAATTTGCCAGTTTGAAATATTAGTCAAAAGGAACGTCTGTGATTTTTTTTAGATTTTTTCAGGCGTCCGTTCAGGATTTTCAATTTTTCATTACGAACACTGTATCCGAAAAAATATTCATCAAACAAAAAAAACACAAGAATAAAAACTTTTTTATTTTTTCCGCTTTATCGAAAAAAATCAAAATCATAATTTTTCTGCATTGAGAACATTGAAATTTGGCAAAAAAATGAGAATAACATTTTTTTAAACCTAATAACACACTTTCGATTTCGGTACAAATTTTACAGGATGTCTGTCATTGGGTAAAGAGTCTGCGAAAAAAATTTCAGCATGGTACCTGCAATGGTTAGGATGAAAAAAAAATAAAAACCCTGCGAAATCTCATAACCGCATAATGCGGTTACGAGATTTCGCAGGGTTTTAATTTTTTTTCATCCTAATGGTTAGGCTGAAAAAAAATAAAAACCCTGCGAAATCTCATAACCGCATATATGCGGTTATGAGATTTCGCAGGGTTTTAATTTTTTTTCATCCTAACCATTGCAGGTACCATTCTGAAAATTTTTTCGCAGACTCTTTACCCAATGACAGACATTCTGTAAAATTTGTACCGAAATCGAAAGTGTGTTATTAGGTTTAAAAAAATGTTATTGTCATTTTTTTGCCAAATTTCAATGATCTCAATGCAGAAAAATTATGATTTTGATTTTTTTCGATAAAGCGGAAAAAATAAAAAAGTTTTTATTCATGTTTTTTTTGTTTGATGAATATTTTTTCGGATACAGTGTTCGTAATGAAAAATTGAAAATCCTGAACGGACGCCTAAAAAAATCTAAAAAAAATCACAGACGTTCCTTTTGACTAATATTTCAAACTGGCAGATTTTGAAAAAAATTGGAGAGGTTGAAAAAAAAAGTGGCCCAGTTGATGAAGATGCCTCATATACGCGATTTCGCCGATTTTCGAAGGTACTTTTCTAGACGCGGTTAAAAAAAAATGACGCATATATTGACAACATTTTTTTTGCAGATCATTTATGCACATGGTTAAGTATATGTTAAAAAAAATCACAAATATTAACAAATGGCGGAGATATAGCATAATAAAGCAATGTTTTTTGCGCGCGCGTTGATGGTGAAAGTTCTCGGCATCGATGTGGGTGTCTGAAAAAAATGAACATATTTATAATTGCATAATGAATGTATCTTCAGTGTGAACCAACAATATTATAAAGAAATTATTATAATAAAAATTCGAAACTTAAAATTTTTTTACTCAATTTTCTGTCGGTATTTTATTTTTTATATTTTTTTGTGTCATTGAAATTTTTGTTTCTGTTGTTCACACGATAGGTGATGATACTAAGAATATGTTGTAAAAATTTCAAAGCGATCTGCACCTTCGTTCAAGAGTTAGAACTTTCACAACGTTCAAAAAAGTGAATCGTGGAAAAACGGCTTTGAAGTTGGCGGTCGGGCGCGCCGCGCGCTATCTATTATAAATGCAATCTTACCTTATTTAGTAGCAATTTTTGGAATTTTTCAATTCTGTAAAGCTTAAAATATTCCTAACCGTTCAGGCTAATGGAATCAAAAATAAATAAAAAATGAAAATTTTTGAAATTTTTCGCGTATATAAGGCTCTAACTAAGCGCCACTGTAATCTACCAAAGATTAAAAAGGGCCCTGGCTTATGCGCCCACAAAATATGGCCCTCCGCGAAAAGAATATTTCAAGGTATTAGTCTCGCCAAGGCGTTTTTTAATAGATCTTGTTTAAATTTTGAGGACTCATTCAGGGCACCATTAAATGGTTGCCTGCAAAATTTCAAAAAGGTGCACCGTTCCGTTTTCGAGATATTGGCAATCGAAAATTTCATGGTTTTACACGTGTTCTTATGAATGAATTAAATGAATTATGACCGTCTAGTTTCAGAGATATGGCGATTTAAATTAAGGGACAACACCACTGTGACGGCTTCAAAAAATCGATTTTTTGAAAACCATCTAGAAAAATCTAAAATACATTTAAGATTAAGATGCCGTTGGATCCAGGTCGAAAAAATAATTATTTTCGGAGATATTGAATATTTTGTGGAGCGGTGCAGCGCTACTGCTGCAAACTCGTCTCTACAAAGCCGCCTCTTCCTGAGGAAGTATTGGAGGCAATTACGCCAGTCTTCGAAAATTTGAGCAGAGACGATTTGCTGCAGCGTTGTTTGGGCGGCTTCACGCAAAACAACAACGAAACCTACAACCAATCAGTTTGGGCAATAGCCCCCAAGTGTCAGTCCGGGAGCAAAAAAATCGTCGATATTGCAGCTGATATCGCGGTATTATTATTCAATGATGGCCTGAGAAGCCTCATGAAAGTTTTGGAGACGTTGGGGATAACTATCGGCCCAAATTGTTTCAATTTTTGCGTTCAAACCGACGCAGCGCGGATCGAGCTGGCGGAGCGCTCGCTCACAGACGCTGCAAAAGAGGCAAGAAGAGTCTCTACAAGTTCGAGAAAAGATGCTAGGGACAATCATTTGCTTCTTGAAGGCCAGCTATATGGTGCCGGCATCGCTGATTAAAGGTAAAAAATTTTTTTTCCAATTTATCGCATAAATTAACAAACCTAAAACTTTGAACGCGTTTTTCTCAAAACCACTTTTTTGAGTGCGGCACGCAGCAGAACTCGAGCAATTTTTATCCGATCGACTTCAAATTTGGACTGCATCAATAAAACTAGATTATCTAAAGAAGTACATAGGATTTTTTCGATATCTCAATAATAAAAAAAGTTATAGCCTATTTTCGACGAGAAATTTTGCTCGAAAATCGTCCTTTAATTTCAAAAGCGTGCCTATTTTTAAAAAATCAATATTTTTTCAAATCCCTGTGTACTTCTCTTCAAAATATCATATTATTAACGAAAACACTCGGTATTTTTTTTCAGATCGACTTTGAAGAGAGTTCTGCTGCGTGCCGCGAACCACTGCAGAGGCAACAGTACCTGACGCGGGAGCTTCCCCAGAGTCACCATGGGGCGTGAAAAATTTGAAATTTTTTTTTTATGTATCTTCAATAAACAGCGAACAAAACAAAAAAATTTTTTTCGAATATCTCTTTTTTTCCCACGAAAAAAAATTCTTGAAAAATGGCAAAAAACAGGGGGTCACAGTGGTGTTCTGCCTTAAGCAATGTCGAGCGACGCTAGTGCCACGAAGCGACTGGAGCAGACTAGAACTAGATTGCAGTAGTGTGTGCATATTCGTATATGCAGAGTATCTACGTATTAGTAGCCGGAATGGATAGTCTGATACAAAAGTGAGGGTTAGGTAAACATTAGGCGTTTTCATCAGTATAAGTTTTTACATCCCGATAAGATGTTCAACCTACATTATAAGGATATTGCGCAATATTTTGAAGCTTTCATCGATCGAGCGGAGAATAAACTTTTCAACGTGACTGTGGCGAGACTAATACCTTAATCATTATCTACACAATTGCAAAATCGTGAAGATAACGTTTCGGTTGATGTGCACAATTCAGATGATTTTTCAAATAGTTTGGATTATTTAGGGACAAATATATTATTGTAGACGATATTCAGGAGGGTTTTGCGTTTCGCAGTTGCAAAGCACGTGCTTTTATTTCTTAGGCCATTTAGCCCCTTATCGCTAAATGTTTGAGCGCTAATCAGCGCTGCGGTACTCGTATATACGTTTTATTGGAGTTGAGTATACGACAAAACGCGAGAAACTGGTGCGAGCCGACGTTTCGCAACTGCAGTCTTCGTTACGTTATCGCGTGAGGTCGTGATTTTTGTTTTACGTACGTAACATTTCTCCGGGAAGGCACATTCGAATGATTATTATCGTTCTCGAATTATTGAAGCACTAACTATATTAAAGCGTTATATTTCTCATAATTACGCGTTCATCAGGAAAGCATGTTAATTATAATATAATGTGCATACATGAAGTATGAAACGCATATGACGCGTTAGTTACATTCATGTTAATTCAGTGTGAAATACATCGTGAAACTAAGAACTAATTCCAAAAGAATGATGCAAACTCGTAATACCGTTTTTCTGCTGATGAGAGTAGTGAGATGACGGGGTTTTACATACAATTAATATATAGTTTTGTCAAGTTGCCGTTTTTTTTTTATTGAAAAATATAAATAAACGATGAAGTTATTATTATTTAAGGCTTCAGTCTCTATCTACTGCACATATTTTCAAGAATGTTTTTTTCGTAATAAAATTTATCTCCATATTTTAATCTTTTTATACATAAAAATAGAAGTTTCAAAGTACAAGAAAAAATTAACAAAATTTTTATTTTTTAAATGTATCTTGGTGATCTCGTTGCCTGAAGTTATCCTTGCCTTCACCTTGTCGACACGAAATCTTAACTTTGGAGCGTCTGAAAACAAAAAGTCGAGTATTTTATTATAAAGTGGAGTTGTAGTTATGACCCCTAATAAAAACTCTCACCCCCGATAAAAAAAAAACAAAATGGCGCACTTTCGAATTTTTCGACTTTTTGTACAATTTAAATTGTTTAAAAATAGGATTAAATATTAATGAATATTTATACCGTTAGTAGGGGTCGAAGAGATACATGCATAGAATAATCCCTGTAAATTTGAGCCTAATCGGTGCAATAGTTTTTCCGAAATCATGTCATCAAGGTCGAAAATCGTTTTTTTTTGGAAAAATGCGTTTGAAGTTTCTCTTGTAAAAATGTACATAAAACTTAAAAAAAGCCTTTTACCCTTAATCAGCGATGCCTGGTCCATACATTATTTCTTCAGCTTCTTCAAAAGCTTTACGTTCTTGGGATTTTTGGTTTCGGATCTCTGTTCTGCGAGCTTTGGGAGCTCGGCACGGCGGTTGTGCGCTGAGCGCGAAGAGACGCTTCTATTGCATTACTCTTTTCAGCCCCTTATCGGTCACTCCGACCTAAATAACCTTCTCTACCGTCTCTACCGTATTTCTACAGATGTGTAGTATATGAAACTGATGATTTTAGAAAATCGAAAATTTCCGAAAACAGACTGATTTGCATTTTTTTTTTTATTGGCTTAAAAGGTCCCTTAACTATCCAAAAATAATATTCAAAAGGTTTTATGAGGGGCTCCAGGCATCGCCGATTAAAGGTAAACACGAAATTTCCATGATTTTACAGTACTTAAAACTTTAAACGCGTTTTTCTCGAAACTATGTTTTTAGACACGGGCGTATACGTAGCGCCTCGAGTTTTCAATCGATTGACTTGAAATTTTATCTGTAGCTTCTTGACAACATTTTCTAGTCCAGTACGTAGGATTTTTTCGATAAGTTGAAATTTAAAAATTTTATGATCGATATTCGACCGATTTTTTTACGAAATTTTTTTTTTTTTTCATATTAACGCCATTTTTTTTTAAATCAATATTTTGAAAAACCCCTACGTTCTGGACTAGTTTTTTATATCTACTTTCAAAATATTTTTCGTTTTTTGCTCTAGCTTGAAAATGATGACCTGTGCGAATACGCCCGTAGAGAACTATGAAAAAAAGGAGTTTTCTTTCATCGACTACTGCGCCGCCATTTTGTTTCAAAATGATTGAAAAAAAAATTCTTTTACTTTAAGACTTGTACTAACATGTATAAAAAACCGAATTTAAAAATATTATTTTGTTTTTCTTAAATAAATTGTCAAAAATGACCCTTGATTTTGCCTTCGCAAAGGTATATTCCCCCTTAAGCAAAGTGCCGCCGTTGCTGCATGGCTAATCGGCTTAGAAGCTTCTGGTAACTAGGGTCATCTGAAATAAAAGTTAAAAAATGTACTTTTAGTATAATAATAAAACTCTTGTATGTACTGGGAATCTTTTTTGAAATTTTGAAAATGAAAATAGAAAGCTGTAGAAACAATAGTTCGATATTCGAAAGATAAAAAACAACTTTAATAATTTGTTACTAGCAAATGGATAAACATTTCAAAGAATCATCCGGTCATACGATAGTAAATGTTATTAATTATGACCTGTCCGAACTTGAAGTGAATCGAACGAATAGATTTTGAGATACAACACACCGTTTCATATAAAACAGAGTTTCGAGAAAAACGCAAAAGAAAAGAGAGTGAAGGTAGTAGTCTCGCCAAGGCGTTTTTCTATAGGTTTTTTTTTTAAATTTTGAGGACTCATTGAGGACACTATTGAATGATTATCTGCAAAATTTCAAAAGGATTCACCGTTCCGTTTTCGAGATATTGGCAATCAAAGATTTCATGGTTTTAAACGTGTTCTTATGGAGAGCAGTGGAAAATTTCACATTCACGCAATAACTTCGAAAACTTTACTATAAATTAAGAAAAAAAATTCTCAATTACAGAGGAATTTATGACGAAGTGGGTAAAAAAAATGATAAATTTTGATCGTCTAGTTTCAGAGATATATCGATTTAAATTAAGCAATGTCTAGCGAGGCTAGGGCCACGAAGCAACTGGAGCAGATTAGAACTAGATTACAGTAGTGTGTGCATATCCGTATACGCAGAGTATCTACGCATTAGTAGAAGGAATGGACAGTCTGATACAAAGGTGAGGATTAGGTAAACATTATATTAGGCGTTTTCATCATTACTTTATAAGCTTTTACATCCCGATAAGATGTACAACCGACACTGTAAGGATATTTCGCAATATTTCGAAGCTTTTATCGATTGAGCGGAGAATTAACTTTTTAACGTGACTGTGGCGAGAGTACTACCTTAATCGCAGTGGGCGATCTGACCATTCGCAAAAATCGTCACAGCTCGGTATATATCTCAAATATTTACCTCTTCGTTTCAAATTAAAGGTAAGACGCTACGCTATAAAAAAATTCAATAAAAAAATCGTATTTTTTTAAATCTTTAACTTGTACAGATGCCTTAGTCCAAATTGTACAGATTCAAACTCGAATCGCCAATCTGACAATGACGACAGTGCGTACATCATCCGTTCAATCAACCCTTGTGGAACTGATAAATGAATGATTTTTCGCCCATGTGTTTCGACGTTGAGATTGTCGATTCAAGTTGAAAATAAGATAAGGAAAGAAAGAAAGTGAATGTAAGTTGATGTAAGTTGATGTGTACGTAAACTCATTACAAAACTGTCAGCACAAGCAAACCTCGTCACGCTCGTAATATCCTGCAGTGGACAATTTCTCATCCAGTATGCAGGGGTAGTAAGCGTAAAGTTTTTCTGAAATTAGTTTTGGCGTAACCCAAACAAACGACCGCTCGACCGGACGTAGTACACGAGGTATTTTCGACTGACGAATGGACGAAGCAAGCAATCTGAGGAAAACCGCACTACCAATTTGTTATATCCAATGAGAAAAGAATTCGTACAACACAATCTGGCAAAATTCTCGGAGACGACGAGCTGCTCATTTTCATATCGGAACTTTTCCGGAACACGACACTTCTCCAAGTCATTTTCGGATTACAGTAGAACCTCGCTTATCCGAGGTAATATGGGAAGAGTGTACCTCGGATAAGTGAAATCTCGGATAATACGCAAAGTAGAAATATAAAGGGTGTCCCAAAATTCACGCAAGATTTCAATTTAGCGCCATTTGTGCGATAAAGTGTTGACAACGAAAAAAAAGACAGCGTTAAAGCTGACAGTTCAGGTTTATTAAGAATGCAGCGCTACACGAAAGAACAGCGTGTTTTCATTGTTCATGATCACCTTCATGATTTTAAAAATCATGAAGGTTTGGCAGTTACCGTTACTGTGAAGAGATTAATTTAAAAATTCAGGGAGACTGGATCAATTAGTGATCTTAGACACTCTGGCCGTCCTTTAACAAGTGGTTCAATACAAAACATCGAAGCGATTCGTGAGAGTGTTTGCTGAGATTCCAGGAACATCAATTCAGCACCGTGGTGAAGATTTGGATACTTTGAGAAGCTTTCTACAGCGTATTCACACGAAAGATTTGCATCTCATGCTTACAAAGTTCAATTGAGTCAAGAACTGAAGCCTACTGACCACACACAGCGAAGAGAGTTCGTTGAATGGATTGTGGAACAACAACAAGTGGATACTGATTTTTCGAACAAAATCATCTTCAGCGATGAGGCTCATTTTCATCTCGATGGCTTCGTTAATCGACAAAAATGTCGCATTTATTGGAGTTCAGAAAATCCACGAGTGATTGTTGAGAAACAAATGCATATATGCTATTTGGGGGATATTACGATATCCGGGGCCCCTATTTTTGACAGTGTAACTTTATTATTTGGACCAAAATAAGACTTTTTTCAAGAGTGGTAAAAATCGATATTCGATTCAGGTAAAAAGTTATGGAGTATTGAAGTTTGCAAAAATGCGGTAGAGAATAGCGGACCGAAGACGGTGGATGGGCCCAGAGAGGGGTCCAGGGAGTGTGTGTGTGTGTGTTTGTTGGGTCCGCTATTCTCGACCGCATTTTTGCAAACTTTAAAACTCCATAACTTTTTACCTGGATCGAATATCGATTTTTACCACTCTTGAAAAAAGTCTTATTTTGGTCGAAATAATAAAGTTACATGGTCAAAAATAGGGGCCCCGGATATCGTAATACTGCCGCTATTTGATACATAACCCTATACTGTATACTTTATGAATCAATAACAAATTTACAATTTTTAATTAAAAATCTGTGTGTTTTTTTAATGAAAATTACTTCTTGCGTGAATTTTGGAACAGCCGGATTCTTCCGTTTTATTCGAACGAACACGTTTTCATCGTCGGGTACTCGAAATTTGCGTGGCAATATATATTTTTGAATCGTGCGTGGCCAACAGAGCGCCGGCGTCCCCGCAAAGTCTGTGTGTGCCTTCTTTCGCCTCTATTTATATACTCGTATAGCACGTGAAGTCGTGTCAGTCGTAGCAAGCTGCTCCCTTAGGAAGTACGCTCGAGTCGTTTCGCTTACGTTATATATCGCGGCCTCGTTATTTCTTCGCGAATGAAAATATAGTCTTTTGTGCGATCGCGCGTTATTTTGTACACGGAACGACAGTGTAATTGTACGCACGAGAGAAAAAATGAAAAACAAAATGTGACGCGACGCGCGCGTGTGCGAGTAGGCCAGGTGAGAGAGCCAGAGAGACCGTCTCGTGACGAAAATGCGATCAATAAGAAACATCCGAACCTCGCGAGTGCTCTGTATATATCAGCCCAGAAGCCTTGTTTCACCAACCAAGACATGGAAATTTGCCTTTTGCGTATCGAAAAATTATGTGCAATGTAGACACATCGTGCTATTATACTCGTGGCGTTACACCACCTTGGCGCTTGGAAAAATAGATGTAAAAATAAGTTAAAAAAATTGACGCGATTATTAAATATTATTTATTCATTATAAAAATAATAACTCTAATTTTTATTTTTATTATAAAACTCTGATTCTAAACTCTGCGGAAAAAAAATTAAATCTTACAGAAATTTTGAGTTTTAAAAATTAATAAAACGATCGCGGCATCCAATCCAAAAAAATGCTGCTTCATCCTAGATAATATTATAAAGAATATACGGTATAAATTTCATCAGAATCGGCTGAGTAGTCCCAAGACTAGGCGACATATCTCTGTCATTTTTTATTAGTTTTTTTTAAAGTTTGTTCATAAAACTATAATGTATTTGTGAAAAATAAAAATTACTTTATATATTTAACAGTCGCGACAAAAATGTTTTCTTGCTTTTATACCTATTTTTTCGAGCGCCAAGGAGCGCCCTTAACGACTATTATCTGTCCCTTTACGATGATAGCGTGGAAAAGAAAAACGCTCGTGACGCGTTCGTTTCGGCAAATGCGCAACAAAAAATGCGTCCAAGCTTCTTTGAGCCCAAAAATATTTTGTTTACATTCTCGTTCCCTGAAAACGCGCAATTGATGATCAGACAGAATCGAGGGGTTCTTTGTTTTTTATTTTCTCATACCGAGTCACGCAGACGCGATTGTTGTGCAATCAGATAAATATCTACATTACGGGAATGTATAATTTCTTGCAGATGTTGTCACGAGTTTGCCTCAAGGTAGTGTCTCGCCAAGCCGTTTTTCTATAGGTTTTTTTTTTATTTTGAGGTCTTATTCAGGACACCATTAAATGATTACCTTTTGAAAAGGATTTACCCTTACGTCTTCAAGATATTGGCAATCAAAGATTTCATGGTTTTACGTGTTCTTATGAGGAGCCGTGGAAAATTTCACATTTCACGCAATAACGGCGAAACTTTTCTACAGACTAAAAAAAAATCTCATTTACAGAAGAACATATGACGAAGGGGGTAAAAAAAAATCATGAATTTTGACCGTCTAGTTTCAGAGATACAGCAATTAAGGTAATTCGGTCGAGTTTGGCCGAAGTCAAATTTCATCCGTAATTTAGATTTATTTACGTACAATTTAACCATATAAAAGCTATGATAAATTAAATTGTTGCATAACAAAATATTATAAGCTTCTTTTAGGCGTGTAAATGATAAGTTAATAGTTAATACCCGGAATAGACGAAAAAGTTGACTACCGAAAAAGTCGACTAACGAAAAAGACTCAACTTGACTACCTCTCTACACGTTAGGGAGCGAACTAACCTAACCTTACGCATAAGGTACTAGATTGCATTCACGAGTTTTGTTGTAAAGAAAATGGAGTGGGTGCGGGCTTCAACAGGCCGCTTTGCATCCTTTTTTTTAACATAAGATGTCCGAGAAGAAACATAAAAACATAATACGTGTATTTGTATATTTGTGTCATAAAGCCTAAGAGTTTTTATCTAAGTCTGTATCTAAGTATTTTACAAGATTTATGTCCTATCAAGACTCTTGAGACGGTTGGAATGTTCCCGCTACAGAAAAAAAAACTCTGCTTCCATTTCAATGTTGTTATACATATATTATATGTATATAATATATTTTATATGTTACATATATTATATATGAACCAATTGTTCCTTGTTTACTTCATACTTGCTTTACATTTGCTTGTGTTAGACAATATTCATGGAATATTCTCTGCTTACGTGAAATGTTACACTCGACCAAATTCAAATAAAGCGCGCGCGACTGCGCCGCCATGTGTTTTCCCCCTAGTAACTTCTGCTAGCGAGAGAGATCCGGTGTATGACAAGGACAGAGGCCGCGGACTCGCATTAATTATTGAAATAACAAAAAACCCTGTGGTAAATCGACTAAAATCGTTGGTAAATATCTTTTATAGATATCAACCATTATAGTGGTAAGTTTTTTTTTGGCCCTCAAACGATTAATTTTTCGTGTATATTGAAATTTCGATAGTTGGCGTGTCATCTGAGCCTCATGCCCTATAAGAGCAATGTAAAGTTATTTATTAATTACACCCAAACTACATGGTAAATTAACTTAAAATTTTGCAGACATGTATAGCAAGGTCAACTCTTTCGATTAAATTTAAAAAAACAGGGTCTTAAACGTGAATCTCAATTCGACCGAACTACCTTAAAATGAAGTAATGTCTAGCGACGCTAGCGCCACAAAGCGACTGGAGCAGACTAGAACTACATGACGGTAGTGTGTGCATATCCGTATACGCAGAGTATCACGCCCTAGTAGCCGGAATGGATAGTCTGATACAAAAGTGAGGGTTAGGTAAACATTATATTAGGCGTTTTCGTCATTACTTTATAAGTTTTTACATCCCGATAAGATTTACAACCTACATTGTAAGGATATTTCGCAATATTTCGAAGCTTTCATCGATTGAGCGGAGAATAAACTTTTCAACGTGACTGGCTAGACTACTACCTCTAATACAATTACTCAAGCGAATACTAATTTCTATGTTTACCCATCCATATGGGGTATTTGTGTACTTAATTGCCGGGTGACACCCAGCTCTAGACCGAAAAAACGGAATTTCCGTAAACTTTTTCTGAGATATCGTGTGGAGGTTTTCAAATGTTTATTTTTCGCATTAAAGAGTAAATTTTCAAGTAGCTCTTCCAATTTTTGTATTGAACAATATTTATCAATGTGGTAGACACAATGGTTTGCGCAGACTCCTGTTTGGATAACGTCCTTCGTGGACCACTGCTGCTCGGAAGCAAATCATTCGAAATAAAAAAATTTTATGCATTTTGTTTTAGCATGAAATTATCTAGTGCTTAAACGAAGGATTTAATGAAATATTGATTTTCGAAAAAATGGCCATAGTCCAAAGTGAAAGTATCGATTTCTGGTGAAAAAACGCTCTATTTTCGTTAATTAAAAAAAACTATGCATCGAAAAAAAAATTCCTTCGTTGAAGCATTGCTCTTTGATGTGTAAAAGAGGCTTGTAAAATTTGAAGTTGATCGGTGTACTGATTTTTTAGATATCGTGGTCACCGATTTTGAGAAAGACATTTTGAGAAAAACGCGTTTAAAGTTCCTACAAACGCCCATAACCCTCTCAATTTCGAACGAATCGACTTGAAATTTAAAAAGAATACTTTTTAAATGTTATATTTTGAGAATCCGTTGTGAAATAAAAAATCGCTATTTTCAATACGCCACATGCCAGCCCGACAAATTCGAATTAAGGAATAACTACTTGACTACTTTCTTTGTTGACTCCCTCAGGGTCAACAAAGAGACTAAATTTATGTTACCCCACGGGGGTTCTGATTTATGTTAACCGATGTTGGATATTCGTATTGTCGATCCCAAAGTGCCAAATTTGTGGTAAATATTTTATTTATTACATATTTACCAATAAAAACTGAATAATTAGATCCTCAACGACTCTGGAGTCTTCACGACGATTTCCAAGCAGTAACGAGATTCTATAACTCGGTAGCGACCGTTTTCGCTATTGTTAGCTAGCGACAGTCAATAAGAGGCTCTCTTTCTTCTGATCGTGCATGCGATTGGCTGTTGCTAGCCAGCGACAACGAAAACCGTCGCTATCGAGTTACAGAATTTCGCTACAGAGCTAGGGTATGCTCGTCAAACGAATCAGCTGTTACGCCCGACGTTGACAAGCCTATGGGTACTATTTCGTCATTATGATAATATTCAACCGGAAATTGATACCGTCTTATAATGTAGTGCGTGAACTATACGGTGAAGTTCGAATTTTCGATTTTTTACAACATCTATGATGTCTAAATTATCAAATTTCAGTTTTCCAATGACCTCACTTGGATACGTGAGCAGCAAAACCGTGGTCACCGCACTTCCGGTCGACCGTCTTCATAAGACGACGTGTTTCACTAGCTCAAAGTGCTCGACTCTGCAATTTTATTCCGAAAAAACTGAACGGTCAATATAACCCAAATTTTTCCAAAGGGTGAATAACGTATTCGTCAACATCATATAAAAATTTCAGGCCTGGAAGTTGGATTCGTCTCCATGATCGTATCTCCGTAAAATTGTCTTTGCATATATTTTTAACTGTTGGATGCTTTTTTTGTAATTATCGATCAAGCAAATTGGGTTGCCGCTATGGAAATGGTGTCATATGACTTAGGATATGCGGTAGACTGTTGGAGAAAATATGGCGTTGTCGTTTGCGGCAACCCAATTCGCTTGGTCAATAATTTAAAAAAACATCCAGATATTAAATACATATATCTATATATTCATCCTTATATTGAATCCTCGCGCGATAATTCACCTTTGCAATTTCAGTCGATTCATCGTAAAAATGGAAACGTCGATACCTGGGAATCTGATCGGTTGCATCGGGAAGTGCACTTCCGGTCTTACGAGGGAGGAGCTTGATAGCGTAACCGATAACATACACAAGACTCTGACTCTTCCTCGGGGTCGTAAAATATTGAGGGAATATCTGAAACAAGCCTACCGTCAAGACGACCTCGAGTGCTTGGAGTTTTATGAAAGATGTTGTGAATACATTGAAAAAGAGCAGAACTATCAGTGAGCTTCTTTTTATTTTATATTAACTTGCGGAGTAACGAAAAAAATAATGTGATTTTGTGTATTATTATACGTGCTCTGAAAAAGCATTGTAATTTGTTTTTTTTTTCGGGATTTGTCAGGTTAAGGGGTTACACCACCTTGGCGCCCGGAAAAATAGGTATAAAAATGTAAACATTTTTTTATCCGACTATTAAATATATAAAATAATTTTTATTCTTCACAAATACATTATAGTTTGTTTGAAGAAATTACAGAAAAACGAATGAAATAAATTAAAAAATAGCGTAGTTTGTTTGAAGAAATTACAGAAAAACGAATGAAATAAATTAAAAAATAGCGTAGATTGAGGACATTTAGTAGGACCCTCTTTTAAAAATCCTTGCCGATAGTGGAATTTTTTTCTCTGTCGGGCATCGTCCGAGATGGAATAAAATGGTTTTTATTCGAAAGAAAGGGAGCATAGAGAAGCATAGGGAAAAAATTGAACAACATTTTTTGTAGAAATGAAAGCTCTAAAAAAAATTGATTTTTACCGAAAAGTTGAGCTTTAAAAATTAATAAAAAATGAACGCCGTATCCAATATAAAAAATTCTCGGCTATATCCTAGATAATATTATAAAGAATATGTGGCATAAATTTCAGCAAAATCGGTTGAGTAGATCTCGAGATATTTTCTCCACCGCCGCGCTCAGTTCAAATTACTATAAGTCCGGTAATAATTGGAATTTTGACATGTTTAAACGCTTAAAAAATATTCTTAGCGTTATAAATAATAAATCGAGTAAAAAAATTGAGTTTTCCTTTAATCTCAACGTGTTGTAACCCCTTAAAACGTTTTTCGGTGTGACGGTACGCATTTATATGTACATATGGATGTTTGAATTTCAGTAGTTCCGCGAAAAATCCGTGCTTGGATTTTTTGATCGAAGATGTGAACGAGGCGATGTCGATAGCCGAAAATCTCGACGGAATACCGGAAATAGACATGGTAATAATGGAAAAGTACAACGAGATCTTAACGAGGGCACCATGCCGGGATTCGATGCTCGCGGTACTCGAGGAAACGAAAATTCGTCTGATGAATCATCTGCGGAACGCGCACCGCGGATTCAGAACTTACGCCCTGCTGCCTTGTCCGAGAAGAGAATGACGAAAATAAGCGGAAAAATAAGACCGCAAACACTCCGATAACGTGTATGGACTGTAAAAACATAAGATGGAAAGTTCCCCAAGTCTGCTTTTTATGAGCAGAACTTGACGGATCGTACAGTATTTTTGTATTTCTTGCACCTTTCGGGGATACTCAGGTATTACATTGTAACAATAAAGTAACCGATTTTTTTTTGTCCCGCAAAGCACTGAGAGTTCGTTGTTCAACAATATTGAGAAGATATATCGACGTGGAACCTGTTTTTTTTTACTTTGTAAATATTATAATTCTTGAATAAACGCCGACAAAAATTTTCAGTTTTGAGTACTTTTTTTGCCTACTGAGGGAATCGTGTATTTGCGCAATTCGTGATCATAGTAGGTACTTGATTATATTCAATGTTTCAACCGACACTGGTGGATGGGCAGTCAGGGTTCGGCTTCGGTGGTACTTAGTGTTGAGTTGCGTTGTGCATGGCCGATACTCGGAGCGGTGACCGCTTAGCTGGCGTATCAACCAGTCGGTGGAAGGCCAATACTTCTGAGACCTTGGCAGTGGCGGATCTAGGGTATGGTGCTCCCGGGGCGGTTCGGCAAAAATGGACCCCTGAAAAATCTCGTTAAGGAGTGTTCTGGCGAGCTAAAAATTAGACACAATTTACGTACATATTTTATTTGCATGTTGGCAATAAAGCAAATGACAAGAACAAGTATCATTGTTTGTTGTAGGTATAGCTGACAATTAAACACAGATTTACGCGCTTATCTGGCAGCGAAGTCGCAGATGATTTCATCGAAATCAATGGCGTCGGTGACCTTGCGTTTGTATTGATAATATAGAATAGCTTGAAAGCATCATTTGGCTCATAGTCGATCGAAGGTAGGTCTTGATAAGTTTCAATTTGGAGAAACTTCTTTCGCAAGTTGCGATACTAACTCCCATAGTCAGAAAAATCCTTAAAAGAATAGAAATGTTCGACACCGAGCCAATGAGATCAAACCTTTGAATGAAATGTAGCAGTTTCAATGGTCCACCATCTTGTATATATACGAAATCCTTCGACGCCTCTGCGAAATTGTACAGTGGTAACATCACTGCAGAATTTTCAAAAAAATTGATTTTTTTTTAATTGGCTCAAGAGATGCTTTGAACCATCTAGAGTAAGGGATAAAAGTTTGGCACCCGTAAAAAAAGGCCCGCACACGGGCCAGCCACTGCCCGGTGGCAGTGTCTGGCAACATGACATGATGAAACTTTTTTTTTGACCATTTATTTGTAACCTTAGACTTATTCTAAGTTGCAATGAGTGACTAAATCATCGCTTGGGAGGTTACACGCAAAACAGTAACGAAAGTTTCAATGCTACTGTTTGGAGCTTGGCTTCAAAGGCCCACTCAAGTGGCAAAAGAAGTATTAAATGTAGCAACTGGTATTGCTGTGTGCAATATTAAGGACGGTCTGACTAATATCGCACGAATTATGAAAGGCTTGGAGATGGATATTGGCCTCCAAGCTTGCAATTTTTGTCTTGAAACTGATGGTAGACGGATAAAACATGCTGAGCTGTCTTTGACAGATGCGGTAAAAGAAGCACGCACCAGCATAAAATCAACCAGGAAAAAAAATGAGGATGAATATTTGAACAGAGAAGGGCAACTTGATGGTCCTGGGATAGCTGATCAATGGTATAACATTTTAAACAGCTAAATTTTTCATTTTTTCATGTCTATAACACATCTCAAAACTTTAAATACGTTTTTCTCGGAACAAAATTTTTCAAAACGGCACGCAGCATAACTTCAACAATTTTCATTCTATTCACTCCAAATGTTGAACACATGTGTAAGATAACATTCCGAAGAGAAATACAGACGGGACTTCCCATGAGTTAATTATAACATTATTTATTAAAACATGATTGTCCTTTTTGTTTTGTCGAAAATTGAATTTTTACCTTAAATGCTTGCCAATTACACAAAAATTAATATTTTCAGTATCCTCTACGTATTTCTCTAACTATACTCATGTCAATGGATAGAATAAAATTTTTTTTTTGTAGCTTCAAATTTGCGTCAGTTATACTGCGTGCTATATACTGTTATACTGAGCGTCTCAGATTCAATATGCCTCACGAAAATGGCTCCAGCGTCACTATTTTGTATAATTTTTTATTATAATTTTTTTTTGTTCACTTAAAGATATAACTAATAACATAATTGAATACTATTATGCTCTTATTTGTCCTTCCACCAAAAAAAAATCTTAATTTTAGACGTTTACAGTGGTGTTACCCCTTAAGGCAATGTGTCACACGTCCAGTCGGTAAAAATCCTACTGCCAAGTTTTCTCCTAGACGGATCATATTTCGGGAAAAAGAAGAGAAAGCGGTTGTTCGTCGTTCAACAGAGCGGAACGTGTTTCTTTTCTTTTTTCCCAAAAATCAACCGTTTCAGAAATCATTGGGAATCTGCAAATCAGCTATCTCTCTCGCACTCATGGCCGCTCGGTTGGTGTGACACTTGGCCTTAATATCTTCCTGAATATGTTGGAGGTTAACAAGAGCTTCCGTATCGAGCAAAATGGCAGGAGACAGAAACGAAAATTCGTTTGCCAGTTGATCGATGTGTTTAAATCGTGTAATCATTTACACAATCGTGAGCTTTTTAATCATTTACACAATCGTGAGCTTTTTTGAAGCTCAATTATGCGTCTCTGGCGTTTTCCGACACGGGCGATGAACGTGTCTGATGATGTCGATAAGCTAGGAATCATATCATGATAGATTTAGATATACACGCGCGTTTAATTATCAATTTGCAAAATTCGAAATTATGACAACTATTGCGATGCGCCAAAAATCCATTTGGGCATTGGCTTATACTATCAGAAAGAAGATCTGTGCAAAATTTCAGCTAAATCGGAAATAACAGTTATTCGGAAGTACAGCCTTTCGAACAACCGCATAAAGCATGTCGTCCTCGACTTCGAAATGATTATTTTCTGAAGCTCGTTCTTCCCTGCAAGCAGTTCTAGCTTCCTTGGAATTTTTTGATTATCCGATTCGCGCTGACGCGGGCTCTCAATCCGGCCGGATTCAAATCGCTATAACTTTGTAAATATTGGCAATTTCGAAATTTCCTTATTAAGGCCACATTCTTGAGAGTTTATACTTTAAGAAAATGCAAAAAAAAGAATCCTCTTTTTGTTTCAAATTTCTCGATTGGCATACCTCCTTCACCCCTTGAGCCATGGTGGGGCATACGTTGTCCCACATTTGTTTTGGCACTTTTAATTATTAAACTACCATTTCAGCAACGAAAACCGGCCTTTTTGGTTCTACATGGTTTTGGGGCATTCACAAATATAAAAAAAATATGAATGGACATTATTTGTTAATTGCACAAATACCACATATACATAAATAGTTGATTTTCGTAGGGGAGAGTGGTCCTGAGTCGGCCCACTAAGCTTTTTGTCCGAAAACAGAAGGTAAATCGGATTTCATAGCGCTGCTAAGTGTTTAGTTGCGTACAGCGATCGCTTGCCTACAATCCAATGTCATTTAGGAAGGTGTAGTGTGGCTTTTGGAGTCGCACTGCAGTGCGGAGTGGAAAAGTACATCTTGACCATTTCTCAAAATAGTGTTCCTGAGTCGGCACCCCCCTGGTCTTGAGCCGGCACCCCATTTTTTTCACTCGAATGCAAGAAAAAGCGCAGGTTCTCTAAATTACGACAGGAAATGGATGAATTTGAACAATTTAGAAGAATAAAACATGCATTTTTTGTCCAATTTTATATGGAAACATTTTTCGAGTACAATGTTGAAAATAAAAAATATGAATTTTGGATTGAATGAAAAAAAAAATAAATTGAAAAAGAGATGATCACTCGCTATCGTCGTCAGATTCGCAGTACGTGGGACGTACTGAACTCTGTAGCGAACGCGAACGCAAGTGCAATCCACTTGTGGAGGGCTGCGAAGACTGGCGTTCTTGTCGTCGTATTTTATCTTTTGTGTCTTGCGTTTGAAATTGCGTCCCATGACTATAGAGCAAAAACACCGAAAATGCAAAAAAAAAAACAGAAACAATACAAAAAAGCAACAAGATCAAAAAAATTGGTGCCGACCCAGGACCACCTGTTTGATGCCGACTCAAGACCAGCCCCCTGACACTGCTGGGTCTACCGTGTCCCCGTTATTGTCGCCACGTAAACTAACCCACATGCGGCGCTAGTAGTCACCCGCATGACCCCCACTCCAGTCGCGCAGCGTCTGCATAATTTGCATTCGACGCGTTTGGATAATTCATTTAGATTAGAATTTAAAAGTATATGTGTATATGGGGAGGGATGCAATGTTTACACTTGTTGAAATATGATGTATTATAAAAATATTTATTGAACAAAATAAACAAATAACATTCTTTTTTTTTAAATAATGGGTTAGTCACGTTGTACAATATTTTGCAATTTTTTTTTATCGAGATTGCTTTTTTTTTGTTCTGCGTTGAGACGTGCAGAATATTGCTGCATCCGCATCAATACGTAATATTGTATTATGTGTAAAAGAACATTATCGGCGTGTTCCATACACGGAAAAGAGAGCTTTTCATAGTTATACACATCTTCCAATATAGACTCGAAAACACGTGTTGAATTGCGATGAGCCACAAATCGCTCTTATAAAAAAATCACGAACCGGTACAAGTGTTCATTTGGGTGCACCCATGGACCTTTTAGTAGGGAATCAGTGATACATGCCTTGGGAAGAGTAGTGTTACTTTCTGTTGTTAATAATGAATCTTTACATGTGAGGCACGTGACCGTATTCATAATTCGCTTCACCAAAGCAGCGGTTGTGTAATACATAACGCAGGTTGTTATTTCTGGGGAGCTATAATCATGCTCAAGCTCAATGACATTATCAAAGGCCCAATCATCAAATTGAACCGCTGCCGTCAACTTTTCTTTGATTGACGCAGATAAATTAGATTGGTTGCCATTTTTGTAGATCGATTTGAGTTCCGCGAGTGAAACTAGTGGCTCTGAAGGTGTGTGATCAAGAATAGTACAATTGCCGGTTTTCGGGGGTTTGAGAACGCTGTACGTCGACAAGATCTTATAAATCTGGAGGAAAGTAGGCGTGGAAGGATGATCATTGCAATCCCCTGTTTGTCGAACCGTGCCAAAAAAAATCTGAGGTTGAACAAATCAGAACAGCAAACAAATAGTGAATAGTGCACAAAACTGAAAATGAATGAAATCGATTACGAAATAAGAATTTCAAAAGAAAAAATTAGAAAATAAATGTACAATTTATCCAAGCCAAAGCACCCATACAACCAACCTTCGGTGTAATATTTGATGAACAGAAAGCATGTGAAGAAGCAAAAGTCATGCATATGGTATTTTTCAAGCGGCATGCAATCATAGAGTAGAAAGTCTTGATAAGGCTAAGCATGAGGGTCGCGCTTGTTTATGAAATATTCATCACTCATGTTTAAATCCTTAACAAACAACCGAACCTCGACCGGATCTTGATTAATCCGACCGGTTAACACGCTCGTGAAACCGCAATGCTGGGTTAGGTATGTCACAATATCCAGCGTCGACTGAAGAGTAACGCGTAAGCCTTCTGCCGTTTGTTTGGTTAAAAAGAGCTCTTTCGAAATGAGACCCTTTTCAACGTTTTCTTCCCACGCGTCCAATGTTTTTATCGATTCTTGAATAACCTACATGTCGAAATGCACAAAAAAAGTTTTTTGCGATGGAAAAACTAGGCAGTTATCGTTAAGTATATAGTAGAGAAGGAAGATAGCATGATTACTACCAGTCAAATTATTATGATAAATTTGAAATACAAAAGATGTGAAAGTTACCTTGAAATCATGATTGCCGGGTTCAACTCCATCAACGGGTTGTTTACAATTAAGCGCATCGAACATTTTATTTATCCAATCGCAAAACCATGCAGTGCCTTCACATTCACTTAAACGTTGGTCGTGTTTTTGGAAAAACCGAAGTCCTGTGGCAACCGAATTGCTGAAAACCTGTTTTCATATTTTTGTTATTATCGTTAAATTATTTAGTATTTTATTATTTAAATCAGACAGATGAGTAACTTAGTATATTTAATCCAACACATTAGTGCGTTCAATTATGTTCTAAAACCATTATTTTCTTATCATTGAAATATGTTTGTAATAATAATGTTTTCGTTCTCATCATTTGTAAACTTGAGACAAAAAAAAACAGAATAATAGACTCCAAATTATTTGAATTTTGCGAGCAAAAAATCATTAAAAAAAAATATTGCCAGAATAATCAACGATGATTTTCGAAATAAGCAATTATAAAGAGCTAATATTTTACCTGAACAGCCAGCCTCACTCGCATTTTCTGCGAATTACTAAGGGTCAGGTGATGTTTTGTCAATTTCGGGCAGACAAGAATATGACCGGGCCCCGCCAACGCCTTATCCGTCTCAGGCAGAATCTCTAAATGTTTCCACTGAATACACGGCTTTCCTGGGTCCATCTGTACAATAAAAAATAGCCTCGCAATTATGCTAAGGTATGCGTTAATTAAAATAGTTTAATATTTCAAAGGAGAGTCAATGATACTGACTTGGAGAATTTTGTTGTTGTAAAGGCGATTACGAATCGTCTTTATGAGATGCGGTGTATCCGAAAATACGAAAACTCGTCGGTCTTCAGAACTTGGATGTTGAAAGTAGTTTTTTAAATTTGTCCTACTTCCACTGACACCCAATTCAGCCCAAAACTTTCGATTGGTACTTGCGCCATCGGTCACCACTCCGTGAACTCGTGCTCCGACGTTTTCGAGCAACACAATTGCTTTAATAATTAGCTGCGCTAAGACGTGTCCCTTGCCAGGTCCACGAGAAGCGAAAACAGCTATTGGCTGTGTGTAGTCGTCGAACAACGGCTGGAACATGATGACCAGGCCATGGTTAGCTTTATCGCTAAATTCTGGCGATTGTTCACTGTCCATCCCGAAATCGACCAGTCCCTTGTAAGTCAGCGATTTTGTATCGACGCTGATACTTTCTCGTGTCGCTATTTCGTCGAGGAGGAGAATTCCATGTTTTTGAATATTTTCCTTCTTCGATAGAGCCAATTTCAGGACTTCGAAGAATTGATCATCGAAGCCACACGCCGTATTGATTTTAGAGAGAATCTATGAAAGGGTAAGTACAAACAGGTAAGTTTAAAAAAATGAATTAGCTGTAATTTTTTAACAATCAATATTATAGTTATCGTCTGTAAAATACCTTCGGATAGTTCGAGGACACGGAAGTGGAATAATGTTGTTTTCACGTAAGAAGTTGTACCCAGATGCAGAGCGCATGTGCAACAACATGCACGACAGAATCCATTCTTCCGTGTATCGTCTGCCTTTGCGATCCTTCAATTGTGCCGCAGCAACGATTTCTTTCAGAGCGTGTTCTTGATCTTTGGGTAGCTTTGCCGTTTCGAGAAGCTCCTGCAAAGATTTCTCACTGTACGAGTTTAATTTTTCTTGGCATGCATCAAGCTCGGACTTTAATGCGGAAAGTGATTTTTTTGCGCGCCTCGTAGTTTTCTGTACAGTTTTTAATTTATCTTGCAGTCGTGATAACGTGTTATTCTTTTTCGGAGATAATCGGAGGTGAATTCGCTTTGGCTGCCCACGTATCTCCGTTCTTCGAATCTTCCTTGCGACAGTCTTTTGCACCCTCTGGCAAAATGTACAAACTGTTTTGTCGTTCAGCAATAAAGAACACTGGTCATGTCGCCAGGTTCCACCGATATCTTTATTCGCAATACGACAGTCGATTGTATCCAGCTCCGTTTGTAACTTTGAACCAGTACACACTTTCAGTTCGTCCAGTTTAAGCAACAGGTTTTGCAATTGTTTGAGCGTGAGTGCAGGACCAAGCTCGATCTGCAGGTCAGTGATACTCCACGGATTATTCAAAATATTCACGTGCACTGACAAATCACTTGTGATTATGACTTCCTTGAGTGGAAATGTTTTCAGTGCAACACTGTCTCTACGGAACTCTGCTTTACTAAAGACTACACTGGTCACATCGTCACGCCTTATATTCTGCTTAGCCCATCCAGGTACTGGCGATTGATTTAATTCAATCAATTCTTCGATCGTAAGTGGCACCATCGCTTCATGAGAATTTTCACCATGCGACTCTGTTGGCACAGCACTCTCCGTTGGCACAGCGCTCTCCGTTGGCACAGTGCTCTCCGTTGGCGCAGTGCTCTCTGTTGGCACAGCGCTTTCCGTTGGCACAGCGCTTGTACAGTGTACGGGTATATTTTCCTCTTCACTTTCAGATATTGCAGGGACAGCGTCGAACGATTGAATATTGCTGCAATCCACGGCTTCTGCAGAATCTCTTTCCGGATGTAGCACATTTTCCAGTACGACCGATGATCCGGGCTTCGTCGCACATTCCGTCCGAGCAAATATCGATGGCGTTGAACCTTTCACCAACCGAGGGATTTTGTACAGTGACTGGAAATTATAATAAATATATTATATTAACATAATATAATTACAATAATAATAATAAAATTATAATAAATATAAAATTATAATATAATAATAAAAATTATAATAAATTATAAGAAAATGAAAAGCATTATAATTGAAAATGTGTGAATAAAAAAATTATTTTTATCTCAATTATAGTACTCACCACACCAATTACAGCACCATCGGGGCCTCGCAGTTCCCGTTTCCACAATATTTCTTTTTCTCGAAAATGCTTGTCGCACACTGATTCACCAGACTTGATGGGTTTGTTTGTGGGTCCGCTGGCTTTTCTCCATAACTCCAGGGCTTCTGGATCTTTTGGTATATTGAAAAAATGCGATTTTTCCTTGTTTGTTTGATAACCTGACGTGCAGCCAAGGACCACGCACGCAGGCATTCTTAAATATAAGCACAAAAACCACAAAAATTGTTTTTTATTTTATCGCTACACTAAAATTGTTTATTTTTTTATCACTTTGTAACACCACGATTTTTTAATTTCAGAACAACGACAGATCGAGAAAACGAAAAAAAATATCCAGTTGGTCCACGCGACGAAAAAGATGACGAAATAATACGGAGAGGCGCTTTGCGGAGTGGGGGTCATGCGGGTGACTACCAGCGCCGCATGGTGGGTTAGTTTACGTGGCGACAATAACGGGGACATCGATTGTTAAGGGAACATATACGAGTGTCACCCCCCTGCTCAAGACCACTACGACTTTCTATCTGTTTCACGTGATTACGCGTGCGTAATCACGTGAAACAACTTTTCCCAAGGAATTCAATAGTGACCTTCATTTTGACCTTGGCGATGTCCTTCAAGGTTATGTCAAGGTCAACTTTGGTTTTTCAAATGGGAACCCCCTTTTTTGACATCGGCAATCGATAGAGCGGGAAATTTGACGTACAGATATGTACTTAAGTCACCTGTCCCCTTTGACCTTGAAGGTCATTGCAGGGTTAATTAAACTTAAACACAGTATGGATACCTCGGACAAGAATAGAAGCTTCTTAAATTCTATCGTTAAGACCAAAGTTATCAATTTTAACAAGGCGCATCTAGTGGTCACCTCGATCGTGACCTTGACCATGACCTTCAAGGCGATTTCAAGGTCAACTTTAAAGAAATATGGGAATCAGTACTTTTGAGTTTTGAAATCAATAGAACGAACAGTTTTACGTTTACATTCATAAATTCTTTTGCTTTAAAGTCTTATAAATTTAAACAAGGTCTGGATACCTCGGGGGGTAGAAGCTTTTTAAATTGTTTCACATCACATTTTATAACTTGCGTGAGAGTCCTCGTCACTATTCATACTGTGTTTAAGTTGAATTAACCCTACAGTGACCTTCAAGGTCAAATTCGACCGATGACTTGAGTACATATCTGTACGTCGAATTTCTCGTTCTATCGATTGCGGATGTCAAAAAGGGAGTTTTCATTAAAAAAAAAAAGTTGACCTTGAAATCACCTTGAAGGTCATGGTCAAGGTCAAAATGAAGGTCACCATTGAATTCCTTGGGAAAAGTTACTTCAAGAACGACCTTAACATTTTGGGAAATTGTCTTACCTGCGGAAATATTCAGCCGTCCCGTTACTTTTGTGACACCCTGTATATAATTGATCGAAAATGGATCACTAATGTACGTTTTATATATTTTGAATATGAAATCCGAATATATTTAAGATATGTTATATGTATATCTGAATATACATTACTATGGATATAGATGTATATATGAACTTACTATAGATACGTATGTATATATACCATGAATATATTCTAGATTCCTTTAAAACATATAAAACGTTCATAAATGATACATTTCCAATAAATTTAGTATATACATCCTTACTAATATTATAAATCTGAAAGTTTGTAGGAATGTCTGTTTGTTACTCAATCACGCCAAAACGGCTTGACCGATTTAAATGAAATTTAACATATAGATACCTTATGACCTTATATATGATACTAATATCTAATTTTTAATCTAATTTTTTTCGAATTATAATATTCGCGTCAAATCGAATGTAATGACGAAATCAAAATTATTATAGAATACAAACGAAATAAATATAATTAAAATAGAATCTAATATGATATCAAATATTTTAGTAATTTTGAATCTACCATCTAATATTTTTTACATTATCATATTCAAGTAAAATCGAATGTAATGATGAAATTTGACACACATTTATAGTATTATTTGGAATAACATATGGGATACGTTTCATTATAACATCTACAACAATATTTTTATAATTACAATTATGATATTAGAATTTAATGATGAAATTTGGCGCACATTTTGGCATTTAAATGTTTAGTTTGGCAAATTTATATTGTAGAACATCAAATAGACTCTATAAGGATACATTCATAGCTGTTATTCCATGGCATACTCTACTCTCCGCAAGCCGTCTCTTGTCACATGACTAAACGTCAAAAATCTAACCATTAAGGTAGCTACTTTTATATCTTAGCATATTCAGCTACTTTCATATCTCGATTTTGTATGTTTTGTCATTTGTAAAGAGACTTGACATCAAACACAGTTCCGAAGGAATAAATAACCGAAAGAGCAATTTGACCAACGAACGAACCATAGTTGTTTGGATGTGACGGACAATTTATAAAAAGGATTTGACGAAGGATTCAACCCATCAACTATTCATTGAAAAACGTCGTTCGATTTGGTTTGATTTAAGTATTTGCAATCACGTTTAATGTGTAGTTTAAGATTACACACATCCTACTTTTTTTTTAATAGACTCAGGTGCTGTCATTTCCTGCTCATGATTAGTCGTTGGTCATGTTAACTGAAATATTTACCGAGAGCATAAGAGGAGACACTATGATTCATCGTAACAACGTAAAAAAACTCGATTTCGAAGGTTTCACCGTCAACCGAGCGTACATAATAATTGGACCGTTTCTTAACTTTCGTGTAATTAACATAAATAAATAGGATTGCTCCTCAAAATTATTCGTTGTAACTTTTTTTGTAATATCTGTTTGATTCCTGCATCTATTCCTGCAGATATTTATAAAATCTACTTTATATAGATTTTATAAATATCTTAAAATATACCCAAAATGTACTTATTTTGAATGTATTCCGTGTAAACTTCAGATATATGACGAGTATATTTTAAATATAATTCAAAGATATAACAAATATATATTTCAAATATAGTTTAAATATATTTCGACTATATCTTGAATAATCTTTGAATATATTTGAATAATATTTTTAATCTAGTATCAACATATTTCGAGTATTTACTTAAACGTAGTATGAATATATTTAGTATACATTTTATATGTAGTTTAAAGACATTTAAAGTATATTTCGAGTATAGTTTAAATATATTTCTAGTATATCTTGAATGCACTTTGAATATATTTCAATAATATTTGAAATGTAGTATAAACATATTTCGTGTACATTTTAGATGTGGTTTGAATACATTTAAAATATTGGGAGTACAAATTAATTCGGTCCGTTTTCAAGAGATGGCTCTGGCTGTTATGAATGTTTTATAGTGATAGCTGATTTCAGTGGTTTCAGAGAGGTTAGACATCTGTCAATAACATTCAGTTTATATCGCTTTGAGTTCTATTAAAAACCTTGCTTTTTTACTGTGTTGAATATGTCAAATTTTGTGTCAACTAAACAGCATTTGCGGGAAGTTTTACTTTTCTGCTTTAATTGTAAGAAAAGTGCAGCTGAAGCGCATCGAATGCTTGTTGAAGTTTATGGTGATGATGCTCCAACTGATAAATCATGTAGGGAATGGTTTCGACGCTTTAAGACCGGTGATTTCAGCGTTGAAGACAAGCCTCGCCCTGGACAACCAAAAAAATTCGAAGACAATGAATTGGAGGCATTACTCGATGAACAACCTGGCGATTCCATTACGGGCGATCGGTATATACTACAATTGATTCGTTTGAGCCGTGCATTACGAGAAAAACGGCCGGAATACGAGCAAAGACATGACAAAGTTATTCTTCTGCATGACAACGCTCGGCCTCGTGTCGCAAAAGTCGTAAAAAAATATTTGGCAACGCTCAAATGGGATATTTTACCGCACCCGCCGTATTCTCCGGACATTGCTCCTTCTGATTACTGGTTGTTCCGACGGATGCAGCAGGATTTAGCAGGTCATCGGTTCACTTCTTTCGCAGAAATCGAAAATTGGCTCAAAACTTGGATCGCCTCAAAAGAAGAGACTTTTTTTCGAGATGGAATTCGAAAATTGCCTGAGAGGTGGGAAAAAGTAGTAGCCAGCGATGAACAATACTTTGATTAATCTATTCATACCTTTTATTTTGAAATAAATGGATTTTTTACCACAAAAAAACGGACCGAATTAATTTGTACTCCTAATATATTTCTAGTATATTTTAACATATACTAGAAATATATTTGAAAGATAGTTTGAGTACATTGTAAGTACATGTTCAATATAGTTTGAATATATGTAATCGCATATCCAACATATATTTTGTATACATTCTGAAGATATATTTGCTAACGAAAATTTCGATATCGCGAATACATTTTTGATACATTCTCCGTATATATTGCATATATCTAATATATATCTAAGATATATAATATATATCTGCAATATATTTTACATCTATTTTTGATATATCGAAAAATATATTTTTACATATATTTTATTTCCATGTTATGCTCGCCAAACGAATCAGCTGTTACGCCCGACGTTGGCAAGTCTATGGGTACTATTTCACCAGCATAATAATGTTCAACCGGAAGTTAAACCCGTTTTATAATGTAGTCCTTGAACTATACGGTGAAGTTCGAATTGTCGATTTTTTTACAATATCTATTATGTCTAATTTATCAAATTTCAGTTTTCCAACGACCTTAGTTGGATACGTGAACAGCAAAACCGTGATCACCGCACTTCCGGTCGACCGTCTCCATAGGACGACGTGCTTCACTAGCTCAAAGTGCTCGACTTTGCAATTTTATTACGAAAAAACTGAACGGTCAATATAGTTCAAATTTTCCCAAAGGGTGCATAACGTGTTTGTCAACATCATATAAAAATTTCAGGCCCGAAAGTTGGATTCGTGATCTTACCTCCATAAAAAAGGAATCCGACACATTTCCGTTGTGTAAGATATTATTTACTAAAAGCGGTCGATCGCGCATTCATGACCGTACATTTGTGTACGGAGCATCTATTATCCTTCCTCAACACCGTAGACGCATAGCAACAATCGATTATCTTTATATATAAATAGAGTACACGAGACGGCAAAAACGAGCCGACTGACTGTCGGACAGTTTTTCCAATAGCACGCCGCTCATACCGAGAATATGTCACTCTTCGTTAACGTTAATAAATCATGAGGCGTATTTGCACTCGCCGAAAATAGTTTTCACCAACGACGAAAATTCGTACTCCATATGGAACATCATTGTTGCACTGGTACGACCTTTCGATCAAAGATGTCATTATTATTATTATTATTATTATTCGCGTATTTTATTGCTATTCGTCGAGTAGTCAATTTGCGTCCATCTCGGTAATTGCTAAAGTTTTTATCTGCATTTTACTTATCAACGTGTTTATTGTAATATAACGAATACGTGAAGAAAAAAGCATTCTTTTTTGCGACGTATAGCAGTTTTAATCCTTCGTGGTCACCCTGAGTAGAATCGACCCGTCGATTAATTGTTGGCGTAAATATATAATAGTTCCCGGCTTCGAATGGGACTGTATTCATCATCTTACCTGGAGTGTGAAGTATCCTCATACCACAAAATTTACCCTCTTCACATGTCGGAATAAATACCTTTTTTTGAACGTGCACTATGCTACTATTTTTTCCCAAAAGTAGCATATCTAAGGAGTACCACGTCCAAATTTTAGGTAAAAATGTTGAAAAATCATGTAACTATGATTTTTTGAGCGAAAAAGAAGTGTCTTTTTTCGTTCATTTTTCGTTCGAAAAATCATTAAGTAAACGTTTTTGCGTTTTCACCTCTTTATGCATTTTTTTTAACATTTTATTTCCTCTAAATAAATTTTTCGTACATCATCTAGAAAGTTCATAGCATGTTCCGTAATTTTTTGAACCACTTCGGACGGATAGTACGGTCACAATACTTTTTTGAAAACTGACTGGGTAGAATCGACACAAGTGTGACCATCACGATTGAATTTGGAAGTGACCACGAAGGGTTAAGGAGGTACGACTACTCCCTCAGTGTCAACAAAGAGACTAAATTTATGTCACCCCACGGGTGTTCTGATTTACGTTAACTTATGTTGAATATTCGTATTGTCGATCCCAAAGTGCCAAATTTATGGTAAATGTTTCATTTATTGCATATTTACTAATCAAAACTGAAAAATTATACTCTTAACGACTCTGGAGTCTTCACGACGATTTCCAAGCAGTACCGAGCACGGTCTTACATACAGGTCTGGAAACTCCAGTGGAAGGGGTAGGTAGCTTATTGAAGAGAGTTGGTAGTTCACTAGTCGCCACTAGGTTCGTTACGATCAGAATACCCGTTGCGGCGCGGCCAGGGGGGGGGGGGGGGGGGTCAGACAGAGACAACACTGCTTCTATTTCTCTATCTCTGTCCCACCTTCATATTCGTTACGCGGATATTTATTATAAGTTCGAAACACTTTTCAAACGGCCAGGAAAAGGCATTAGTCCTGTCACTTTCGATTAATACAATAAAAAAAATATGATCGTAATCGTAATCAAACCGTAAACTTTCTAAATCCAAACGAGCGCAATAAGCATATACATACGATTCTGAAGCTGTCACATTGCATGTGAACTTTGACGGAATGGTTCCGTACTCCCCTCATACTCGCGTTGTAGATTCAAAGTCACTAGGCTCAATTTTTTTATCTTCCATCCCTCATTCCCATACTTTTTATGCAATTTAATAAAAATACAAATGCAAAAAATTCTTTGATATTTTTTATTTATGTACGTGCTTTTTTTTTCATATCGAGGTAAGCAGAATGAATCCTTTCAAACTTTTTTATGTTGCCCCTTCATGTTTTTTTTTATTGTTGCAAGTGTTTCGGTTGTCAACGGTACTGTGCCCAAGACGCAGAAAAAACCAACAGTTATCAGCGACTCAGCGCACACGTTTTCAACCGCTCACTCCGTTGCTCGCCGTATTGAGGTTATGTATGTCCGGGTTTCGGAACCGCAGTGACAACCAGTGGCGGCGCTAGGACCGAAATTTGCCACGCTAAACGACGCACGTGATCGCGGCTGCCAGCATTAAGGCCCCTCTACGCTACTCGCGAAGTTAATCGAAGTTGGGCGAGGACGAGAGTGTAGAGGCACTTCGTGCTTCTTCGCCTCGCTTTGCCTCGCTTCGGGCGACTTCCGATCGGTGTCGGTATTTTGGGCCGAGTCTAAAGGCCCCTCTACACTACTCGCGAAGTTAATCGAAGTTGGGCGTCGAGGCGCGACTTCGGTCCTTTGACTCGGCCCAAAATACCGACACCGATCGGAAGTCGCCCGAAGCGAAGCAAAGCGAGGCAAAGAAGCACGAAGTGCCTCTCTACACTCTCGTCCTCGCCCAATTTCGATTAACTTCGCGAGTAGTGTAGAGGGGCCTTAATGCCTCTCACACTCTCGTCGTCGCCCAACTTCGATTAACTTCGCGAGTAGTGTAGAGGGGCCTTTAGAGTTTCCAGGTCTGTATGTAAGACCGTGGTACCGAGATTCTGAAACTCTGTAGCACGGTCTTAAGGCCCCTCTACACTACTCGCGAAGTTAATCGAAGTTGGGCGAGGACGAGAGTGTAGAGAGGCACTTCGTGCTTCTTCGCCTCGCTTTGCTTCGCTTCGGGCGACTTCCGATCGGTGTCGGTATTTTGGGCCGAGTCAAAGGACCGAAGTAACTTCGCACGAGTTCTTGCCGGGTTCTCGCGAAGTTGAGCGAGTAGTGTGGTGACGCTCCTCGTACTCGGCTAGCTTCGGCGAGTACTTCGGCGAGGAACTTCGAACGAGTAGTGTAGAGGGGCCTTTACATACAGGTCTGGAAACTCTGCCAGAATTCGCATGGTGGGGGTAGGCCGCTTACGGACGAAAATATTCGTTGAGAATTGACACTACGCGGCGCTGAAATCTTGCTCCCAGTTGAACATAACCACCAAAAATAATTTTGTAAACAAAAACGACTCATTAGTGGATTTCCTGTGCTATTGACTTATCGAAAGTGAAAAAATGCCGAGAATCTGTGTTGTGCCGGGGTGCAAAACTGGAAGCAGAATTGAATTATCTAAGCACTCGTTATTTCGCGTGTTGTAATAATAAAATGCGACGTGGTATAAATGATTTCATCATTTTGTTATTTACCCATAGTTCGAAACCTTTACCAACGACCAAAAAACCGATAAAAAAATAAAAACATTTATTTAAAAATTAATTAGAATTTTTATTTGAGAGAAAGAAAATAATGACATACAAAAACAATACAATGTGTATAAATAATTAATACATAACCAGAAACCTATGCAAATGCAAAAAAAAGCCCACTCTTCGGGGATCGAACTCGGCTCCTTCAAAACGGTAGCTCAGCACCCTATCCGTACGACTACGATTATCTTTACATGAATAAGACAGTTTTCTAATATTTAAGTTATAGCCACGCTTGGGGTTTAATTAGATTTGGCGGCTTGTTGGGTTGGTTCACCGCTTAATTTTATTCATTATAATTAGCTATATTGGTAGATATACCATCAATATATATACTGCAGAACCAATAATTGAAATGAGGTGTTATTTCGGCGATTAGCTCTGTCTTTTTTCAATACCTCTGTCTGCCCCCGTACCGCAGTTCGCCCCTAACTCTTTTAAGATAGCAGCGCTCCTAGCGGCCAGTGCATTAAAAAATTTTCGTCAGTAAGCGATCCCCCCCATCCGACGGAGTTTCCAGACCTGTATGTAAGACCGTGCTCTGTAGCGACTGTTTTCGTTGTCGTTACTTAGCAACAGCCAATAAGAGGCTCCCTTTCTTCTGATCGTGCATGCGATTAGCTGTCGCTAGCCGGTTATGCTCGCCAAACGAATCAGCTGTTACCCCCGACTATTTCGTCATTATGATAATATTCAACCGGAAGTTGAAACTGTTTTATAATGTAGTGCTTGAATTACATGGTGAAGTGCGAATTTTCGATTTTTTGCAATATCTATTATGTCTAATTTATCAAATTTCAGTTTTCCAATGACCTTAGTTGGATACGTGAGTAGCAAAACCGTGATTACCGCACTTCCGGTCGACCGTCTCCATAAGAGGACGTGCTTCACTAGCTGAAAATGCTTGACTTTGCAATTTCATTACGAAAAAAACTGGATGGTCAATATAGCTCAAATTTTTCCAAAAGGCGCATCACGTATTCGTCAACATCATATAAAAATTTCAGGCTCGAAAGTTGGATTCGACTCCATGATCGTACCTAATTAAGGATGTTGCTTCGAGTCATTCGTCTGCATGATTGTTGAGCAATTAATGATTGGAGTTAGCCTCTTATACACGGGCGACATAGCAAAAGTTATACAACTCTGATATGACTCTCGCAACATAATAAAAATATTAAGAATTGAATACAAATAGGCCGAAAAAATCTTGACGTGTTTATGAATTTCAACGAAGAGTAAAGCGTTTTGACTGCCTCATTATCGAGATATTCTTGAAATAAAACAAATTTTTAGCTGATTTGCGTAAAACGATGAAGCGCGCTACGACACGTAGCAACGTTGCTGTCAAGTAGGTCATTTCGAATAATAGGCGCTACAATAAAAAATGCACAAACTATTGCTTCCTCATTATAAATTTCTTACCGCGGTTTCATAAAGAGTATTTAAATATATTTTTATCATTATTGCTATTTTTGTTCCGCATGATTAAAAGAGAAAGAGAGAGAGAGAGAGAGAGAGAGAGAGAGAGAGAGAGAGAGAGAGAGAGAGAGAGAGAGTAATACAACACATAATGTTCGCAAAAAAGATGATAATTAAAATTTGTTTATTACTAATCAAACAAACTTAGCGGATATTCGGCAGAGTACAAAAAATATTGAGGCTAAGCCGTGTTTTTCTTCATGTTTAATATATATTATATAATCGAGTTTTATTTGCATGACTTTTAATACAAGTCTTTTACAAACATATATTTTTTCTTACTCTCTATCTTAAGGCCTTATATACGCGATTTCGCCGATTTTCGAAGGTACTTTTCTAGACGCGGTTAAAAAAAAATGACGCGTATATTGACAACATTTTTTTACAGATCATTTATGCACATGATTATGTATATGTAAAAAAAAATCAGAAATATTAACAAATGGCGGAGATATAACATAATAAAGCAATATATTTTTTTTGCGCGCGCGTGATGGTGAAAGTTCTCGGCATCGATGTGGGTGTCTCAAAAAAAATGAACATATTTATAATTGCATAACGAATGTATCTTCAGTGTGAACCAACAATATTATTTTTTAAAAATTATTATAATAAAAATTCGAAACTTAAAATTTTTTTACTCAATTTTCTGTCGGTATTTTATTTTTTATATTTTTTTGTGTCATTGAAATTTTTGTTTTTGTGGTTCACACGATAGGTGATGATACTAAGAATATGTTGTAAAAATTTCAAAGCGATCTGAACCTTCTTTCAAGAGTTAGAACTTTCACAAGGTTCAAAAAAGTGAATCGTGGAAAAACGGCTTCGAAGTTGGTGGTCGGGCGCGCCGCGCGGTATCTATTATCAATGCAATCTTACCTTATTTAATAGCATCCTGGAATTTTTCAATTCTGTAAAGCTTAAAATATTCCTAACCGTTCAGGCTAATGGAATCAAAAATAAATAAAAAAATGAAAAATTTTGAAATTTTTCGCGTATATAAGGCCTTAACCTATTTTTCGCTTGGCCTGGTCCTCCCCTTAAGTCTTTCCATCTTTTTTTGTCTTTTTCTTGTTCTACTATTCCCCTCCTTCATTCTCTCCTTCCCCTTCCACCTTACCCAATTTCTTACACCACTCCTCTATTTCCCGATAATACCCGCATATTCCTCTTTGGATCTTTCCCCTCAACATATTTATAATTTCTTCCTTTATCTCCAGCATATCTACTCCACGCACCCATTCGTCCACGCTCTTTTTTGCCTTCGCAGATACTCGTTCCCATCCCTTTTCACATACCAACAGGTGCTCTATTGTCTCGCTCTCCTCTTTATATACCCTGCACCTCCAATCTTTTTCACCTTTCTTTCCCGCTCTTCCTATATTTCCACATCTCATTCTTGCCCACATTTCTTTGTCATTTCCTTTAATTCCCTCTTCCGACCAGTACTTCCATGGTCTTTCCTCCTTTTCAACTAGATACTTATATTTTTCATTATATGTTGATTTTTTAATTTTTTCCTTTTCCATCTCTAAAATTTTCTTTTTTAAGTTCTCTAGTCCTTCCTTAATGTTTGTATCTATTTCCACCACTTCTCTTCCCTCCTGTATCATTATTATGAGTTCCTCAATTCCCATATCCCTCAAAACTCTCTCAACATTTTTACCCCACTTTGATGGAGTTCCGTTTACGATTGCTCTTACTTCTTCTAATATACAGACTTTTGGCTATCTCAACTCCTCCATCCTCAGCACCTCCTTTGTATACCTCAACGCCCTTTTCCTTATTAAATACTCCATGGTCGGTACTCCTAGCTCTCTTCTCCATATATTATTTGGCGTTGTTCTTTCTACTCCTAATGTCATCTTACAGTACCGGTTTTGAATTCTTGCAAATACTGCCATGTCCCCCATTCCCCATATCTCCACACCATACCTAGCTCCTGCCTTCACTATAGTCTCTAACAAATAAAGCCTCTCCTCCATCACGTCTCTCCATGCCCTCTTCCAAATTCCCCATACCGTATTTGCTGCTTTTTGTGTTTTTCCTGCCACCTTTCTTCCATGTACCCAAATAGAATTTTTGCATGTAAACCAATAACCTAAATACTTAAATTCATTCACTAATTGAATCTTTTCCCCGTTAATCTCCCATTTCTCTCTTTTCTTACCTCTACCTCCATTGCTGAAAATTATAATACTTCATGTTTAATATTTTTTATCCATAATTCCTCTTGACAGAAACTGCAGTGCAAGTGTTTCGCCATAACCTTCAAATAAATTATGTTTTGTCCCTCGACTGCGCATTCATTTTTCGGCTCAACTACACTTTTTCACTGCTTTCCTTCTTTGGATTTTTCTCTTCCATCTTTTCATTTTCGGCGAATATGAAAATGTTCGTATCTGAGCTCAGTGCTACCAGCTACTGTCAACTAAATTGCGCGTTTTTACATTTTAATTTGGTTAATAACGCATTTGCATTGTAAATAAACAAAAACTGATTAAAAACGTTTCTAAACAGTTAATTATATGATTTCGCCATAGGTATTAACTGGCATTTGTTTGTTTTACGTAACTGAAAATTTGATTATTCGGAGTTGGCAGTTGTTACAGGCGCCCATGTTTAAGTGATCAGTAACAGTCTTTTTGCGGAAATTTTCGATTTTCTAAAAACATCAGTTTTGTATACTACATACCTGTAGAAATACGGTAGAGAACGTTATTTTGATTGGAGTGACCGATAAGGGGCTAAACAGAGTGATACAATAGAAGTGGCTCTGCGCGCTATGCGCGCAACCACCGTGTCGAGCGTCCAAAGCTCGCAGAACAAAGATCCGAAACCAGAAATCTCAAGAAAGTGAAGCTTTTGAAGAAGCTCAAGGAATAATGTATGGACGAGACATCGCTGATTGAGGGTACGGGGCTTTTTTTTTAAAGTTTTATGTGCACTTTTACAAGAGAAACTTTAAACGCGTTTTTCTCAAAATAACGTTTTTCGACCTTGTCGACATGATTTTGGAAAAACGATTGCACCGATTAGAGTCAAATTTACAGGGATTATTCTATGCACGTATCTCTTCCACTCCTACTAACGGTATGAATATTCATTAAGATTTAATCCTATTTTTAAACAATTTAAGTTGTAAAAAACAGTCGAAAAATTCAAAAGTGCGCCACTTTGTTTTCTTTTTATCGGGGGTGAAAGTTTTTAGTAGGGGTCATAACTACAACTCCACTTTATAATAAAATACTTGACTTTTTGTTTTCAGATGCTCCAACATTAAGATTTCGTTTCGACAAGGTGAAGGCAGGGGTAACTTCAGGCAGCCACATCAGCAAGATAAAAAAAAACGAATTTTTTCTTGTACCTTGAAACTTCTATTTTTATGTATAAAAAGATTAAAATATGGAGATAAATTTTGTTATGAAAAAAAAATTCTTGAAAGTATGTGCAATAGATGGAGACTGATGCTTAACCCCTTCGTTGGCATTGACGCAATAGTGCCTCAAATAATTCCGTGCCCTGTGTGACATTGACGCAATAGTGCGTCAACCTTTATTTCCCTATTTAACTTGCTCTGATTTGAAATCGGAGCCTCACTCGAGGGGTTTTGGGCTCGCTGAATCCGAATTTGAAGTCAAAATTTGGAAATTCAAAATGGCGGCGTCAATATGGCGGACAAAAATCAAAAACTTTACTCGATTTAGATGAAAATTAGTACTCCGGGATTTTTGAGGTCGCTTATTACGAATCTGAACTTTAAATTTGAAAATTCAAAATGGCGGCGCTAGAATGGCGGACCGAAATTGAAAATTTTACTCGAATTAGATAAAAATTGGTACTCGGGATTTTCGAGGTTGCTTATTACGAATCTGAACACAAAATTCAAAAATTTTTAATGGCGGATCTAATATGGCGGACGAAAGTGCAAAAAACAGCTCGATTTGGATAAATCGTGGTAATCGGGGGTTTTCGGGGACGCTGAGTGTGATGCTAAACTCAAAATGAATGAATTTTTCATGGTGAATTCAATAACACGGAGCATAATACAATAAAGAGGTGGAAATATATTCGATGGTCCCGAGCGGCTCTATCTTATCTCGCTCGGACCTTCGAGGAGTAGCGTAATTGAAAGGGTCTCATATGTACTAGCGTAACTCTCGCGCTCTGCGCGAAGTATCGTATCTCGGCAGACCCTGTTCATTCTAACGCATCTCCGGGCGCGCGTGAGATCCATCGTATCTCCCGCAGCCTTAGAACGGAGTATCGTAACTGGCCGACTGCGGTATGCTCTATCGTATCTCAGATGCACCAAAACGTTTCATCGTATCTACGAATCGCAAGTTTTCAGTAAACGCGGTTTGAAAGTTTCGCGTTCTCAAAAATAAAATGTCACTGAATCATCACAACATTTATGTCTAAATATTGCGCATTATACGAAGAATATTTTTTAGACATGAAAAGCGTTGTGAAAATAGAAACATAATATACTATTATCATAATATTCATTATATCTTTCGGTCGAAAGGTCTTTGGTAGGCCTTCCCTCCGACAGCCGACATGCTTCGACGAAAGGTCTTTCATTCAAATTATTAGCACATGTATGTGGGCTAATAATTTGTATGGAACTGTATGAAAAATAGCTGCTTGTAGAGATTTACCTAATCCATATTTTTTTTCTAATGAAATTGTTTCATACTATGTAAAGTTTTCGGAATAAAATTTAAACAATAAAATATCTCGTAACTGGTAATCAATTTTTGTTTCAAATAAAATCGCGAAATCTCAGTCAATTTTCAAACGAATAGATATAGTGATAACCGTAATACAATACTTGTGTCGCCCAACCTCAAAATGTGTTAATAATATCATTACGATTATTATTTTTCTATATTTCATGATTAATTAATTATCTGTTTAAATCAATGAATTATTATATTATTTCCATTCACGTCATAATAATAACATACTTATAACTGTTATCGTTACATAACTTATTCTTTCATTGTAAGTTGTCGAGATTTTCGACGACTTACGATAGAGTAGAAACTAGAATGGAACTTTCAGAGCGCGGGGGGATACGATATCTTGTTTTACTTTACTTAATTATAGCACAAAAAATTATCAAAATGATTTAAAATGTTGTCTCGGCATTCTTCAAGCTCGAACGAACTTAGTAGTGATGTTTTTCAAAAATCACCAAATTTCGACTTACGATGAAACGTTTTGGTGCATCTGAGATACGATAGAGCATACCGCAGTCGGCGAGTTACGATACTCCGTTCTAAGGCTGCGGGAGATACGATGGATCTCACGCGCGCCCGGAGATGCGTTAGAATGAACAGGGTTTGCCGAGATACGATACTTCGCGCAGGGCGTGAAAGTTACGCTGGTACATCTGGGACCCTTTCAATTACGCTACTGTGTAAAGGTCCGAGCGAGATAAGATAGAGCAGCTCGGGACCATCGATATGAAGCTTGGTACTAAATGTTGTACGAATGTCCAGATAGCAGAGCTGCACGTTCGGTCACATATTTGCGCATTTATTGAGAAAACATGCACTTATTAGCGTGCAAAATATTTTTTCAACTTCATACAGACTGCTATTGTATCCGCAAACTGAATTTGCAAATTTTATGTTCAGACTCATAATCAGTGACCTACACAACCTATGAGTACCGAGTTTTATCTAAATCAATCTGTATTATTTGTATTTTCATTCGTCATATTTGCTCGTCATTGTGAATTCCTGAATTTTGAGTTCAGATTCGTAATCAGCACCTTCAAAAACCTCAGAGTACAAGTTTTCAGGATTAAAAAAATTTCCTGCCATTTTGGGCACTTTTTGTCGAATTCTCTCTGCCAACGAAGGGGTTAAGCATACGCGCCCCCCCCCTTGCCGCCTGATCCGCAAAGACCCTGTGCATCCTCCTTAAAAGCTATCATGGCGATTGAAATTTTTCGGTCCTATTTCTCCATTTCTTCTGAGCATGTATAACAAATTTGGAATGGATTTACCAACCCGCTGAAGAATTATAGCACTTTTAATTTGCAGGAGACTTGAAGGCGTTCTTGTAGGACGTTGTTTTACTCTTATTTGTTAGATAAGATGAGGAAAAGCATAATGTAAAAATGGTACAGAGTGTTTCAGATTTGTAGAGGCGGTACGTGGAGAACTAATGAAAAGGACCCGAGCTGAAAACATTAAAATGTTTCACTCTTTATTTATCGACGAACAATGGAATGAATGTGGCACTTAACGTATGTAAGACGAAAACGGTTAAGGTAGTAGTCTCGCTAAGGCGTTTTTATATAGATTTTTAAATTTATTTTGAGGCCCCATTAAGGACACCATTAAGTGATTACCTGCAAAATTTCAAAAGGATTCACCGTTGTGTATTCGAGATATTGGCAATCAAAGATTTCCCCGTTTTACACGTGTTCTTATGGCGAGCAGTGAAAAATGTCACATTTCACGCCATTACTTGGAAACTTTTATACAGATGAAAAAAATTCTCAATTACCGCACGGTGAGAATTAAAAAGTAACTTTTGTCGTGAATTTCACGGTAAAAATTACCGTGATATATTTCAATGTGGTGACAAGTGAGAAAAGCATAATAATTCGTGTGCGACAAGTTTTTTTTTAACTCACGTTACAGAAAATTTCAAATACGTAGCTAAAATTTTACTATACAAGAAGGGTAGCGCGCACGATAATTTTTACCGAGAGCACAATACATTTTCCTATAATACTCATTAAATTTTATAATAAATCTTAGAATAACTGTTATAAAGACGATACTTTTTTATAGACATTTTTGAAAGGCATAAAATAATAAAATGCACAGTAAAATTTCGCTGACATTATATATTTTTTAAATTTAAGTTTTGCGTATTTCGTTACACATCAAAATTTACTAGAAAATCTGGTAAAATTTTCTATCTGAAGAAGAAATTTTATTTTATTTTCGTGAAAATTTGTGTTTTACTCCATAATAATAAGCGAAGTTTCAGGGTTGTCATCTCGTTACCGTTACTGCACGGTAATTTTTAACATTTAATTGTCTCCGTGCGAGGAACATTTTACGAAGTGGGGAAAAAAAATCATGAATTTGACCGTCTAGCTTCAGAGATATAGCGATTTAAATTAAGCAATGTCCAGCGACGCTAGCGTCACGAAGCGACTGGAGCAGACTAGAACTAGATTACAGTAGTGTGTGCATATCCGTATACGCAGAGTATCTACGCATTAGTAGTCGGAATGGATAGTCTGATACAAGAGTAAGGCTTAGGTAAACATCATATTAGGCGTTTTCATCATTACTTTATAAGTTATTACATCAATAAGACGTACAATCTACATTATAAGGATAATTCGAAGCTTTCATCGATTGAGCGGAGAATAAACTTTTCAACGTGACTGTGGCGAGACTACTACCTTAAGAAGGTACGACTACTCCCTCAGGGTCAACTAAGAGACTAAATTTATGTCAACCCATGGGTGTTTTGATTGATGTTAACTTATGTTGAATATTCATATTGTCGATCCCAAAGTGCCAAATTTGTGGTAAATATTTTATTTATTGCATATTTACTAATCAAAGCTGAAAAATTAGATCCTCAACGATACTGGAGTCTTCACGACGATTTCCAAACAGTAGCGAAATTCGGTAACTCGGTAGCGACCGTTTTCGTTGTCGTTACCTAGCGACAGCCAAAACGAGGCTCCCTTTCTTCTGATCACGCATACGATTGGCTTTCGCTAGCCGGCGACAACGAAAACTGTCGCTACAGAGCTAGGTTATGCTCGCAAAACGAATCAACTGTTACCTCCGACGTTGGCAAGGCTATGGGTAACGGTCTTACATACAGGTCTGGAAACTCCGTCGGATGGGGGGGGGGGGGGGGGGATCGCTTACTGACGAAAATTTTTTAATGCACTGGCCGCTAGGAGCGCTGCTATCTTAAAAGAGTTGCTGGCGAAGTGTGGTACGGGGGCAGATGGAGGTATTGAAAAAAGACAGAGCTAATCGCCGCAATACTTTGCATCTGCCTGTCTCCGTAACACCTCATTTCAATTATTGGTTCGGCAGTATATATTGGTGGTATATCTACCAATATAGCTAATTATAATGAATAAAATTAAGCGGTGAACCAAGCCAACAAGCCGCCAAATCTAATTAAACCCCAAGCGTGGCTATAACTTAAATATTAGAAAACTGTCGTTTTCATGTAAAGATAATCGTAGTCGCACGGATAGGGTGCTGAGCTACCGTTTTGAAGGAGCCGAGTTCGATCCCCGAAGTGTGGACTTTTTTTTTGCATTTGCATAGGTTTCTGGTTATGTATTAATTATTTATACACATTGTATTGTTTTTGTATGTCATTATTTTCTTTCTCTCAAATAAAAATTCTAATTAATTTTTAAATAAATGTTTTTATTTTTTTATCGGTTTTTTGGTCGTTGGTAAAGGTTTCGAACTATGGGTAAATAACGAAATGATGAAATCATTTATACCACGTCGCATTTTATTATTACAACACGCGAAATAACGAGTGCTTAGATAATTCAATTCTGCTTCCAGTTTTGCACCCCGGCACAACACAGATTCTTGGCATTTTTTCACTTTCGATAAGTCTTTCGATAAGCACAGCAAATCCACTAATGAGTCGCTTTTGTTTACAAAATTATTTTTGGTGGTTATGTTCAACTGGGGGCAAGATTTCAGCGCCGCGTAGTGTCAATTCTCAACGAATATTTTCGTCCGTAAGTGGCCTACCCCCACCATGCGAATTCTGGCAGAGTTTCCAGACCTGTATGTAAGACCGTGCTATGGGTACTATTTCGTCATTATTATAATATTCAACCGGAAGTTGAAACCGTTTTATAATGTAGTGCTACAACTACACGGTGAAGTTCGAATTTTCGATTTTTTATAATTTCTATTATGTCTAATTTATCAAATTTCAGTTTTCCAAGGACCTTAGTTTCATACGTGAGTAGTAAAATCGTGATCACCGCACTTCCGGTCGACCGTCTCCATAAGACGACGTGCTTCACTAGCTCAGAGTGCTCGTCTTTGCATTTTTATTACGAAAAAACTGGTCGGTCAATATAGCTCAATTTCCAAAGGCTGCATAACGTATTCGTCAACATCATATAAAAATTTCAGGCCCGAAAGTTGGATACGACCCCATGATCGTACCTCCTTAAGAAGAATCTCTCTGTAGGAGTTGGCAAGAAGAACAGCGCCGCGGGCTTGCATCGGCGTGAGTTCAAAGCAGGGTGTCATGGCGACACAGGGGTGGCGCCACGTACTAGGACCGCCGTGAATCGGCATATCGCGCGAAGTTCGAATACGTGGACCGCGGATTCACAAGATTTTTTATGTGGCTAGTTTATGTATGAAAGAACCTTTTTGGAAAATTTCACAATGGTCCGCTACACAATTGGAGTGTACTTAATTGTAACATATTGGAATACAGCGTATTTTTTCGCTCGGCTCTCCCATATGTACAGCTAATAAGTTTTGTATAACAGATATACAGATGTACAACTAATAAGTTTTGTATAAAATGACCAATAACACGTTTATAATTAACAGTATAATGACAAACATGCCTAATACTAAAAAAAGGGCCCTGCTTATACGCGCACGCAACTTCGTGACGACGCCTCCTTGATATTTAAAATCCTAAACTATTTGTTCGCCGTATTTTTGTACCGGAAACGCGTTCATGAAAAATTCCCAGTTCAAATATATTATTTCCTATACACATTATCTACGTACCTCTTGTCGCGATGTCGTTTTCCTCGATGTTCAGTGAAGACAGGTTGATGGCCAGACATGGCCAGGTGAAAAAGCATAATAGCGATCCTGGAGGCAGATCGAGACGGACGAATACAAAATATCTTCGACCTTGGCGCTCCGAAAAATAGGTATAAAAATAGAAAAACTTTTTGACGCGACTATTAAATATATAAAATAATTTTTATTTTTCACGAATACATTATTATTTTATGAACAATTAAAAAAAACAAACTAATAAAAAAAATGGCGGAGATATAAGTCGTCTATTAGGACCCTCTTTTCAAACCGGTAGACAAAATATATCGAGATCTACTCAACAGATTTTGATGAAATATATACCACGTATTCTTTATAATATTATCCAGGATGTAACATAGGATTTTTTTGATTGGATGCCGCGTTCATTTTTTAAATTAATTTTTTAAACTCAAAATTTTGGTAAAAATTTTTTCTTTTGGTTTTTCTTTTAGACAAGTGTTATTTCCGCAAAAAAAATGTTGTTTAATTTTTTCCCTATGCCACACTTTAGCTATTACCTTTCTTTACAAGATTTTTGTAAATTTTTCAGACGATGTCTGACAAAGAAAAATATGCCACCATCGACAAGGATTTTTAAACGAGGGTCCTACTAGATGACGTATATCTACGCCATTTTGGAATTTTTTAATTCGTTTAAAAATATTTTTTTATAAATTATAATTTAATCAAGATTTTTAAATATTCTTATACCTATTTTTCCGATCGCCGTGGTGGTTCAACGCCTTAAGGCCTTAGGCCACTCTAGAGGCCAACAAAAGGGCATATTCTGTGATTTCCGTTCAGCGAAACCATCAAATAAATCGGAATTACAAAGTAGGGATTTTATTATACACGTAATTGACTACACAAAATTATTTTTTCACAGCGGTATATGTCCAAATGGCGACTGTGCAGCATTTTTGCGATGACGCCTTTATTTCTGGAAGGTCAACGGCAGGACCAACGGCTCCTATAATTTTTGAGTTATGATGAGACACTAAAGTTTTTTTGATTATATTAGATGTAGTAAAAAGAAATCCATTATTTTTGCAATAGATGGATTTAGTAATCTGTATCTCGCGTCGTATAAGTGCGATCGGACTACGCTAGATGGCGTTAGAAAGATAAGATTTCATACTAAAATAAACATCTCCGACATCCTTGAGCGCGCGTCAAGGATGGCCATCGGCAAAGTGAAAATACGCCATATTTTACAGTTTTTCTTCGATAAAGGCGAAAACGCAAGCCAGGCGGCTGAAAATGTGAATAGCGTTTATGGTCCTGATACTGTAACAGCCAATCATGCGCAATTTTGGTTTCGTCGATTCCGTTCCGGTAATTTTGATGTCAAAGATGCACCACGCTCTGGAAGGCCAATTGTCGAAAATGTCGATAAAATAATGGAAATCGTCGAGTCCGACCGTCATGTAAGCACTGCTTCGATTGCCCAGGACCTAAACATTGCACAAAAAACTGTTTGGAACCACTTGAATAAGGCTGGATACAAAAAGAAGTTCGATGTATGGGTGCCACACGAGTTAACGCAAAAAAACCTCATGGACCGAATTTCCATCTGCGAATCGCTGCTGAATCGCAACAAAATCGACCCATTTCTGAAGCGGATGGTGACTGGTGATGAAAAGTGGGTCAATTACGACAACGTCAAGCGAAAATGGTCGTGGTCAAATCGCGGTGAGCCGGCGCAAACGGTGGCCAAGCCAGGATTGACGGTCAGGAATATTTTGCTGTGTGTTTGGTGGGATTGGCAGGGAATCATCTACTATGAGCTGCTCCCCTACGGCCAAACTCTTAATTCGGACCTGTACTGTCAACAATTGGACCGTCTGAAGGAAGCAATCGCCCAGAAGCGGTCAGCTTTGGCCAATAGGAGAGGAATTGTTTTCCATCAGGACAACGCTAGGCCACACACATTGATAGTGACTCGCCAGAAGCTCCGGGAGCTTGGTTGGGAGGTTCTTATGCATCCACCTTATAGTCCGGATCTGGCACCAAGTGATTACCACCTGTTCCTGTCTATGGCGAATGATTTTGCTGGTGAAAAATTCGCCTCAAGAGAAGCTTGTGAAAATCGACTGTCCCAGTTTTTTGCCAATAGGGACGAGGGTTTCTATGAGAAAGGTATAGTGAAATTACCTTCAAAGTGGCAACAAGTTATCGATCAAAACGGTGCATATTTGACCTAAATCGGATCATTCTAACTATGCTAAATAAAGCCTTCAATTTCATGCAAAAATAATGGATTTCTTTTTACTACACCTTATATATAAGAATAACTATAGAAGTACGTAGGATTTTTGTGACATATTGTTTTTTTTTGTCAAAATGGCGCATTTCTAAAACAAAAAGTATAAAATGCCATGAGAAGATCGTCAGAAAATTGTCTATAAAAAAGGAACTATGCAATATAATAATAAAAAAATTCTACGTCGTGCCTCAGAAAATGTAATTCTAAATATACAGTTAAAATTTCAAGTGAATCGGTTGAAATTTGTTTGAGTTATGAGTCCGGCCGACTTGAAAAATGTAGTTTTGAGATAAACGCGTTTAAAGTTAGTAGAAAGTCACGACATGAATGAAGAGGGGTTGCGCTAGAATTCGAAAATCGAGTACTTAGAGATTTTCACACCCATAATCTTTTGGAATATAATTTTATAGGTAATAAGGTACATTTTTAACAAAAAAAAAATCGATTTTCGGAAAATCCTAGAGTGGCCTTAGGCCTTAATATTAAAACGAAGAAATGTTGGGGAAAGGATTTTCGTTGAAGGTAGCACGCACAACGAGCGATAGGTTTTTCTCATTTTTTTTTTATTATTTCCAAATCTCGCTTAGAACCTGAAGAAATGTCGGTCTCGTTACGTTTTTTCACATTATTTATATATATATATATATATATATATATATATATATATATATATATACACAATAATTTGTTGTTGCTGTCTTCGCCGTATTTATTTCTCTCAAAATTCTAATAATGATCGTAATAATATATAATATAATAATAATAATAATAATAATAATAATTAAGTTTAACATGAACGCCTGACAATGACGAAGTAAATATTATAGATTTATATATATATAATATATATATTATATATATATATATAAGCTATTCCTTGCCCAGACACACGAATGATATGCACGTTGTTGCTGTTTGTTTGTTTATCTCTATATTTTTTTTTCAATTTTTTCTAAATATTGTTGCTTCTTTACTTTCTTTCCTCAGCATCATGCGCACACCTCTTCGCGCTTCACATGATTTAATTATTAATTTATCCTTAACCGCTGACTTACACGGGCATATAAATAAAATCTTATTGCTTAATTCTTTATCTTCTTTTTCGTCGTACACTTTTCACGTCTCGTTTTATAATCGACCGTTATTATTCACGCGTCTCCGCCCTCAGCTGGTCTAATCTTTCATATTATAATTACATAATGATGATATGTTTTTGTAGTCCCAATGATTAATATGCACACATTTGTGCGGTGTCCCGTTCGATACTTAACGAGACACGTTTATGGACGGATTTAATCCAGATTTGACAGTGACATTTCGACCATCGAGTCTTGCAGTTGCGACATACAATTATCGTATTACGAGAATTTCGAAAGTAAAGAAAAAACAATTTTTTAAAATTATATATATTTATTTGTTTTTTTTTTGTTGTTTTGTTTAATATCTTGCACTCGATTCGACACATCGATAAGTATCGACGGACTGTTACACATCGATAGATCAACGAGGGAAACAAAGAGAGGGTACGGATATTTATCGATGCGTCGATTATTCGAAAAATATTCTTCTTTCTCTTTCTTTTTTTGTTTTTTTTTTTTCTTCTTTATATTCCTCCATTATCTCGATTTTCGAAATGCCTTGCGCATCCGGCAGTACTTGACGAGGCCAAAGATTGTCTTGATACCTCGTGTGATTCTATTTACTGGTTTTTATTTTTTTTTTACTTTGTGTGTGCTAATATCATCCACGACGGAGCTTCAACTTTCGCGCAAATGACGACGTTTCGAATTTTATCGCTATGCAGATTGGATCTTGGCGAATTTATATAGGTATCGTCGTGGATAGATATTACTCCTCGTACGTACGGGGAGGAAAAGTCACTCAAGCCTCGCCACTACTGAATTATATTCACTCGCTAGATTTATTTAAACCCACTATTTTTTTTTAACCTCTATAACTTAATGATTTCTTTTTTTTTTTTCTTCGTCTTTTCGATTTATCGTAATCGCGGGCTTGGGCTCGGCCGCCGATATCAGCCATTGACTCTTCTTTTCTTTTCTTTCAATTTTGCGTTCCGTTTGTGCTTTTTTTTCGCGCTCCGATAACGCAAGCTCGTTTTCTCATTGCCCCCCAAGACCCACTTCACAGACGCATCGTGACTACCGTAAAGTTATTTTTTTAAATATCACAATAACCTCACACAGAAAGCTGCACTATTTTTTTTCCTTTTACTTTTTATTCGTCCTTTTTATCATTATTACTGATATTATTCATTAAATTAATTACTTGTTTTTTTTTTGTCGCTTAATTTTACTGTTACGTCACTAAAGTATTTTTAACCTTCATACTATTTCTTTTTTTTACCTTCCTCACTCGAATACGCGCCTATGATGCGACGTTCTTTCTTTTTCGTTCTTACATAAATTTTTTTTCTTGATACTTTCGATTACGTTCGAACGGTTGCGCGCGTTTTGTATATAATTTTTCCGACGCTGTTTCTTTTCTTTTTTTTTTTTTTCCTGTCGTTCGTCAAGGTCGGTTGTTTTTCGTTTCATTGTTTCAATTGTCGAATTCGCTCGCGGGGCTTATATCGATATTGTTACACATGCCAGTTTCAATTGATCCGAATTCGTCTTTCGGTTTTTTTCTCCGATGTGAAGTTTCGTGGATCAGTTTTTTTTTCTTTTTTTTTGTCCACCGTTTTCTGGCCTCGGTGATCGCGATGGCCTCCGAGAAGCCGTACTAGAGGGCGGTTGATCCTCTCGGCGCGTGTGACATTTTTTCTTATTTTTTCAAATAATTTATTTTTCATATTAATCACGGGCGCGCGCCTTTGTCCACTGATATGTAGTTCGCTTATATCGTACTAACGGACATCGCGAATCGATTTTTTATATAAATATCCTCCAGGTTTATCGTGAGATTATAATTAGCCTTTGCAAAAGCAGTTGTAAATGAAAACATCACTGTTGGCAAACGAATTTCAAAAGTACAGCGCGAGTTCTAAAACCCTTCAAGGTTCATCGTCGTTCTCTTCCCTTTTTAAGCTGATGCCATTTTTTTCTCGCGAATTTGTTTAAAATTGATGCGTTTCTTTGTTTTTTTTTTTTTTTTAACAGGCGTAGTAATTATTTTACCGGAATGATAATTTGTTAAACTCGATGCTCTTTCTTTGTCAAGCGATATTTTTTTTTTCTTTCTTTTAGGATACTATGTTCTGTCGTTCGATGGGGTGAAAAGCGGCTTGGACGCGCCTCTTCATCACTGATATGTATAGCGTATGTAATGCGGACGTCATTGATCCACTTAATAATATCGTTAGTTAACGAAACGTGCCGTGACCGTAAACGTAAATATATATATAACACATTGCGTGACTTGGCACGTGACAAATATCACGTGTATTCTTATATGTGACGAAATTTTGTACTAAAAGTACCACCACATTGCAATTTTTACACTCCAATTGTCATATGACCAACTTCACATAACAAATGTTATACGACTAACGTCACATAACAACTGTCATATGGCCAACGTCACATAACAAATGTTATATGACCAACGTCACATGACAATTGTCATATGACTAACGTCACATAACAACTGTCATATGGCCAACGTCACATAATCATCGTCATATGACCAACGTCGCATAACAATTGTCATATGACCAACGTTACATGACAAATGTCATATGACCAAAGTCACATGACAAATGTCATATGACCAACGTCACATAACAAATGTCATATGCCGAACGTCACTAACGCCATTTGACAAATGTCATATTACCAACGTCACATGACAAATGTCATAGTGCCCTATTGTAATTTTCACACTCCACGTGTCATATGACCAAAGTCACATGACAAATGTCATATAACCAAAGTCACATGACAAACGTCATATGACCAAAGTCACATGACAAATGTCATTGTGACCAAAGTCACATGACAAATGTCATATGACCAAAGTCACATGACAAAGGTCATATGACCAAAGTCACATGACAAATGTCATATGACCAAAGTCATATGACCAAAGTCATATGACAAATGTCATATGACTAAAGTCATATGACAAATGTCATATGACTAAAGTCACATGACAAATGTCATATGACCAAAGTCATATGACAAATGTCATATGACTAAAGTCACATGACAAATGTCATATGACTAAAGTCACATGACAAATGTCATATGACTAAAGTCACATGACAAATGTCATATGACCAAAGTCACATGACAAATGTCATATGACCAAAGTAGTATGATAAATGTTACATGACAACCGTCATTTGATGAACGTCACATGACAAAAGGTCATATGACCAAAATCAAATGACCGAGATTATGTGACAGAAGCGGAGTAGCTTGACAAATGAGATGGCAAGTGACCGAAGAAATGCAAGATTGCATGTGAGCTGTTCCTGATGACATACAAAAACGAGAATTGAGAGCTGACAGTTGACAGTGGGCGCTTGGTCCATGTCGTATGCCAATACATTCGGAATGCATTGTAAATTTAGTGAAAACCACCAAAAACTCACCGTAATATTTTCATAAATGACAGATACGAATTAATATGCAGCGCTTAATTTTCTGTCACGTGTAGAAAATTGACATCCGATAAGGCTGCGATTGAGTTGAAAAATAAAAACCGTGTATACGGTCTCGGCATATTTCTGTTGTCTTTGATCCCGCTTAGTTATAATTATTATTTTTCACGTTAACTATTCCCGTCGTCGTCGTCGTCGTCACTTTCAGTGCAGAAATATATTTTCACCTTCGCCTTATTGCCTCTTTACTCGCGATGTAAGTACAATGTTTGTCGTTTTTTTTTCTTTCGTTTCACGGACGTTACTGTTTGGACGAGTCGGTACGTTTTCTTTTCTCCTCAATCCGATCGGCAAAAAGTTTACATATCACTCGATCGTACACAATGATTTTTCTTCGATCAAACATTTCTCTCGCCACGGGCATCTCGGAGAGACTTTTTCTCACGTCTTATTTAGTTGACTTAGTCTTTGGATAGAATATTAGATAGAATATTTATAAATCTTTGGTGACAACGGTCATCGCAACGAGATTTCTTTTAAATCGCGGCTTAATAAATTATCACGTGACACACGCTTCGATAACATTTTCCCTTATTAATTGAAAAAAAAAAACCAAAAAAATCTCGTACACCTTTTTTGTAATTATTTTCGATGAATTTTCTTTCTCTTTTTCTTTTTCGCTCTCCCCCTCTCTCTTATCCGCGTACACCCTTTGCAAACAACACAAGCGAAACATCTCTCATCAGCTTCTTTGTGATATTTTTTTTTCGTCCAATGTCTAATTAATCTAATTGCGGTACAAAATATCTGATTGACGCGGGTTTTTTTTTCTTCTTCTCACGAATGTCTCTCCTGTTTAATTAATGTTTTTTTTCCTTCATCAACGTCTCCCAGCTCATAAATTTTACAAACTCTGTCACTCCTGTAGAATTGTTTTTACTTTCATGTCCTCTTCGCCATTATGTCTTTCTATATAGTGTATAGATGTATGTGTGTACATACATACACACACACACACACACACACACATATATATATATATATATATATATATATATATATATATATAAAAGTATTATTCTAATAAAACTTACACGAAGTACCACTCTAATACATTATTCATATAGTAATAATAGTAATAATAAACTGTAATAATATCATTATTAATTATAATAATGCATTGTATGTATATTATATGTAGACATATAAATACATACATACATATACATATACACACTCATATATATATATATGTCTATGTGTGTTTATGTATATATAGAGTTCACTATCTACTGATATGAGTTAGTTTCACTTGTAAAGCACTTTAAATCCAACCTATTCTTATTCGTCCCCGATTACATATCTCTCGTTCAACGTTTTTACTATCGGCGAATTTTTTAAAACGTTTTTCACTTTTCATCTCCAACCTGAAACTTCTTAACGTCTACGATATAGTAAATGTTGCCTTACGCATTCTAAAACATCGCAATCGTTTATCATTTCGACGAAAAAAAAAAACAACGCAGGAACAAAATAAAGAATCATGCACGTTGCGGGGATTCGTTCCATCGCATTCTCATTTGCATTCTCACACACAATTCTCTTCGTACTCTCTCCCACGTGCCTTACGTTCCTGCTGCATAATTTTTTTTTTTTTTTTTTCGAAAAATAAAAAAAACAAGAAACCGTACTTTCCATTTTGTTCCATTAAATTCACGCGAATTGTTACTTTCGTAATACGGTTCATTGAATTTTCGTCATCCTCGAATTACTTTCGTTTCATTCGACAAATATACCTCGATCTTCGTTCGTAATTTTCTTCACATTCATGAAAAATTGTATTCTCCCTTTCCGCTCATTCTCGCGAATAAAATGTTAACGATAAGGGTAAAAAAAAAATCGGTTCTGAATCGATGTTGCTGCGGCAAATAGCAACGAGAGAGATTCGTGGAATCGGCGAGCAGGTAAAAAACTTTTACACGAATTGACGAATAAAATTTCTCGCTTTAAACTCACAATAGAGAGAGGATGAAGTGTCCTCTCGGTGCGATTAGCGTGGCGAACGGTGAAGGAGGCTAGGAATCGAGGAAGGGGAGAATGAGAGCGGTGAACGGAAGGTGCACAAGAAGAAAAAAAAAAAATGAATAAAAAGTAAGGAGAAGCGAGCAACAAAGTAGACCGTGGGGTCCATCGTTGCGTGAAATTGGACCTTTCGCACCAAGAATTCCGTATCTTGCTTTCCCCTTCTCTGTCTTTTTTTCTTTTCTCATGCATCTCGCTTCCTATAGCGTTTCAACGTCGTCGAGATTTTTCTTTCGTAGCCACTGCTCGCCATTTCTTCTCTCCTCCCATTCGTCTTTTCTTTTTTTTTTCTCTCAAAATGCCCTTGTTTCTTTTTTGCATGTATCGGCAGAATTTATAGCGCAGCGAGAGAAAATCAAACGATCGGCCCCGTGCGCGTCGATCGTAATGACAAAAGTTCATTCCTAAAGGCAAAGGGGGTCCATTTTCACAAGTTTCGAATGAATTTCGCATGTTTCACGCTTGGTTTGATTTATATAAGCCAAAATTGACGCAATGCTTCTTCAATGGATTTATTCTATCGCGGAACAACAATTGAGGCGAATAACATTTAAGTATAATTGTACAGCTTGTTGTAGGTCGACAAACCTTTTTCTTTGATAAAAATCTTAGAAATGTGTATGATATGTGGCGATTGTAAACTTTTGGAACTGGCACGCGCAAAGAGTTTTCAAGGCCTCGCACGGACTTTAAACGTGAAACTTAGTCTATTTGTTTCTGTTTTGTTTTGTGTTTTTTTTTTTCATTTTTTTTTCTTCCGTAATTTTCTCAAACGAAAGAATGCACTTTGAAATACTTTCATTCGTCAAGAGCACGATTTATCTAGAGAGATTTTCCGTACCTATACTTTCTTCTTTTTTTTTCGTCCCTCCCCCTCCCTCCAATCCTCGACACGTTATTATTTTTCCATTTTGCCTCGTCTGTGTTTTTTTTTCTTTCTGCAGTTACTTCTCGTTACACGTCACTTCCCTTGTTCAATCAAGTTTTGTTTTGTTGCAATGAAAATCTTGCGTTACTTTTTCTGGGCTCTGTCTTTTTCTCAGCCCCCCCCTAAGTGGGCGACAACCCCCCAACAATGGACTTCGAATGGCCAACCAACATGATGAAGATTTTTAAACTCTAGCTGGTTCGTCTGTTTATTTATTTTTTTCATTTCGTTTGATCCTTAATTTCCCTTCATCCTCGAACCTGATCTGTCGATCGTACGATGGAAATTGCACAATTCGTCGACTGACGATACGTGCGTTAATGGGCAAAAGCGAACGGATTTCAGATCGGCTTTGTAGCATTTCCAGTGCACCGTCTTTTTTAAATTTACACGAAACACTTTCGCGATAGACGGTGCGTCGTGAAAAAAATCGGCAGCTGGCTGTCTCGCGGGAAACTCCGATGAAAAATGAATTGGTCGTCGGTTGGTTCACGGATCTTTTTTTTCCTTCGTTCGACACTTTCGTTCTAGAGAATAGTCGTTTAAATAGTATAAGATAGAATAAATATTTGTTCATACGATAGAATAAGCTAGGACTCTTTGTCGTGCCTGATATGTATTTTACTCGCCCACAATTCTACGATTTTCATTCGGCCCTGGGTGAGCCACAAAAAGAAAAAAAATAAAAAAAAAAAAACGTTTGTCGCCTATTTGTTCTTCTCGCCAATCGTGAAACATCGAAATTGTTCAATTGCGAATGCGCTCTTCATCTGGGAATGTTGAGCATAAGAGAAACGTCGAACCGAGGGGTGGGGGGTGAAGACATTTCGGAATGTGCCAAGGACGGAGTCGCTATCTAAAAATATCAAGAATGCACCAGCTGGCCATTTTTCGACAAGAATTTATATAAAAAAAAATGCTCGATCTTTCGGCAAACGTCGAAGTTATTTTGGAATGCTTACTTCTTCTTCTATAGAGAGAAAAGAAAAATTACTTTCGTAGAGTTTGTTTGGGTTTGTTTGAAATTTGGTACGGTTATTTTTGCGAATAAAAATTGCGTGATAGAACGAGGGCTCGTTGCTGTCGTCTGGTACGAACGTGGACTCGGTAATGGGAATCGACCGACAAGGAAGGCACTTGGGCAAATCACGTGCCGGGACATTGGCCATCCTATTTCTTTTCATTCTTTCCCACTGCCGTGAGCTACGAACCAATGTGCATCTTACAGACGAAAAAAGTTCGAATCATTTTCCACAGCAGCGAGTCAAGAGTCCTTTCGATCGAGGTTTGCAATTGTTTTTTTTCCTCCCCCCCTAAACAGGATGGCCCGAAAAGTGACATCCAAAAGAAAAATCTACATTTCACGTATCGATACCTAACCGAATTACCCCCATGTATGGTCTACGATCTTTTTTAGGTTTCGAGAAGAAAAAAAGCATTTTTTATTTTTCTCTTTTGTGTATGTACTTTCCTCGAGATTTTATCTACTTGTGTTGTAGTTATGAAATTATCGTTATGTGCAGTTAAGCAATAAATAAACGATCAACTGAACGCTGACGTAAATCGATTTTGATCAAAAGTCGAAAACAATAGTTTTAAGAAGTTTCGGGATACGTTATGAAATGTTGCCATTTTATTCAAATTTATACAGTAGATTCTTTGTCATATGCTGAATGCACTCTTCAAATTTTGAGTCGATCGTCTACGGCCTTTCCATACAATTTACAATTGAAAAAAAAAAACACTTTTTAACATCGGGAGATGCCTACACTTATCAATTGTCGGCAATTTTACACACGAAATAGTGTGAAAAAATGATAAGAATGTTATGAAAAACTGTCAAACCACTCAGTCCGTAATGACAATAATGTCACCCAAAAATTAAATGATCTGTCTACACCGTTTATTGATTATTGACATTTTTGTAAATGAAAACGATCAGTTTTTCCACTAATCGCGCGTCGGGCGCCTATACGTTCAATGAAAGGCATTTTTAAAGAGAAGTGATATATTTTATTTTTGACACTTGACATTTATCGTACAAAATTGATTGGGCTTATTAAAAAAATGTAAGTGTTTTTTTTTCAATTGACTGCGTGATTGTTGCCAATCGTAAAAAAATAAACTTGCAACACAAACGGTGCGCTGTCGCCAATGTATCAATTTTTTTTAAATAAAATAATCGAGAACACACACATTGATATAACATTTAAACACGTTATTAATACGCTTGTGTTAAAATAACAATAATCTTAAATGCATGACTCGAAATTTGTTACAGTAATCGTGGCGTTTTCGAACGAAATATTGGTGTGTAGAAGTTCGCGCCCTGCTCGAGAACAATAGAATTTCCTCCACTGATTTTCCCCGAAGATAAGCTGTCCCGAAACTCCTTAAGAGGACAAGCCATTAAAGTTCAGATGATAAAAAAAAATACTCATACTAGTCTAAGTGACTCGCAGTTGTTTTGAAATACTTCAAAGTGGAAAGTACATACGCAAAAGGAAAAAAAAGAAAAATACCATGCTACAGGAAAATTCTAAAAGAAAATTCTTTAAATGCTTGTCTTCACGAAAATTAAAAAAAGATCGTAGAACATACATGGGGCCAATACGTGTACACGGAGCATCTAGATATTTTTTTTCGGCCGTCACTTTTCGGGCCACCCTGTATATCCGTTCTCATACACACGTTTCCGTACTAACAATAAGTTGGCCACTGCCGCTCGTTTTTTCCCCTAACTCCTCCGCCCTTTCGTAATAAAGAAACGTTCCCATCCCCCTTCCCCTACCGCCATTTCGTTTAATTTTTTTTTTTCAAAATTCCCTTCCCTAAATAAGTTTACCCCAATTTTCGTAATCTTTAAATATTTTTCGTTTGTTTTTTCTTTCTTTTTTTTTCGTTCTTCTTCTTTAATTTTCCAAACCCTAAATATCTTCTCTCACATTCCCAACCTAACCCTATGATATGTTCGCATTCGTTAAACCTTAACATTACGCTTATACAGTAGAGATATTACGCGAATGATTTTCACCCTCACGCCTACTAGGACGATACTTTCATTGTTTTCCCCCCCACGCGCTCTTCTTTCACGTTCATACTCACTAACTCGGTTCGTTTCTTTTTTATTATTATTATTATTTTTTCTTCGTTCATTTAAAAGAGAGAGAGAGAGAGAAGAAAAAAAAATGAAAAGAACAGGCTCGCGCATGCTCTACTTTTACTTTAACGAGATAATAAGCTCGCGTTCACCGCGATGCCGATGATAAAAACATAAATACACGTTTCTTAGGGCACCTTTGGTATTAAGCTTGACGTTATTCCTCTTTTTTTTGTAGTTTTTCTTCCTTTTTTTTTTCATCGCGTTACAGCTATATATATTTAATTAATCGTATGACACTCCGTCCAGGTCGTTCGAGACAAAATCTTGTAAGTCCGTCGTTTGTCCGCGTTTATTTTTCTTTTCCCTTTAAACCTTATTTACACAACGAGAACGCGCGTGCGAATAATAATCGATGATTCTCGTTACTTTTTTTTCGTCTTTTAAAACGATTTTTTCCGCGAGCACGTTTTTCTTTAACTGATAATTATTATCAATTTGTTTTGCTAAACAATTCGTTCCTTCGTGTCGGCGCATCTTTTGCGTTTTTTTTTTTTTTTTCGTTTTTAAACGTCGAACAATAATCGATTCACCCGCTGAATAAATTTTTGTATATAGGGAAAACTGAAAATTTGCGTCAATGTGATTGCGACTGTATGTAATTTATGTCCGCTAGTATGGGTCCGTCGGTGATGCATTTAACAGTGCAATGTTATTTTTTTTTCTTCTCTATACACGAACCAAAGATCGCTCCGTACCGAAAATTCGGATAAATGAAACGACTATCGTGATGGTGGTCGTAGCAGTAGTAGTAATAGAATAATTATAAATAATAATAATAATAATAATAATATTAAAAGGTCCTGAAGGACAAAATAATTTACAATGAATAAACAAGCGATTGCCTAAAAATTGCACTTATTTTTTAGCGCGCCGATTACGTGGAGCCTATTAGGTGGCTCCTCTTCTGTCAATAACGAATAATTTTCGGAATTTAATAATGTTCTTGTGAATTTTCGATGGTTCAAATTGTTGGACATACGAATAAACTCGAAAATAAAGTCAGAGAATACACTAGTATTGAAATTATTAAAATATAATAATAATAATAATATGTACGATAGCGATGAATTGCGCGTTACGATAATCAATTAATGACGATTAATCGGATTCACGTCTTTTGTTTTTTTTCATTTTAAAAAATATGTTTAAACTAGAGATTATTTACGACGTTTATTCGTTCCGTCCGCTCTTTACGCATTCTTATTCTTCGTTAATTTGGGCCCCGATGCGGTTTTTTTTTTACTTTGCAAAAACGCACCGCCGATTACGCGAAAACAATTTTTCCTATTAAACAACGAGATATTGTTTTTTTTTGTCCCGTCATTCCGGTCTATTGTCCCTTTTGCTCCAAAATTTTCCTAGATTTTTCGTTAATCCCTAGGCGCCAAGATTCGCAAATGTTCGTCGCGGAGAAGAAAGTGGACCTCATTTTACTTGCTTTTAGCGCGACGTTTAGCTCGACATACCTGTCCTGTTCTTTGGTAATTTGTCTAAATCGTGTCGAATTTCTGATGTACATAGACACATTCACACGGTTTTTTTCTTTCTTTTACCTCGTCGCCTCTCTCTCTTTCTCTCTTCAACGTTGATAAACGTCACGACTTTTCTTTGTTTTTATTGCGATAGATGCGAGATGTTGAATCTTCGTTGACTTATGCATGCTCCTCACATACCGTTTATGTCGATCTTAAGGTTGCCCGTTTTTTTCTCCCTTCGATCCCTGAAAGGAAACCAACAAATTGATCAATAAACCAAGTCCAGGAATTGTTGGATTTGCTGAAACGCAGGAAAAGTACAGATATTTATTGAATAACTATGGCGTCCAAGGATGCCAAGTTAATCGAAAAATGACAAAAACATTCGGTTATCGATTTCAAATTTTCATTGTGAAGCGTTAAAACGATCGATCAACTGATACGAGCCACTTTTAGATGTGCAGTTTGAATGAAATGAGAATCCAATCAAAGACGAGTCCGAAGGTGTGATGCAGAATCAGAATACAAGCAAATTTTGATTGGGGGCTGATCACGACCCAGTCGTAGTACGGTTCATACGTTCGAAATTCAATGGAAGTCTCATGAGGTGATGATAAGTGCCCGGCGAAACTTCGAACAAAATGTACTCGAACTAGTCAATAAAATAGTATTAAACATATCCATTTAAGGAGGTTGGAGCGGTCCAGTTGAGTCAAATGACGGTTTATGAGTTTTTTTTTCTCAATAAACCTAAAAAAATATATACTAGGTATAGATTTACTCTATAGATGCTATGTTTTTATAAAATATATAATTAAAGGACAAAATTACGAATTTTTGTACTTTTATTACGTGGAAAAGAAAGAAATTTTGTGTTACTAGCAACTTGAAAAAGTATAACATTATTGATTATTATGAAAGAGTCGTAATCTTTTATTAGATTCAAAAGATTTAAAAGATTGAAAATATTGAAAAGATTAAAAAGTTAGAAAGATTCGTAATCTTTTATGAAATCTTGATGGTTGAATATGGAATATATATATATGGTTTTTGATGGGGAAGATAGGTTTTTTTTTCTTAGAAATGTTTACAACGGTTTAGTTTACGGCAATCCGTCGTTAGAAATGGTTTATCTTGGTGCTAAATTGTTAAAAAATTACGTCACCCGTAACGTGAACGTCTGGCCCATCTGACAGCACGTAAAATTACATACATTAAACTATTTTATTCCACTCGGTACGATAATGGACGTTTTACGCACGGTTCGCGTGCGTCAAAGCCCCATTTTCACACAGCTTACAATAAAATTTCGTATAATACTCGACGAAAAAACTTTTTTTAACCTCGTGCGATTGCAACACTCGCTTTCAGCTCGTGCTGCAAACTCAGACTCGTTAGAAAAAGTTTTTTCGTCCTCGTGTCATAATGTACTATTTTAGCTCTGGTGTGTCGTGGTGAAAAAAATTCAAAAAATTCGTAAAGACTCAGCATAGTCTGGACAATATACATATATATTTTTTTAATCTTGGATCTTGGGTAACGCTCCAACCTCCTTAAGACTGATCATATTCTACTCATTTCATCATTAGAGTCTAATTAACGTTCAGTTGTGGGTTAATTGAAGTTCACGAAATATACATTTGAAGGTATTCCTTTCACGAACCCAAATATATAACGATTAACTGATTTTCGTCTCCAATTAAGTAAAAATACATTGCAGTATACTGGTAAAATTTCAAGCCAAGTTATCGAACTTTTAATAAAAAATTACGACTTAAAAAATCGTCTAATTTATGCGGCACTTTATGGAGATGTCATGCTAGTCAAATTTCTATCTGATAATTTATATACTAAATAACCTTCGATGCCTGACATAAACTGCTCTAAATATGTAAAAATTCACCAAATGTTAAAAGATGAATTTAATGTCAAATATCAACTAAGAAAAATGTGACTAACAGAAGAATGATGGTAACCGCGACCGGAGAACATGTACAAATGTATAAATCTACAAAATTTATGTGAGATTTTTAATTCCAGTTGATCGTTAGGTATAATAATGGAATGTAACTTATTTTTATTAAGCGCCACTCTAATCTACTACTGAATCAAAAGGGTTCTGGCTTATGCGCCCACAAAATACGGCTCTCGGTGAAAGGAATACCTTAAGACCCACTAAAGTCCAAACAAGATCTGTCTTTGACGCATCGTGACAACATTATTGTTTCATTAACGTTTCAATTGGATTATCGACCGGACCCCAATAGTCCAACCTAGAGCCATTTTTCAATGACAACAAAATATGTTTTTTTCGACTACAATCTCGCGTGCATCTACATCTTGCCATCCTTATCATTTCGATCGTTCAATTTTAGCGTTTCGTGTGTATTCTAGATAGAAGAACCAACAATTCTACTAGCTTAAAGAAGAAAAGAAAGAATTTTAGCCAGGGAGATGAGCTAAGGGGTGACTCGGCTGCGGGGGTGGCTTTAGAAAATAGCGCGTGTACGCGTGAACCCTCATTAGGATATGCGATGATAGTGGCAAAGAGGAAATTCAAAATGTGGGAAAAAGGAAGCGTGAAGAGAAGCAGGGGCAAAAAAATAAGACGAGAGGAGGGTTTCTGGTCTTCGTATAGACGAGCGTCTGCAACGCTTCTTCTTCTTTCATGCTTGAGTTCGGGAGTAAAAAAAAAAAAAAGGAAGCGCCAATGCACCGTTTTTTTCCCATCTTTTTCGCCGGCGTTGAAGGAAAAAACGTTTGAGACCCTTCGGGGTGTTCGTCTTCCCTCCGACCCCTTGCCGTGACATCATCACCCTCTTCATCTTCCTTCTCTCGTCTCTTCATTGGTCTCTCTCTCTCTCTCTCTCTATCTCTCATTTTTTTCTCCGCCGAGTTTATATAATGTACAGTTTACCGTCCATCGTCCAAAGTGGAGGGGATAAAAGGAACAAAGGGCCTCCTCCCCCTCCTCCCGCCTTTCCCTCGTCCACCCTATGCGATTCTGGTCCCATGAACCGCTCTCAATGACCTCTCTTGTGCTTTGGTACTCCCGCGAGACAAGACGAGCATTTTAATTTGCGCGAAGAGCATGAGATAGCCGTATATGCGGAGGACGTGGAAGATGATGACGGAGAAGACGTCAAGTCAAGGTAGTTTGAGAGACTTTTCGACGTTTTGAGGATCTTTTTTTTGTTGTTGTTGTCAAGCGATACTTTTTGAAAAAAAAGCGCAAGAAAAAAAAGAAGCGATGGGTCAAAATGCTGGCTTTCAACGAACCCAGAAATTTGTTCAAGTTCTACTTTCGAACTGAAATGTATTAGAAAATCCATGATACTTTTAGGAACTTCTAATTGGGAATTAGAAATTGAACCAATTGCTCGGATCGTGGGGGCGGGTCTTTGGAAGCAATCTTTTTTTAAACGGTATTACTGGATGGACCGTCGGGCAAAAAGTTAGTCCAAAATGGGCGAATCGTGGATCTACAAGTCTAGATTATTTTGTACATGTTTTGCCTTACAAATGGCTAATTTAATAATAAATTAACACTTAGAAGTGTTAATTTTCCACTTTTAATAATAATTGAAGTCAAATTCGAAGATATTGGCGTGTGCTTGACTGGAATTTTGTCCGTGACTGTACATCTGTTTTAACTGTCCATCAAAACCATTTTTAAATTTAATTAATACGTTTGGATAATCTTATTATTATCAATAATTAACCAAAAACTCAATATATTTTGAGTTTTCCAATGATCGCTTTTAATTCGTCGTTAAAAAGGCGATACTCCTCATTACTTTAATTAATTTCTCGACAATTACTCAGTCGCTTTATTTGAAACTTAGCATAATCGCTTGATCTTGAATCTTGATGATATAATATTTTCAGAATTCACGACGATTTAGTTTCTTTCGTTTTGCAACCATTAACGTCTGCAGAAGCTGTTTTCCCATAAGTGTCCGTGTTGAATTCATATGTTTATAATTACTAAATTATTTAGTTAAAAATTCGAAAATAATTAATGCATTGTTATTCTATCAAGAACTGTCATTCCTCAAATTCCTCAAATTTTCAAGAATGTTGGCAATTTTTTAATATCCATCCAGTAATACCTTAAGATGGAATAGCCGCTAGTCACATGAGTTTTCAAATGATGCGCAACCAGGAATTTTGATTCGACAATTGTTTTCAGGAGCAATGCAAGTGCTGGATGACTTTGAACGTTTGTCCATACATCGTTGTTCAAACTCAAATCTCGACATTTTTCGACTCTTGTATCAATCGATCTAGTGATTCATCATCATTGCAAATGTGTTTTAACATGATGTAATTGGAATATCAATAAATCGATGATTTTTTCACTACATCAATAAGAATCGGAAGAAATTTTCAACTCGATTTACAATCTTCGCGTGCACGGAGAAAGGTTTTTTTGTACTCTCCATCCAGAATTATCTGCACAAGCTTGGCCCGTAAATACGTTTCGGTGTCAATTAGAAGAGAAAAAAAAATGTTTTTGAGGTAAAAGTGCGTGATTGAAAAGCTCCGCGTCCCGTATGTTATTCGTCCAGGCACAGCTATCTTGGCAGCAAAGAAAAGCGTTTGCATCACTACAGAAATTATATTAGGAAGTAAAAATATATCGTTTTTGTTTAAAATTTATTTACCCTTTCATATGCAGGCCGTTTTCGTCTCGAATTAGTCGCAAAGTCGCTCAAACTACCTTAAAAGAAACAACAAAAACAAAAAAACATAACGATCTAGTCCACCTATTTGACAAAAAAATGGCGTTCAGCTTGTTATTTTATCCTCATTAATTGTACGCAAGGAAGAAAGCTGAGACAGAATTTGTTTCGCAAAGCAATTATTAGTGTCTATTGCATTGTTATTTCCGTGTTTATCGGATTCGGGCGAGTTCGTATGAGACGGGGGGCTGAAAATTTTTCACCAACAACGGAAAATAATTGTCGTCTTTATTTCTTTGGAAAACGGAAGGACGGAAACGCAAACGAATCAATAAACAAAAGGAACGACCTGAAACTATTATTTGGTAATTACTTTGAGACCGCTTTTTGTGAAGAACGAACACGAGTAAAGAAAAAAAAAAAAAAAAAAAAATTAACAGAAAACCATTTACAGGTTTGGGCCGTTTGTTTCGATTGTCAAAGAAATTTGCCGACGATTTAAATATTGAAGGCTTCGGCGGTGGATTCGAAACGATCACCTCTTTACCGTCCCATTGATTTTCAAATATTTCATTTGCAAGTTTCTCAAACGTTAGCGTTTTTTTTTTTCTTCAGCAAACAAATTTCTATTGTCGAGTCCACTGTGAAAAGTTTTGGCATCAATCGAGCGGCAATGCAAGTTATGCCATTGGGAAAGATGATTTTATTTCCCCGATTTCTCTGTGCCTCGAAAAAAATATCTGAGCGTTATTATTTTGGTGATTTTTATCTTCTTCTTCTTCTGATAATAGAATAGAGTTGAAAACCTACTTCGATCCAGAGATTTGTAAAGCCCACCTCGGCCATTTTCGACTTTGCATATTCGATTCGTATCGGTCCCCGGTCGGAGGAGAGGAGTAGGGATCCCTGGAGTGCTGCCATCGCTTGGGCAGCGTAGCGTACGTCTTGAAATTCGACAAATGCCACGGGCGAGCCTCCCTTCGTGTGCATACGAAGCCGACAGAAACCAGTAAAACTGTGCACAAATAAGACAAGCGTACAGATACGTGCTTTTTTTTTTCGTTTTTTTTTTCGTTTTTTAAAGGTTCATGTTTGCTCGTCCCCTTTTCGAAAATAAATGTCCAAATTATTTACACGTTCGTAGCTCATTATTTTTCAGATACTCTCAGTTTTCGTTATTTTCTTCGAGAACATTTATCGGATTAACTTGGTTCGACTTTAGCTCAAGGATAAAGCACAATTGCAATAATTCAATTATTCGCAAATTATTGATTTTTCAAATTTGTCATTTAAAACGCGAGTGTTTGTCGATACTGTCGTATTTGAAAATTTATTCGACGATAGCAAAAAAAAAAAACGGCTCGCAAAATTCCGCAATCCATATTGTCAATGAAATTCTAAATTACTCAAAAAGACATTATTTTTTTATCTTTTGTATTTTTCACGTGAAATTTATTACATACGCGATTCTTCATTTGGCAAAAAGTGATGCGATATCTTTGTGGAAAGAATTTGGAAAAAAATGTCTGAAAAATTACAAATTATTGAGGCAATTTTTTCAATTTTCACTCCGACTTTTTTCCACGCCGATTGCGACTCATTTTTATTGAGTTAAAAAAGAATTAATTTGGAAAACACTACCATTAACGTTGTTAAGTTATATTTTCAATCAAATATGCGGCGGACGATAGTGTCGACAAATAAACAGCTTTCACGATGCTGTCACCAGTACGATTTCAAAACGGATTTTAATCTTTTTTTTTTGCCGCCCTTTTTTCTCACATTACTTGCCGCAAGAATTGAGTTCAGGTACTCGAGTGAATCGTTTGTAAATTATATGCTGGATCTGAAAGAATTTCTATAGTGCGATTCAACGATAAACTACGGTAAAGCTAGCAACATAATTGATCGTTGAAAAATAAAAATAAAATATATGTACTAAATATAAGCGAAAAAAACGAAAACAAATAATAATAAAAAAATAAAGTAAAGCCAAAGTTCGAACAAAAGTCATGAGACGAGTGTGCCTTTTCCCGAATGCGATTAAAATTTTGCTGATGCTTCCGAAACGTTTTATCGTTGCATTTTGAAACGAATAAAAATAATTTTGTGATTATTCATTCAATTGAAATGAATATTTCGTTGGAATGTACGAAGACAATGAGGTTGAGAGTGTTACAGAGATCTCGCAAAGTAAACGCAACGACGTTGGAAACAACGAGAACTTTCAGTGAGGGAAAGGGGAGTAACGGTATAGAGAAGTCTCCATTAATCGCGGTCAGTTTACAAAGAAAGACAGAAAGAAAGCATCGTATATTACAGAATCAAATCTTTCCAGCATTTTAATTCCCCGTTCAATTTTTTTTTATGTCACCGCACAAAAGGTGTCCGATTTCGCAATTTAAAAAAGTCCTCTGTCCATACGTACAGTGTAACACTTATTTTTTTTTTCAAAATTCAACTGATATCGAACAATGCAAATATAGGGGAAGGTGGGGCACAGTGTGTCACTTTTTTTCTAACGAATCTTTACTCTTAACAAAGTAGTCTGATTAGAAAAAAAGGTCATAACCGATTTTATAGATCTTTGGGCTTACAATAAAGCTACCATTTTTCACAAAAAGATGACAAATCCTAAAATAATGGGATCGAAAAAAATTACGGATTGGCTCATTGTGCCCCGCGGGTGGGGTACGATGTGTCAGATAGGTGGGTACAGTGTGTCAAGTGCTGCGAAACGTAGGATACAATGAGCCGGTTGAAACTCTTATATTTTCCTAACATAGATAACAGATTTTCATACATCTTGATAATTTCACAATGTGTATTATTTGCCAATAACATTGTGCCACATTGTGCCCCACACAATTGCCCCATAATATTGGACGTTTCCCCGGCAAGCGCAATTTTTTTTTTCGAGGCTCAAATTAATTTTGTATTTTTAATAATTCTTTGTGAGCTGCTATTAACTTTCTTTTAGGCCAGCCGAAACTTAATATAAATCACGGTCCAACACAAAAAAATTCGGATTTTACGAGCTACAAAACTCCGAAAAATCGCATGCGGTTGACAGTTGCCCGTGACACATTGCGCTTCTTCGGAGCATCGTCACTTCTTTGTTTCTTCATTGGGAGTCGGCTCATTGTGCCCCACAACTCGGTGACACATTGTACCACAGTAGTAAAATATTTGATTATTGATGAAAAGAACTATTAATTAAACGACGTTTTACGTTTCCCCGGCGAGGGAAATATTTTTTTTCCAATCCGCAAACCAATTTTTAATTTTTAATAATTTTTTGGATGCTGCTATCGACTTTCTTTTAGGCCTGACGAAACCAAATATAAATCGTGGTTCAGCACATAAAACTTTGGAATTTACGAGCTATAAACCTCCGAGAAACCGCATGTGGCTCACAGTGCCCCGTGACACATTGTGCCCCACTCTCCCCTACCGGCTATCTCTTGGGAATCTTGTTTAGTGCTCGTTATGAGAAAAAGTTTAATCGATTGATCGATTTGTTGAGGTATTGTTCGATGCATCCATTAATCGATTCATCATTCGTTTCTACGTTCGGTAATTACTCTATCCATAATGTATCCTTTGATCGATGCACCGACCGGAGTACCGATTAATAAATTCATCAACTTATTAACATGACTGGTTGATGCATTAAACGCATTAGTTCAGACATTTATTCATCGCTCTATTGATTTATAGGAGTGGAGAATTATCGAATACTGTTCCGTTGCCATTTTTTAAATCATCTTCCATGATGGATGACTCACCGGTTGATGCATTGAACAATAAATCTATTGATTCTGTACAGAGTTAATCAAGCAGAAGTTATTGGAAAATCGATTAATAATTGTTCTGTTCGTTTTATTTCTACACCATTGTTTTGATCGTAAATTGGGATAGAAACCACGGTTGGTCGAGTATATGTCATTAATGCCATTGCGTCATTACTTTTTGCCAATGCGAACATTATTTATACTATTCTCATGACCAAGCCATTATAACTATAACAAAGGACCCTTTTAATATATTTTTTTAATACGCTTTAGGGTGCATAGTTATCCAGTGTTATTTTTACTACGACGATCATGGTCCTATAGTTGTTATGGAAAGTATAGTTCTAAGGTTCATATAAAAACGGTGAAAAAAATCTACGCGGTCACAAGACGAAGTAAAAGAAAAAAAAGTACTCGGCGTCGCGGACTTAGATTGATATTAAGGTACAGTGTAATATTAAGGAGTTTCAATATCGTTCTTTAGGTGCAAAAGTGGGAATGAAAATACAATGAGTTTTCAGCAGGCTGCCAACTTCTTGCTAATAAAATTTCATGTGAAAATAAATGATTATTGGGCGATTGTTGAAAAATATTTCCAAGCCGGGAAATTATATTAATACCTATAATTTTTACAATTAAAAATATGTTGCAATTTTATTCAAGAAAAAAATAACCGATAGATTTGGCAGCAGCGGCATTTTCTGCCATTGGCACGACTGACCGTCGCTAAAGCATAGTTGGCTTCAAGTTTCTTACGTGGTGAAAGAATGTTTAACGTACAACGTTTTATAATGAGTTTTTGATTCGGCAAAGTCGAGAAAACATTAAAAATGTCGAGCGGATGAATAAATATATTTTATTATAAAGTTTAAATGCTGTAATGCTATTTAGGTTTTGAGCATCCGCCGATTTTGCAATACCCGCCAGGTATAATGCTTGAATGTGAGTGGCTCACTCGACAAAGCCAGTTAACGGGGTGTTGCCACGTTAAACCTACAAATTTCGTTAATGTCGAAAAATAAACCATTCGAGCTCAAAATTCACATGTTTTATCGAGTATTATTAATGAAGGAAGTCGAGAAACCACTTAATTATTCAACACGATATTCCTAACATTATAATTACGGTTTGCTCAGTTTTTTTTTTATCTAAATCTCGATATTATTTTTATCCCTACAGCCCTATATCTTGTGTTTACGAGGTGTCATGTGTACTAAATGGATAACGATTCAACTTTAACATTAAAAATCTCCGTAACTATGTTGTGCAATCGGTCGATTTTTGGACAGTTAATGCATCCTAAATTAATCTCTCGGCGATATAAATTTCAATCGTCTACAAGCATTTCGATGTTGGTGTCGAAACTCCTCAAGATAAGTATTTTCCTTATCTAGAAATAAACTTTTCATTTTGTCATGAAAAATTACATCCGTTCTCATTCATTTCTTAAAGTTTAAATTAACTTTGTGATTTTTTTATTTTAATTATTATTCATTTAAACTTTATGAAACTTTTGAAAATGTTGTAAAAAAATGTTATCCTCTAAATTTTTTTAAATTTTATTACAAAATTAATGTTTATAATCATTTTCGTCATTGTAGATTTGCTCCGTCTCGAAAACTTCGGAATGAGAAGTTTTATTAAGATCAAGTAGCATTTTTGTTTTGGTCCATGGTATATGTCTTTTAATATTTAATAAATTATTAATGACCATTAATGAACATCAATTTTCTATTTTTTCAATCCATCCCGAGTATCAAGATTCATTCAAAGTTGTTAACACTTTAATTTTGATCCGCTGCACCACATGTTCATAAAAATTTTCACATCAGGGACGTCCGGAATCCTAAAGCCTGACAATCCTTCACGCAACAGAGTCGATTCGAAAACCAGTCACTTTTGCATTTTTCTTTGTCCTCAATGCGCCAATTTACATTTCTTAATTTTGCCACCGTCATTGATACATGATGCCTGAATAATGATGCGATTGGCAGGTCACATTTTTCCAGCGCTATAACTGACACATTTGTCACGGTAGAGAATTGTTTTTCTTTCAATCACATCCCGGCTCAGGTCCAACTGTTTTTGGTCAAACGAAAACGTGAATAAATTTTGATGTGAATAAATTGAAAATTTACCAGAAGCTTTCATGGTTGAATTGTCAATTTTTTTTTGCGATACCTCCATCGAATGTTTCTCTCGAAACTGGAAATCTTTTGTCATCAACATATCCGTTTGTACGACTTTATTTTCGAGAATTATTGGGGGAGTGAGGGGGGTGCGCTTTCAAAATGGTACACATCGTGCACTCGCGACCATATACATATATAGATGAAGGAATAGCGGCGGTATATCGATTTAATGTGTTGAATCACGAATTACCCTCGGGCATACACGGATTGTCCATTTCCCCCGTAATATTATTCAAATAACTCGATCGACGTTTCCCCCGTCGCTCTTATTTCCCACCCTCGCTTCATTCCCGTAAAAATACTGTCATGATTTTTTTTCTCCCTTCTCTATTTGCCAAAGCTTTTCTCGCTGGTTCTTGAATTCTTGCCAAATGTTTGCTTCGAAATTTCCATGAATTCGACAAAATTTTAATCGCTCCAAAAATTAATGTGCAACAATTATTATAATGATTTGTTATTGCGTCATCAACTATCGCGTGCAAGATACGAGCTTGCATATTTTTCCTTCTTTATTCTTCCGCCGTTTCTTACGTCGCGTTTGTACAAACGATTACAAAATTTTCCAATTAAAACGTGTGCTTTCGTAATCCAATTAAATTGTGTTACGAAAATATGAAAATTGTGCATTCTGTTGCGTTAGGAATGGCATATAACAACAATGAGCATTGTTTCGACAGCAAATGAAGAAATAATAATAAATGTGATCATGTTAATTACTGAGGGGGGCAGAGAGAGAAAGAGAGAGGGAGAGAGAGAGAGGGGGAGGTTGAGGGGAGGAGGATAAAATCGCGATCGTGAGAAAGTTTAGAGTTTGATCGTCGAGCGTTCTGAGTTCGTTCAGCGTCGTTACACATTACTTTGCCATAACAATATAAAGGACGAGACCCGCAATCTCGCATAGTGCTTGGTGTAGCATATTTCACGCTTGTGGAGCAACTTGCGATGAACCGCGTAACGAGTAACTCGTGAAAGCGAGTACGAAGAATCGTTTTTCCAATGACATTATTTCAGAATCGTTTTCTTTTTGTACGTCCACTTTTTTTCTAATTTTCATACGTTACTCCCTTATATTTGATCCCGCTCTCTGCCTCTCTCTCTCTCTGCTTCTCTCTCTCTCTCTCTCTCTCTCTCTCTCTCTCTCTCTCTCTCTCGCTCTCTCTCTCTTTCTGCCTCTCTCTGCTTCTCTCTCTCTCTCTCTTCCACTTCATTTGTCTCTCGAAAGTCATTTGAAATGTTTCAATTTTTATTCAAAATCCATGACTTGTTGGTTGAAAAATTGTCAGGTGGCATTATTCAATCGTATGCTAGGAATTTCGGTTTGGCGATGTTCGTAATTAAATTTGAGACGAGCTAGCCGAAAAAAGGTTGGGGCCACGATTTAAATATCGTAGAAGCCAGCAAGGTGGCGAAAAATGCTGGAATGAGTATTATGTGTATGTGTGTGTTTAGAGGGTGGCCCGAAAAGTGAAGTCTAAAAGGAAGATCTTAGATGTATTATCGATCCGCATCACCCACATGTATGTTTTACGATTTTTTTTTGTTTTTAAGAAAAAAACTATTACATTTTTTTTCACGTTTTCCTGTAGTATAGGTATTCATGTTTTTCTCTTTTGTGTATGTACTTTTCTCTTATAAGTTTTTTAAAACAATTGGAAGTCATTTAGACCAGTATAAGTATTTTTTTTTAATCATCTGAACTTTAGTGGCTGCTCCTCTCAAACTCGTTTCTTTTAAACGTAAGATCAAAGTTTAAGGCATTTACGATAGTGTTCAATCGGTAATTTATTCATCGCCTAGCAGTGTACTCCATAACGATAACACGAGCAGGAAAAATCGCGGGGACATTCACAAAAGAGAAGAGAAAAATATGTATTTTTCTCGCAAACTAAAAAAGATCGTGAAACATACAGTCGAACCTCGACATAACGAAATCCTCGATATACCGAAGATTTGTCCATTCGCTTCCGATCGACACCCGAAACCTTGATACAACGAAGGAAAACTATAGATATAACGAATTTACTTTCAGGGCCCTTAACCTCGTTAAAAGGAATTTTTGTGAACAACACCTCTGTATAAGGAATCGTTTGGTAAACGAACACCCTTCCTTTCCTTCCTTTCTCCTCCTCTCTGCTTCTATGGAGCATGTCTAGACTTGCAAACTTTTGAAATTCAACAAAATATTTGTTTAATTTTAGTTTTAAATAATCCGCTTATAAAAATATGTTATTTACATTGTGCTCTAATTGCTAATTGCTTGTAAAAATTGCTCTAATTTAAACTTTTCTTTCTTTAAAAAATATCCCTATATTTATAGTATTAATATATTTACTTTAAAGAAAGAAAAGTTTAAATTAGAGCAATTTTTATTTGTCTTGTTTATTAAAACCTCAATATAATTAATTTTTTAGAACATGACCTCGATATAGCGAACTTTTTGCTCTTCCCTAAAGATTCGTTATATCGAGGTTCGACTGTATATGGAGATGATTCGAATAGGTATTGATACAAGGCATCTAGATTTTCCTTTTGGACGTCACTCTTCGGGTCACCTTGTATATACAGGGTGGATCAATAACTATTAGTACCTTGAATATCTTCGAAACTATAAGGTTCACATAAATATTTGCTGAAATGAAATTGCACAGTACGAAAGGGGCCATCCGATAGCGATAATAGTTTTTTTGCAGGTGGAGGTACTTCGGACATTTGAAGGTCAACTCCATTTTTTTAAATGGATCGGTATGTTTTTTTTTTTCTGTATCATGAAAGAGGAGCTTAAAACGAGTTCAACGACCTATAACATAAGGTCATTGAAGACCATAGAAAGTACAGAAAGGCGATAATACTTACAGTTTCGGTAGTAAATAAAATTACTACGTTTTATAGTAAGTGTTCGAAATGACGACCATTAATATCAATGCGTACGTTATTATGTACGTTTAAACATTTCTTAGACAGGTACAGAAAGTACAGAAAGTCGATAATACTTACGGTTTACTTCACTGAAAATAAACGCTGTTTCAAGGACACTTTAATAAGTTTGCAGGATAAGATAAACATGATAAGATTAGTATCGATAAATCGGTCAATCGAGTACAATGTATTTACTACCGGTTTATTTACTACCGAAATTGTAAGTATTATCGTCTTTCTGTACTTTCTATGACCTTCAATGACCTTATGTTATAGGTCGTTGAACTCGTTTTAAGCTCCTCTTTCATGATACAGAAAAAAAAACATACCGATCCATTTAAAAAAATGGAGTTGACCTTCAAATGTCCGAAGTACCTCCACCTGCAAAAAAACTATTATCGCTATCGGATGGCCCCTTTCGTACTGTGCAGTTTCATTTCAGCAAATATTTCTATGAACCTTATAGTTTCGAAGATATTCAAGGTGCTAATAGTTATTGATCCACCCGGTATATATATAACGAGCAGGGTCTCTTTTCGAATTATCGGCTTCTAGTTCAGGTTCGTTTGGGTCTAATTCGATTATTCATTGCCGAAGGGTGAAAAATTCTGCTACAGATGGGAAAACAACGAGTCGGGGGTGTCGTTTTTGTCTGGTCAGGCTTTAGCTCCCCTTTTCACCGTTTCTTTGGCATCGATTGAGCCGTATACTTTGTGTAACACCCTACAACCGGATCACTGACTGTGCTCTCAGCCCATGTGCCACCTAAAAACTCCATCACCGTTGCGTTTTCGAGGCCCAGACAGGGAAACCAAGCTGGTGCATCGTCCCGTATAATTTGAGGGTCGCGACCCTCACGAGTCGTGAAAGGAAAGTACGAAGGCTTCTTCGCCTGTTCGCCCCCTTGTAATTATAATGCCAAGCGAAACTTTGCCGACCGGGGCTTCCGGTTTGCCTTTTGCAACGTGAAAGCTCGTTTTAATGACTCACTGTTTTTTTTTTTTTTTACTTTGTCACATCTCAAAATTTGCCGATAGAGCCAAATTTGTAATAGAAAATACAAAATGGTCAAACAAAAGTACCAAAATAATATTGGATCGAAGCAAACAAATAAAAAAAAAAAACAAGGAAAAAAATGCAAATTCACGATCACTTGTCAAGTTGTTTCGAGGCAACGAATTGTTTTTGCAAACGATCGTACGACTGCGTCAAGCTTGTTGAATTATTTATTCAACTTACCTGTTGAAGATCTCGTTGAGCTCTTGTTCGGACACGAATTGTCCGAGATTAGCGACGAATAGTGTTGAGCACGGTGCATTGCTGACCGCTATACTCGGCTGGGACGAGGACGAGCCTACCGGCGATGCCAATGCCGGTGATGGTAAAAAGTGCGGCAAAGAGGCGTGTATCGACGTCAGTGTTGTTGGATGCGGCAGGGACATGGGTGCCTATTTTTTCAATCGAAATACAAGAAAAAAACGAACGACAATGTTAATATTTTATTTTGGTAATGACGTTTAGTCTTTATTGATATATGATTTTCAATAGTGATTTTTTTAGTACTCGATGGAGAATGCAACCTCGAAGGTGATTTTCAGTGATCAAGAATCTTCTGTTTGTGTAGAAATTAAATCTAACGTTGGCACTCGGAAAAAATAAGTATATAAATAAATTAAAAAAATTCACGCGACTATTAAATATATAAAATAACTTTTATTTTTCACAATTATTTTATCGTTTGATGAACAAATTAAAAAAAAAAAGAATAAAATTAATTTAAAAATGACGAAGATATAAGTCGTCTTTTCAAACTAGTGGACAAAATATCTCGAGATCTACTCAACCGATTTTGATGGAATGTATACTACTTATGCTTTATAATGTTATCTAGGATGTAGAATAAATTTTTGTATAAATCTGAGTTTTTTGCAAACAGCGGTCGTTTCTACAAAAAAAAAAGAATTAAAAAATTTTGTTTCCCTATGCTATACTTTAGCTATTACCTTTCTTTACAAAAATATTTTTGTTTTTATTTTTCAGACGATGCCTGACAGAGAAAAAATTGCACCATCGGCAAGGATTATCAAAAGAGGATCCTACTGACTTATATCTCCGCTAATAATATTTTTTTTAATTCTTTTTTTTTAATATTTGTTCATAAAACTACAATGGATTTGGGAAAAATGAAAATTATTTCATATATTTAATAGTCGCGTCAAAATTTTTATTTATTTTTATTCTATTTTTCCCATCGTTAAGGTGGTGTAACGCCTTAATGAGATAAATAAGATCGAGGGATTGAGCCTTTGATGTATTACTGGATGGATATTAACCCTTTGTGGTCACACAAACTATCCGTCCGAAGGAGTTCAAAAAATTACGGAACATGCTTTGAACTTTCTAGATGATGCAGGAAAAATTTATTTATAAGAAATAAAATGGCGACATGTTAAAAAAAATGCATAAAGAGGTGAAAACGCAAACAAGACACCTTTTCGCTCAAAAAAATCATAGTTCCGTGAATTTTCAACATTTGTACCTAAAATTGGGACATGATACTTCTTAGATATGCTACTTTCGGGAAAAAATAGTAGTATAGTGCGCGTTCAAAAAAAGGTATTTATTCCGACATGTGGAGAGGGTAAATTTTATGATAAGAGGATACTTCAAACTCCAGGTAAGATGGTGAATACAGTCCCATTCGAAGCCGGGAACTATTATATATTTACGCCAAAAATTGATCGACGGGTCGATTCTGCCCAGGGTGACCACGAAGGGTTAATAAGATTATTGATAGATATTTGTATAAGATACGTTGATTCATCGAGAAACAAAAAAGGCTTTGACAAACTTATGTTATTACGAGTTTATTACACTCATGTCGAGCATTCGCAAGGTCCTTTTCCGTTTGAACTGAAAATAATATTTCTTCGATAAGCCTTGACCTAATGGCTCGATACAATTAATCCACAATAGTCCTCGGAATTGCTGTAGCATGTAAGAAAAAAAATCTACAAATTTATATAATGGAACTGCAAGATTTTGTGTCGCCAAAATTCATTAAAATTTGAGGAATGATAGTTCTTGATAGAATAATAATACATGAATTGTTTAAGAATTTTTCAGTAATTAATTTAGTAGTTATAAACATATGAACTTAACATGGTCGCTTATGGGAAAACAGTTTCCGCGGACGTTAATTGTTGCACAATGAATGGAACTAAATTGCCGTAAATTCTAGAAAATATTATATCATGAAGGTTTAGGATCAAGCGATTGATTATGCTAGGTTTCAAATAAATCGACTGAGTAATTGTCGAGAAATGAATGAAAGTAATGATGAACATCATCTTTTTTAACGGCAAATTAAGAGCAATCATTGGATTCTCATCTTATTATTATCAATTAAATTTAAAAATGGAGAAATTTTTTTGTTGGACAGTTGAAACAGATGTACAGTCACTGATAAAACCGCAGTCAGGCACATGCCAATATCCTCTAATTTGTCGTCAATGCATATAAAAAGTGGAAAATTAACATTTCTAAGTGTTAATTTATTATTAAATTAGCTATTTGTAAGGTTAAACAAAATACGACATGATCTAGACTTGAAAATCCACAATTCGCCCATTTTGGACTAACTTTTTGCCCGACGGTCCATCCAGTAATACCTTAATTCCACAGATGAAAAAAACATGTCCTAATTATCAAAAAAACTTTGGTTGCTCTCTATGATTCTCATTCCAATTTTCAATGCTTGCTCTGCAGGAGGATGGTGCGCAAATTATTTCAAACGTATCGTCGTATACGAAGCTTGTGACGTTAACTTGAAAATCGATTCTCGCCACAATTTTTCATCCGCGATATAATTTCGCGTCACCCGCGTTTCTCCATTATTTATTTCCGACGGTTCTCGAAAACAGCGAAACAGGTGAATTTTTTTAAACGTCGTTTCGCGTCAAGTCACGTCCTCAAGTGGGTCAGTTAAAATCATTCGTTTCGATTTAAAGTGATAAATTTGTTTCGCTTGGGCGCGTTAAAAAATACCACGCGTTATATCGGTAAATTTATGATACCGTGTGAAAAATAAAAACAAAAGCGATCTTTTTCGTCCGCAATTTTGCTGGCCGGTGATACATGCTTTTTTTTCTCTCTATTATCCTATTCCGAAATAGTTTGATCCCGTTGTCGGGAACACCCAGTTTCCATGGTATACGAGGGTGGTTTAACGGCTTGACGTCCAGCCCGGGGGTTCAGGAACGTCCCGCTAGATTCAGCCGTATTAGCTTCGGTATCGACGTTTCAGTCTCCGAAGCTGCACATGTACTCGACGCATCAAACAGACGCGGCCGATCACGTTTACTATACGCGGGATATTCACTTGAAAAAACATAACTAGTAAACTAGTTCGAGGGTAAGCTTTGTTTTTCAAACCTCGATATTTTTTTGACATTTTTTGTTGATGGAAAACGTGATTGTATCATTGTTTATATTTTCATTTTTTTTTATATTCATTTCAACCAGTCAAAGAATTCATTTTTTATTTTTAAATTTAAATCCGATTTCAAAATACTATTTTTTATTCAAATTTTTAAATTAAAAACCAAAAAGCAACATAAAAAGTGAAAAAATAAAAACTTATAAAAATAAGAAATTTTTTTTGTTGCTATTTTTGCTTCTCTTCTGGGTTTTTACGTATTACCCTTTTTAATTTAACCCTTTTTTATGATTCCCTACTCACACTTCGCTAATCTAACCTAACTTCCGTTGCCTTCACAGCCGCCTTAAGCCGCCTTGCCAAGGCGTTTTTCTATAGATTTTTTTGTTTATTTTGAGGACTCATTGAGGACATTATTAAATGATTACCTGCAACATTTCAAACGGATTCACCGTTCCGTTTTCGAGATATTGGCAATAAAATATTTCATGGTTTTGCACGCGTTCTTATGGGGAGCAGTGGAAAATTTCACATTTCACGCAATGACTTCGTAACTTTTCTACAGATTTTTTTTTTAATTCGCAATTACAGAGAAACATAGGACGAAGTGGGTTAAAAAAATCATGAATTTTCACCGTCTAGTTTCATAGATATAGCCATTTGAATTGAGCAATGTATATTTCGCAACATTTGGAAGCTCTCATCGATTGAACAGAGAACAAACTTTTCAACGTGACTGTCGCGAGACTACTACCTTAAGCTACACGTCTTGCCGAGGGTGCGAGGAAACTGTGGAAAACCCGTACCGGTATAGATGGCCCCATATCCTTCTGATTCTCTGAGGCACATACTTTAACTCAAGAATCTACACCAAGGTATCAGAAGTATTGGCCCTCCACTCACTGATTGATGCGCCAGTCGGTGCATGGCTAAGCGGTCACCGCTCCGAGTATTGGCCATGTGCAACGTTGCTTAACTCGAAGTACCGCCCGAGCCGAACCCCGACCGCACCAGTCTCAATCCAATAAAAATGTATACTTTTATAAAAAATTTAAATTTGAACTTTTTTTAATCAAAATATAAAGTTGAACATTTTTTAATGAAAATTTGAAGTTGAATATTTAAAAAAAAAATTTACCTTGAACATTTTATAATTAAAATATAAAATTCAAGAGTTTTCAATGAAAATTTAAAGTTGAATATCTTTTAATTCAAACTTTTAATATTAATTTTTTAATGAAAATTAATCATTTGTTAAAATGGACTACCGTATGTAAAATCTCAGCAGCCGATGTAACTATGATTTTCCTCATACTAGCAGGTCAAGTTTCTATAAAATTTGAGCTGTTATTCATGAACTGTCGTCACCGCGGTTAATTTCTAACATGCCGTTGCTACTAGATTTTGCCCGCTGCAATGCCATAGAAATATTAAATTTTAAATATTTTATAAATATAAATTTTTAATATTTTCCATACCGTCTATTATTTTGTGGTAACGAGTGAAATAATAACGCTGTAATATCGATGGTAATAGCAACGGCAATAATAATTTAGTATTGAACAATAGTTGTGGCAATATTTTTTGTTTCCCCTGAAAAAAATGATGGACGTTGACTTTCGATATTGAGGTTTACTACTTTTATATATGTACATAGATATCGACCTTGCGGCTAAATTAATTATAAAAATAATGTTGATCGACAGTTCGATCGTGGGGGGGTGGGCTGAGGGAACGGGAAGTCAATCGTACCGTGGTATCGCGGTCTCGTACTTGATATACTATAACCGTGGGTACATCTATAGAACGTTAGATGTCTTAAACGACGAGAGTATACTGTTTCCTCTGACCGTTCGACTCAAATCGAGTTTTCTCGCCGTTTGTACGTCTGTATCCTTATATATATACGCAGATGAAAAGCATCGACGTAGCTTACTTGTCCGCGAACATTTTTCCTCGAGCCAGTATTGAATTTTCCTTCACTAAGTTCTATTACGTTTTATTTAATTTTTTTTCTCAAGCTAAAACGAGAAAATGCGCGGGGAAAATGGGCTAGTCTGGGAACCAATCGATAATCGATACTATTTTCTCACGACAATGGTAATTCTTCGTTTCTCTTTTCTCAGTGACTCGTGAAGAGAGCCATTTTCCTTATATGTCGAAAGTTAATTTTTTTTTATACGTAAGAAAAGATAATATTTTGGGTGATAGGAATTATATTTGAACTTTTTTTTTTGGTGCTTTTCAGAAATTGGAGTATTGAATTTTCCTTCACTAAGTTCTGTTACGTTTTATTTAATTTTTTTCTTAAGGTAAAACGAGAAAATGCGCGGGGAAAATGCATTACCAATCGCGGTAATCGATACTATTTTCTCACGACAATTCTTCGTTTCTCTTTTCTTAGTGACTCGTGAAGAGAGCCGTATATATACAGGGTGAGGCACATAAAGTGTTACAGAGCAATAGCACTCAAACTATTGATCATATCCAAAAATGTTTGAGACAAAAGTTTCAGTGTTCAAGAAGGCCGTCATACTGGACCATCCTATTTTTTTATCGGCGGAGGGGCTGGAGCTACGTCAAGGTCAACTTCACTTTTTTTAAATGGAACCATGTATTTTTTTTCGATGACATTATTACCGATTTTAAGACGAATTCAGCGACCCTCAACACAAGGTCATTCTAGTCACGCAAAGTATGAAAATAGTCGAAAAATCGAAAAATATCGGAATAATCACTTTCAAAGGATCCACTAACCTTGGTTTGGGTCTACCTACAGAAGATGCTCGAAGTGATGACCCTCGACTTGTAAGCATTTGTTTGATCGCTGTTTTCAATTCTTACGATACCAATGTTTCTTATCGGCAGCAAGTGGCAGCAAGTGGCATGCAACACGACGGTGCACCACCCCATTATGCTCTGTGTTCAAGACAAGTGATGAATGAGATTTTTGGTGAAAAGTCGATAGAACGAGGCGGCCCTGTAGCTTGGCCACCTCGTTCGCCAGATCTAACATCACCAGATTATTTTTTATGGGGTTTTGTCAAAGAACGCGTAATCGCGGTAGCACCTACCACGCCTGACGACATGAAAGAAAGAATACGCCGAGCATGTACCGAAATTACACCACAAATGTTGGCTAAAGTTAGGCGGTCTTTTCATCAGCGAATTAACAAGTGCTTACACAAGTCGAGGGTCATCACTTCGAGCATCTTCTGTTGGTAGACCCGAACCAAGGTTAGTGGATCCTTTGAAAGTGATTATTCCGATATTTTTCGATTTTTCGACTATTTTCATACTTTGCGTGACTAGAATAACCTTGTGTTGTAGGTCGCTGAATTCGTCTTAAAATCGGTAATAATGTCATCGAAAAAAAAATACATGTTTTCATTTAAAAAAGTGGAGTTGACCTTGACGTAGCTTCAGCGCCTCCACTGATAAAAAAATAGGGTGGTCCAGTATGACGGCCTTCTCGAACACTGAAACTTTTGTCTCAAACATTTTTGGATATGATCAATAGTTTGAGTGCTATTGCTCTGTAACACTTTATGTGCCTCACCCTGTATATAAAGAAATTTTCCGTATATGTCGATAGTTAATTTTTTTTTCCATAAGTAAGAAAAGATAATATTCTGGGCGATAGGAATTATACTTGAACTTTTTTTGTTGCTTTTCAGAAATTGGAGTATTGAATTTTCCGTCACTAAGTTCTATTACGTTTTTTTTTTTTTTTCTCAAGCTAAAATGTAAAAATGCGTGGGGAAAATGGGCTAGTTTGGGAACCAATCGGTAATCGATACTATTTTCTTACGACAATGGTAATTCATCGTTTCTCTTTTCTCAGTGATTCGTGAAGTGACATTTTCCGTATATGTCGATAGTTAATTTTTTTTTCATACGTAAGAAAAAATAATATTCTGGGTGATAGGAATTATATTTGAACTTTGTTTTGTTGCTTTTCAGAAATTGGAGTACCGTTTTTTCGGTTAAATTCTTAAAATTTGCTCTATATATGTTCAATGGGGAGATTTCATGTTAATAAGTTGCTCTCATTCTCCGAAAATCTGTGTTCGGTCTTGCCGATATTTTTTATTCGTACGATCAGATTTATATATATATATATATATATATATATATATACGTGCACGTCCTCGATACAAGCTCAGATTTTACCACAGCATGCACGGAGCTTGTATTTATGGGATAGTAAATCAAATCGACGGGAAAACGCGAAGTTTCAGGCTGGTAATAATAGAAAAATCGATACGGGTCTCGATAAAGATTTTTTCTTTTTTTTTTACTTTGCCTCCATTTGTTTTTATCTGCCTTGGTTGTCGAGACTTTTTCTGCTCTTTACAGCCTACTATTACGTCTATTGCATGCACCGCTCTTTGTATGCGAAGATCTTCAAATTTTCGTCAATTTTCGTACATGTCGAATACACGAAGCGAAAAATTAACAATTATTTAATTAAATTGGGTAAATAGTTTTTCGATACTCATTTCATACCTTGTTACTAGACGAATTAATTCTTTTTGTCTTCATTTCTAAATAAATTAGTTGCTAGCTTAAAAAAAACCAAGTGCGTGCGCTAATTGATCTTCAATGTTTTTTTTCTCCAATTTTTCTTGTCGCTCTGACGGTTTTTTTTTATCGTTCAGCGTGTAACCGTGATTCTCAGTGATTCATGCTTTATCGAGGAGCTGAGAATAAGTAAGCGAAACAAGAAAAACAAAAACAATCGAAAAAAAAGCAATCAAACGATAGTCATGTATCATCACTAACGTGCATCGGGGCGCTCGTCGGCGGCTCCAGAGCTTTGTCTGCAGATAGTCAAAGATAGGAACGTACGGGGACCTGAGGATGTAACGCGGGATGAACGAGAGTCGCGTGTTGTAGCGTTCCCGGCAGTTCACCTGCCGCCGAGTATGCCAGATGATGGTGCCATAATTCCGGTCCACCCGGGAAGAAGGGGCTTCCTAAGTCTGAAAAAAATCCATTACAATCACACTTCGAGCATCCGAGTATTTAACAATCGTTGGCTTATAATTAATATTATTTTCGACTCATTATATTGGCCTATTTATAAAACAAAATAAATATATATATATATTGCGTGTGTGTGTGTGTGTGTGTACGTATGTATGCATATATACACAAATATATATCAACTAATCGATAACGAAGTTTTCATCCTCGGGCTAACAATTAAATAAATGTGCAAATGCAATTAAATTTTTGACAGCGTGTGTAATATTGCAAAATTACACAAATCCTCAAATCAATAGTACATTGTGTACCAAGGAGATTAAGTGGGCATTTTATGCCAAGCGCGATGTTTTCAGTACGAGTCGTAGACGAGCGCGCGAGGCGAAGACGAGTACTGAAAACATCGCGCGAGGCATTTATGCCGTTGTCTCCGTTGTCTCCGCGGTGCAACACGAGTATTTATGTATCAAAACCATGTTTTCCGTACTTTTGCATTATAAAATGCATAAGACTGCAAGCACTTGGCGAAGGTGTATTGCATCTGGAAGGTGTGTCGCACATGAAACCTGTGTCGCACGCGCCGTGCGGGAGTGGAGGTGGCGGAGCCTCCTCCGTAGATACCAAAGAAAATTTTGAAATGTATTAGCATGTTTTAATATATTATCTTATTAATAATTTAAAACGAGGCGTTCACCGTCGATACGCGCGAAAAAGCGAGGAAAACATGTGTTGTCTTTGTCGCGGCTTCCTTAAGATCGGGTGGCATGCATTGGAACCACTCAACGCGGCTCTGTTTCTCAATATTACTGACTTTTTTTTTATTAAGACTTTATTTCGCGGCGTATCGACGATGCTTTGTCGCGGTGTCACGTGAAAATGCGGTTATGTTTCTTTTCGTCAATAACGTTTCAACGTACGTAACTCTTTGACCTAACGACTGAGGGCAGCACCTAACCACTGACGGCTGTTCCGCAACGGCGTTCCATGATCGTGAGCGTGAAAAACGTGCGCGCGCACTTATTTAGGGTCTAGGTCCTAAGAGACTTGCTTTAGATCGCGTTTAGGCGCACGAAAAAGCGAGGAAAACGTGGTTGTGGTACATAAATTTAATATTTGTCATCATAAGAAAACCGAAGTGAATATTGAAATATCGGGTGATTTTTTTTTATTTTAGGAATTTTAATTCCGTTTTTTGTTTTATTTTACAGTAGAACCTCGATTATCCGAATCAATTGGGAATGAAGATGGTTCGGATAATCGAAACGCAATTTTTTTTCTGAAGCCATAATATACAACAGAAATTGAAATATATACACAATTTATATTTAAAAAAAATATAAATTGTGTATATATTGATAATAAGATTGATATATCAATCAATCAAACGAGTTTTTTTGCACAACTTTTGACAAAAGTTTTTTTTACAAAGTCGTACCTTTTCGCTTAAATTTTAATTCACTTAATTACTACACCTCGACTTCCTGTACTTCGTACTCTTTGACATTTCTTTCCTTTTCTTCATTTATTCTTCATTTATTCGTCTACTCCATTTGTTTTCCTTCCCCTTTCGTCTTACTCATTTTTTTGTACGCTTCCTCTATTTCCCTAAAATATTCACATACCTCTTTTTGTATTTTCCCAGTCAACATATTTATAATTTCTCTCTTTATTGCCACATCATCTATTCCTTCCATCCACTCTTCTGCTTTCTTTCTTGCTTTTTTCTGTTACTAACTACCTGCTTTTTTTTTTTACATATTATCAGGTGCTCCAACCTCTCATACTGTTCCTTACATATCCTGAAATTTCATTCATTTTGCCCTCTCTTTCCCGCCCTTCCTATGTTGCCACATCATAACCTCGCCCACATCTCCTTGTCCCTTCCCTTTGCTCTCTCCTTTGATCAGTATTTCCATTGCATATCATCATTCTCTATAATGTATTTGCACTTCTCATTATACTTTGATTTTTTTTATTTTTTCCGCTTCCTTCCTTAAAATTTTCTTTTTTAAGTTTTCGAAACCCTCTTTTATCGTTTCGTCTGTTCTTTTCACTTCTATTCGTTCCATATATATATATATATATATATATATATATATAACCTCCAAACGTCGAATGCCAATTTTATTTCTTTGATTTTGTATAGTCGTCCATCGTCGGGTGTCTCAATTTCACTTTATATCAGGGATCGTGGTTTTTCCAATACCATAAAGGCGTACTTGAGCGGGGCTAGTTCTGCTTTTGTCTAGCTTCAAAAGAATTTTCAATTTTTTCGTTCGGATAATTGAGCGTTCGGATAAACCAAATTGTTGTTCGGATAATTAAGATTCGGATAATCGAGGTTTTACTTTAATTCAATAAAAATAAAAATGTAATTGAAAAAAAATGTATTCTAAATAATATTTTTTTTACATTTTGATTAGAATTTTGTTTATATTTGTAATTGAAAATAAATAAATTTCATTACATTTTTTAATTATTGATTTTAGAAATATTGGGTTCAATATGTGTGTGCCACTTTAACGCAGCAGTTCGTAAGCGAGATATAAAATTTTCCAAAAAAACTTGCCGTATACCCGACAGTTTTTGGGGTCTGTTGATTTTGCTTAATTACGAGAAATTCGCAAACGTTCGAATCACCGTATTGCTTAGGATCAATCTTGCAATTGAAAAACAAATTTTCAATTGCAAGATTAAATGAGATCGGCAAAAGACAAAATTTGTGCTGTACCGAACGAACAGAAGAGTAGCCCACTTTTTGTGAAAGTCGGTACCGTGGATTGGAGTTACTTTGATTCGTGGGGTTACTTCGATAAAAACGTTGTTTTATTTTTAAATTCAAATTACGAAGTTCCTGAAGGCGAACAAAAGTTTTTTTTTTACGGTTGGCAAGCCTGAATGTCTCTTTATGTCATCACTCAGACGCAGCACGAACGAACGGGTTTAAGTGACCGTAAAAATATAAAAAAACGTAAGTAATGTATTTAACCTATTCTTTATGCTCGAATAACTTTAAAAATAACAAGTTGAGTGTTGCAATTGCCTGTTTTTGGTAAAAACCATCTTGTCAGATGTTTATTAAACTACACCATTATGCTTTGTTGTGTGGCATATCCTCAAAAAGATATTTTATGGGCAGCATTTGTTTCGTTGGGGTGTCTTTGATCGCTTCGACGGGGTAACATTGATGATTGATCAATTTCACCCCATGTATTATCTTTATTGCTAGTCTCGAAGTATTCTCAGTATTCTCAGTCATGGCAGAAAAACGTACAAGTACGTTTGCCAAATAATGGAATTGGACCCATCACTAGTGGAAGGTTTCAAATCAGTTGGAAGTAAAACAAGATTCAAGAGAACTAAAGGAGATATATCTGAAATCGATAACATTGATATAGTATCATTCTTGCCGAAACCTATCGATAAAAATGATTATGTTGAATTCCCATTTGATATTAACGTTGCAGAATTGTAGTTTAAGAAATGTTCCTAATGAACAACTTAATCTCTTTTTGTGATTTAGATTATCTAGGTAGACAAAAGTATGTTATCTATACACGGAGAGAATTAAATGTTAAAAATTACCGTGCAGTAACGGTAACCAGATGACAACCCTGAAACTTCGCTTATTATTACTGAGTAAAACACAGATTTTCACGAAAATAAAATAAAATTTCTTCTTCAGATAGAAAATTTTACCAGATTTTCTAGTAAATTTTGATGTGTAACAAAATACGCAAAACTTAAATTTAAAAAATATATAATATCAGCGAAATTTTACTGTGCATTTTATTATTTTATGCCTTTCAAAAATGTCTATAAAAAAGTATCGTCTTTATAACAGTTATTTTAAGATTTATTATAAAATTTAATGAGTGTTATAGGAAAATGTATCGTGCTCTCGGTAAAAATTATCGTGCGCGCTACCCTTCTTGTATAATAAAATTTTAGCTACGTATTTGAAATTTTCTGTAACGTGAGTTAAAAAAAAACTTGTCGCATACGAATTATTATGCTTTTCTCACTTGTCACCACATTGAAATATATCACGGTAATTTTTACCGTGAAATTCACGACAAAAATTACTTTTTAATTCTCTCCGTGTACCTTACAACTTGGTTTTTTTTAGTTTTTTAATGCTTCGATGTTTACGGATGTGTTACCGCATAAATAATTTTAAATACCAGTTGTTTATCAATAAAATTGATTTTTTAAAGTAAATGTGTAATGTTTGTTCGATCAAAGTAACTCCAAAACAATAAAAATCGTTGTAACTTTCGATCCCATTGACCGTTTTCTTTTCTTCTTTAGGAAAAATGCTCCTTCTTCTTCTTTTATTTGACTTTATTTTACTCCCGATTATCATTAAGAAAAAGGCCTGTATCATAGTAACCCCACTCTCAGTATAACTTTAATCCCAACGAATTATTTTTTTCTTATTTATTTTTAAATATTTTAAATTGTAATTTGGAAGATAAAAATAAAAGTTGATGTTTTAATTTTAAACATTTTTTTTTACGATATTATTAAATTGATTTTAATTTAAAAATTGATCAAAGCAACCTGAATCCACGGTATCGTATTTTCAACCAGCATGATCTTTCGGTCTTTCGCGAAACCCGTGACACGGTTCAAAGCTTCATGAATCAATATCGCCATTAGGCTCCGATCTGATCCTGCCGATTCCACGTACCGATTGCAGCGTGCATTTTTTCTTATCGCTAGTGGGTACATTTAAAAAGCTTTTGCCATTTACATGAATATTCATATAGCCACTATATACAGTGGAAAAACAGGGAGACGTAAGAGCGTCGACGTGTCTATGGTGAGAATTCGAATAACGGTGTTATCGGGCTCGGTGAATATCGCGTTATCGTGTCGCAGAATAATCTCGACTAAGTCCAAATGAATATTCGCGGTGCTTCCATTTCAGCGCGCGTAGGTATATAATACGAGAATAATGCATACTATGGTACGAGTCATGCACGGCTGTATGGAAACGATTATTTGTGCCGGTACGATACGAACGTAAATGGAATTTATCGCGGACAATATCTATCGTAAGAAGTTAACACGCGATATACATATGTCTCGTGTCTAATCATGCTTTGCTCAAACGCGGCCGGTCTTCGGGAAACGAGTTTTCCTGTTATACTGTGTTATATCATTTTAATGCCATAGAAGGTATGGATTAAAGAAAAATAATTCCAGCTCGATGAGGACAATCGGGGAAAACTACTTTTGCTTTCTCATAGCAGAAACCTTGTGTGATATAATAATATTAATAATAATTTAAAAAAACAATAACGGCAATCATATTATCAATAATTATTGAATTAATTATTATTATCGAATTAATATTATTATTAATAATAATTATTGAGTTAAAATATTTAAAAAAAAACGAACACATAAAATAAAAATAAAAAAATGTATTATTTAATTAATATCATTATTATTAACCCTTCGTGGTCACATACAAATTCAATCGCGGTGGTCACACTTGGGTCGATTCTACCCAGTCAGTTTTCAAAGAAGTATTGTGACCAAATTATCCGTCCGAAGGGGTTCAAAAAATTACGGAACATGTTTTGAACTTTCTAGATGATGTACGAAAAATTTATTTATAAGAAATAAAATAGCGACATGTTAAAAAAAATTCATAAAGAGGTGAAAAAGCAAAAAATACACTTTTTCGCTAAAAAAAATTATAGCTCCGTGAATTTCCAACATTTTTACCCAACACTTGGACGTGATACTCCTTAGATATGCTACTTTTGGGAAAAAATAGTAGCATAGTGCGCGTTCAAAAAAAAGTATTTATTCCGACATGTGAAGAGGGTAAATTTTATGGTATGAGGATACTTCAATCTCCAGGTAAGATGGTGAATACAGTCCCATTCGAAGCCGGGAACTATTATATATTTACGCCAAAAATTGATCGACGGGTCGATTCTACCCACGGTGACCACGAAGGGTTAATATTTATTGCATTAACATTAATATTAATCATAATAATTAATATAATTTGAATTTACAACTATTATTATCTAGCCAAATCATTATTATTATTATTATGAAGACTTGTATAAAGTGTTAATAATAATGATAATGATGATGCTGGCTAGATGCGAATACTTTAGAATAATAATAGTAATAATAAACAATTATTATTATTATTTTTATGACTACTAGCATAAATGTTAACAATAATAATAATGACAATGCCAGCAAGATTATAATACTTTAAAATAATCGTAATAATAATGATGATGCCGGCTGGATTCGAATACTTTGAAATAATACTAATAATAATGATAATAACGTAAGTCATATCCGTTTTGTACGACACACTATATTTATTTTCTTAAGAAACGTTTCGATTATATGTGTTATTCAAAAAATTGTTCTATATTTTATGATAAAACGTATTGTTTCAATGATCGAAAAAAATATATAATCGTTAAAAAAAAAACGAAACGATAATTTCGAAAAATATATCAACTACATTTTCCATGCGAAACTCCTTGCTTATAATTCGCGTTAATATGTTCACATATAACGTGCCATTTGGGCGAATGAAATGTATACCTTTGCATCGCAGATGTAAATCCTGAATAATTAAGTGGCTCGCGGTAATTATAATGATAAGGCCGGCTAGAATCTGATACTTGTAAATAATAACAGTAATAATGGCAATAACGTAAGTCATATTTGTTTTCTACAATACACTCTATTCATTTTGTTAATAAACGTTTCGACTTTATGATATATTTTACGCAAAAAGACTTTGACTTTGCTATCAATTTTATTCAAAAACTTATATATTTTACGAAAAAAACTTATCATTTCAATGCTCGAAAAAAATATATAATTGTTAAAAAAAAAGAAACGATAATTTACAGAAATTTATTAACTACATTTTCCATTCGAAACTTGTGCTTGATGCCATTTGGGCGAATGAAATGTATATCTTTGCGTCGCGGATGTAAATCCTGAATAATTAAGTGGTTGATGGTCCGGCGTTTGGGGATAAATGTCAGTTTCGGTTCAACGATGGACTTTCTCGCGTTGCCCGTGTGCACCGCGCACGACGGGCTGCACTCGAATTTTATCCAGCTCGGGACGTATTCGACGCGGGGGTTTCGGGTTACGTTATATAGCGTTGCCCGGCCAGGTTAGGCGGAGAACTGCACTTTATCGATTCGCATTGCTGACCTCCGATTCCCGAGACACGACCGCGCGAAAGAACATGCATGATGAAACGTATTAGCAGAAGTAGTATACGAAATTTCTACCGAAAAACCGTCAACTCAAAAAATAAAAATAAAACGCGAAGAGAGTACGATGCGCAACATTTTTAACATTCGTGTCATCGTTAAAAGTGTCATCGTTAGTGAGGCAAAAACTTAGTTTCTCAACTATCCGCTAGAGGCGTTTTCGCGTAGGGGTTTTGTAGATATTGGGGCGGCCCACGGTCTACATACAGGTCTGGAAACTTCGGTGTTTTTTAGAGGTGGGCGGCGTCCTCGATACTGAGGAAAAAAAACATAGCTCCTTACACTGCCAGAGGCGCCGTCAGTTAGCAGTTAGTAGATATAGATATACAGCAATCACCTTGACACCGCTGTTTATTGAATCGAATAAATGCCTCACACGTGCGTGGTCCCGAATTGTAAAAAAAAAAAATGTTTAACGATAGTAAATATCCACCAATGTTCAAAGAAAAATGAAGAATTGCGACGAATATGGGAGGTCGTTATTCCCGGTATTGCATCCATAAAGGGTTTCGAAGTACGTTTGGGAACGTCATTTCGAGCCACGATATATCGTGCGAAATTTGGTGAAGCGGGATCCATATAAATGAATTCTCTTCGATGTAAGTATCAATTAATGACATACCTATGTAAGTTTAGAGACTTTATTTTTCCCTTTTGCATACAAGTATAATTTACTGTGTGAGAACTTAAGTGCCCCTGCTTGATGTTCACCGATGCCGATAATTAATAACTTAGGGGATTTTTTAAATAACAAATAATTGCTATTCTCATAATGGGATCGGTAGTGAAAAAATTAAATATATTCCATTCATATAGTTCTTGAAGATATTGTTTATTTAAAGAAAAACCGTGCCATAAGACGCTGTTCGAACTTGCTGTTGATTGGCTAACTTCTAGGTAGCAGCGCTTTACGTGGCAGAATCGAGAACTATAGCTTCGCCTCATTATCTGGCTCACTCCCCACTCCCGAAGATTTCAGACCTGTATGTAAGACCGTGGGGTGGCAAAAAAAAGTCGGTATTTTTTTTCGCTATAATAGTTGTTAGGAAGTTGGAGTGTGATGAAAGAAAAAAAACCTCACGAAAGAAGAGGGGATCGTAGCTCAAAATTAAGAGATGGCTCAAGCGACTTTTATTTATTTTTTTTGCAATTAATGACGAAAAATCATGGTATTCATAAGAAATTATGCAACAAATTTAATTCGATTTGTAATAAAAGAACGAATAAGAGTGCCATTATTGCGAATAAAAAAAAATTATTATGTCTTAAACAATTTGTTTTTTATATACGATCATTATCGTATATTATACGCGGCAAAATAAAAATATACAAAAAATTATGTTTAAAAAGTAATAATTTTTTTTTAATTCGCAATAATGATACTCTTGTTCGTTTTTTTTTAAATTACAAATCGAATTAGATTTGTTGCATACATTTTTTATGAATACCATGATTTGTGGTGATATAATAATATTATTATAGTATAATATTATAATGAATCGATCAAGAACAAAAGATTTATTATTGTGTGATTTTTACCCTAACTGTCCTAGTAGAGCGGGGGTGGGGCAGGCACTCTACCATCACGCTGGGGATCATTACTAGAATATTGATATTTTATTGTTTCACAATTTGAGTACCCCTGCTTGATGTTTACAGATGCTATTAATAAGCAAGCTGGGGGGATGTTTTTTTTACCACAAATCATTGTCATTCTCACCATATGATAAGTAGTACAAAAAATGAATTATTTTCCATGTCTATCACTCTTAAGGCCTTAGGCCATTCTAGAGGCCAAAAAAGGGCATATTTTGTGATTTTTTTTCAGCGAAACCATAAAATAAATCGGAATTACAAAGTAGGAGTTTTATTATACACGTAATTGACTATACAAAATTATTTTTTTACAGCGATACATGTCAAAATAGCGACTGTGCAGCATTTTTCCGTTGACGCCTTTATTTTTGGAGGGTCAACGGCCGGACCAACAGCTCCTATAATTTTTGAGTTATGATGAGACACTAAAGTTTTTTCGATTATATATAAGAATAGCTATAGAAGTACGTAGGATTTTTTTGATATATTGTTTTTTGTCAAAATGGCGCATTTCTAAAACAAAAAGTATAATATTCCATGAGAAAATCGTCAGAAAATTGTTTATAAAAAAGGAACTATGCAATATAATTTTAAAAATCCTACGTAGTGCCTCAGAACATGTCATTCTAAATACACAGATAAAGCCTTATATACGCAAAAAATTGCAAAATTTTTCATTTTTTTATTTATTTTTGATTCCATTAGCCTGAACGGTTAGGAATATTTTAAGCTTTACAGAATTGAAAAATTCCGAAAATTGTTAACGTTACAGCATTTAGAGCGTAATAATAGATACCGCGCGGCGCGCCCGACCGCCAACTTCAAAGCCGTTTTTCCACGATTCACTTTTTTGAACCTTGTGAAAGTTCTAACTCTTGAACGAAGGTTCAGATCGCTTTGAAATTTTTTAAACATATTCTTAGTATCATCACCTATCGTGTGGACCACAGAAACAAAAATTTCAATGACACAAAAAAATATAAAAAATAAAATACCGACAGAAAATTGAGTAAAAAAATTTTAAGTTTCGAATTTTTATTATAATAATTTAAAAAAAATAATATTGTTGGTTCACACTGAAGATACATTCATTATGTAATTATAAATATGTTCATTTTTTTTTCAGACACCCACATCGATGCTGAGAACTTTCACCATCAACGCGTGTGCAAAAAAATACATTGCTTTATTATGTTATATCTCCGCCATTTGTTAATATTTCTGATTTTTTTTTACATATACTTAACCATGTGCATAAACGATCTGCAAAAAAATGTTGTCAATATATGCGTCATTTTTTTTTAACCGCGTCTAGAAAAGTACCTTCGAAAATCGGCGAAATCGCTTATATAAGGCCTTAACATCTCATGTGAATCGGTTTAAATTTGTTTGGGTTATGAGTCCGGCCGACTTGAAAAATGTAGTTTTGAGATAAACGCGTTTAAATTTAGTAGAAATGATCAAGAGGGCTTGATCACGACCTGAATCAAGAGGGCTTGCACTAGAATTAAAAAATCGTGTACTTAGAGATTTTTCACACCTATAATCTTTTGGAATATAATTTTATAGGTACTAAGGTACATTCTTAAAAACAAAAAAAAATCACTTTTTGGAAAATCCTAGAGTGGCCTACGGCTTTAAGAAGGTACGGTCATGGGGACGAATCGAACTTTCCGGCCTGAAATTTTTATATGATGTTGACGAATACGTTATGTGCACCCTTTGGAAAAATTTGAGCTATATTGAACGTTCAGTTTTTTCGTAATAAAACTGCACCGAAAGTGCGGTGATCACGGTTTTGCTGCTTACGTATCCAACTAAATTCGTTGGAAAACTGAAATTTGATAAATTAGGCATAATAGATATTATAAAAAATCGGAAATTCCAACTTCAACGTGTAGTTCAAGCACTACATTATAAAACGGTTTTAACTTCCAGATGAATATTATCACAATGACGAAATAGTACCCATAGACTTGCCAACGTCGGGCGTAACAGCTGATTCGTTTGACGAGCATAACCTAGCTCTGTAACGAGATTCTGTAACTCCGTGGCGATCATTCTCGTTGTCGATGGCTAGCGACAGCCAATCGCATGCACGATCAGAAGAAAGGGAGCCTATCTTATTGGCTGTCGCTAGCCAACGACAACGAAAACGATCGTCACGGAGTTACAGAATCTCGTTACTGCTTGGAAATCGTCGTGAAGACTCCGGAGTCGTTGAGGATCTAATTTATCAGTTTTTATTAGTAAATATGCAATAAATAAAATATTTACCACAAATTTGGCACTTTGGAATCGACAATACGAATATTCAACATAAGTTAACATAAATCAGAACACCCGTGAGGTAACATAAATTTAGTCTCTTTGTCGATCCCGAGGGAGTAGTCGTACCTCCATAAAAACTTTGTTTATTCCGAAAAATCTGCACCATTACACAGCTGTTCGAGCTTGCTTTCGATTGGCTCACCTCAAGGTGGCAGCGCTTCACGTGGCAAAAGCGAGAACCATCGCTTCTGCCTCATTATATGAGACACTCCCCGCTCTACAAGTTTCCAAATTTATATGTAAGATCGTGCACGGGGGTGACACTCTGGCCCCTCCGAACATGTCTAATTTTGTCAGTGCGAGCTGATCGACAATTTAACCGAGAATTTAACGGAATAAAAACCTCGACAACTGATCGAATTGATTTGGCAGCACTGCAAATAATAATAATAAGTAAGCCCCTTTGCCGGAAGAGCATATTTAGCTATATTTGGAGCCATATTTATTGGAATTATACGTGCGAAATTGGTTATCTTGAATTATTGTGTTGATTTTTTTTGTCGGATAATAACGAATATTATTATTAAACTGTACTTTACTTATATCCTAGTTAGGGTGTCTACGAAAATGTATTTTTTTTATTTATTCATTATCCTTTTAAATTGTTTTTCATTCGTATTTTATTATGTTTTTTTTTCTACATAACGTTGGTCTTTTCTTTATTTTAGCGAAATGCAAGCTGTTTTCGTTTATTTTTTTTTCTATCGTTGCAGGCTTAATCTTGCGGATTTGATCTTGATCATTTAAATTTAACGTTTTAATTTAAAACACATGCACCATGTTACTTTGTTGTGTGAAATGTTAACAATAAAATATATTAAATTGTACTTAATTGTGTGCAGGGTAATCCAATTAATGCCAGCTTTAAATTTCAATTGTATAATGGTCAACATTTTTTATTCAAATTATCTTCAATGATTTCCTAGAAAAACAATTACAAGTATGTAACGATTTTGTTTGCATGTAAGTATGAAAAGAACTTGGAAAAATGATTTGAAAAAAAAAAAAAAACAAAGTGGATTGTATAGAAGCCAGTTCCAAAAGTTTGGCTGAATAGACTTTTCCTATCAAGCCGCAGATCATATTGAGGTGCACGGAGAGAATTAAATGTTAAAAATTACCGTGCAGTAACGGTAACCAGATGACAACCCTGAAACTTCGCTTATTATTACTGAGCAAAACACAGATTCTCACGAAAATAAAATAAAATTTCTTCTTCAGATAGAAAATTTTACCAGATTTTCTAGTAAATATTGATGTGTAACAAAATACGCAAAACTTAAATTTAAAAAAATATATAATATCAACGAAATTTTACTGTGCATTTTATTATTTTATGCCTTTCAAAAATGTCTATAAAAAAGTATCGTCTTTATAACAGTTATTTTAAGATTTATTATAAAATTTAATGAGTGTTATAGGAAAATGTATTGTGCTCTCGGTAAAAATTATCGTGCGCGCTACCCTTCTTGTATAGTAAAATTTTACCTACGTATTTGAAATTTTCTGTAACGTGAATTAAAAAAAACTTGTCGCACACGAATTATTATGCTTTTCTCACTTGTCACCACATTGAAATATATCACGGTAATTTTTACCGTGAAATTCACGACAAAAATTACTTTTTAATTCTCTCCGTGTGGTTAATGTAAATGTAGATTTTAGGCCTCGTGGTCGAGCAGACTTGGGAATAACTAATAACATATTCTGATTATAATAATAATTATTGAATTGCTCATAAATTTATCTACCAATTATTTCATAATTGGTAATCACATTTTTTTTGTTTTCTTCCCTCATTTTGTAATTTTGTCGCTAATATTCGTTTAACCATTAGTCGAGAGACAGCGCCACTGATATTTGATTTCACTGCTGACCTTATTGCTATAATAAAATGAAATGACTATCTAGGAATTATTGGCTTCCTATCACAACGTTGGTATTGATTTGATCAGCTCATTGACAAAATTCGCTTCCATCCAAAAGCATTGAGTGTTCAGCCCCTGATCCGTATATGGTTTGCGTCTCATCGGAATAGATCTTCAAAGATTTTTTTTTATGTTTTGTATTTTTTTTAGATCCTCAAAAAAAATTCTTAATAATTGACTGATAAAAATAAAGAAAAAAAAAACAAATTTATATTTAAATGTCTATGGAAAAACATTGTTCCAGAAAAATTGCACTGCCCACGGTTCGTCACGAGCGTTCCCATAATCTTCATGAATATTGAATTGTTTCGAACAGGGAAAAACGAATTGACCGCGTTCTGAAGTTTATATTTTATTTTTCATAATTAGGAGAGTAGCGGATGTTGTTATTTTCAAGATTGTACATGACAATATATTTGCGGTGCACTCTGCACGGACGGGTAATTACTATCCGTTTTCTTGCTCAGGTGAAACGTATGCAAATGCATACGTAACAACTCTGTTGATACAGGCGTTTCCTCAAGCATCAAATATATATTCAGCTCTTCTTTTTGTATCTCGCCATACGTAGCTGAAGGAACTGCAGAGTTGGCTGCAGAAAAATAAACTTTGTCAAGTCATTTTCTTGGTTGCGAAGAATTCATAATATCGGGATTTCGAGATCTTCTGGAGACATATTACTCGCAAACTTTGTGTCAGACTTATCTTTTCGTTTTCGATATCCGCGTGTACCTCGAGGATGAAAACAAAAAATACATTCGTGTAATTAGTTTTGCAAAGTTTGCAACAAAATTATGACGTTGCATCGTGGGAATGCAGCGATTTTTTTTTTGTTCATTTTTCATTTCTTTATTTTTATGCTTATTTTTTTTCGCAAATTGAGATAGCAAATCTCTATTAAGAATACGTCAAAACGTTTGAGTGATTTTAACATTAAAAAAATTGAACAATTGAAAAGAATTGATTTTCGTTAAGTTCCAACGATACAAACTTCGACATCATACAAAATTATACTTCAATATCGTATATGTACCCATACATTTTTGCAGTAGTACACGTGCCTACGCACACACACAGAAAAATACACACACACATACATATATATATTTATATATATATAAGGTACGCATTAATGTATTGGAATTTATCACATAAAGTATAAATCTTCCCGCGTTTATAAATATCAATTATAACAACTATTAGGATATTATTAGCATGTGATCGGAAATGACTGTACGGGTGTGAGGATCATGGTTACGTGGATTATGCATTCCAGTCTTTTGACTATCTCTTATCCGTGTGTATAAGTATATATATATATATATACACAGCCGGCCAAAAGTTTGGATACACTAGTCGAAATTTCTTACCGCACTAAAAATTAGATTGCGGACTCAAAAATGAAGATAATTGAATTTTCCAAGTGGCGTTTTAAAGGGGACAAGTTTACCTTCATTTTACTCTTTAAGAAAATTCTCTACGATTTTTTTTTCACCCTGGTACGCACTTTTGAACGTGGCTATTTTTCGGCTATTTTTTGGCCGTCGAAAATTAAACTGAAAAGTTTGTGGAAAATTTGTTCCACGGTTTTTTCCATGGTAAACTTAAAACGGATATCAAAACCTACATTTTATTTTTCAGAGAGTCTCGTACGATTTTTTTTCGCCGCAGTATTGCATTTTTAGCTAAAAAAGAAATGTTTTGGAAAAAGGCGTCATTGAAGAAATATAGGGTTTCAGAGGAAATGTTAAGTGGGTAAAAAGTTGCATGGGTTGATACTGGAGTGTCTAGAATTTTTTCAGTTTTTTTTTAGAGATTTTTTTTACCATTCTTTGTTGGAACTTTGATGAGTGGAGAGGCTCTACTTGGGAATTATGGGGTCTAGGACAATATATTAAGAAAGGAAATTTGTTTACATTATTATTCTGAACTAGCTACAACTTTTTTTGAATAAAAATATTCAATTTTAATTTTTTCATTTTTATTTTCAAAAATAAAAAAAATACACGTATAAAAATTGTAGTAATTAAAAATGAACATGTAACCAATTTCCTTTTTTAATATATTGTCCTAGACCCTATAATTCCCAAGTGGAGCCTCTCCACACATCAAAGTTCCATCCAAAAATTGTAAAAAAATTCAAGTCACTCCATGCAATTTTTTACCCTCTTGATATTTCCTGTGGAACCTTATAGTTCTTCGATGACGCCTTTTTTTTCTAAAACATGTCTTTTTTACCTAAAAATGCAGTACTGGGGGGGGGGGGGGGATCGTACGAGACTTTCTAAAAAATAAAAATTTAGGTTTTGATATCCTTTTTGCGTTTACCATGGAAAGAAACGAGGAAAAAATTTTCCACAAGCTTTGCAGTTAATTTTCGAAGGCCAAAGAATAGCTGAAAAATGGCCACGATCAAAAGTGCGTACCGGGGCGAAAAAGCATCGTAGAGAATTTCCTAAAAAAGCAAAATAAAGGTCAACTTATCCTCTTTGAAACGTCACTTGGGAAATTCAATTATCTTTATTTTTGAGTCCGGTATCTACCTTTCAGTGCGGTAAGAAAATTCCACTAGTGTTTCCAAAATTTGGCCGGCAGTGTATATAAGTAAATATATATATATATATATATATATATATATATATATATTTATATTTATATATATATATATATATATAGTGCGTTTGTGAGAGAAAAATTAGTGCGGAACGAGGAGAAAGAGGTGAAGCGAAGAGCCAACAAATAATGGACAAAATGGGAGAGGATAAAGGGTGAAAAAAGCGAAAAGTTTTGTGATTCAATAGATTTTAGTAACGGACGATGTAGAAGCACAAAATAATTCATCGAGACTTGTGTGTTGGTTAACGAAAGATTCGAAACTTTCGTTACTCGGGAAAGACTTAATTAGCTGTAGGACTGACGTGGTTGCCTAAATGGAACCACAGATTGGATTATGTAAGTAAATTCGCAGCGTCACATTACTAAACCCACGAAGTGAATCGTTCAACAGACTTCAGAGGCCTGCACATTGTTCGTGAAAATTCTGCTGTAAAATTCGCCATCTGTTGGTGACGTATATTGGAACTTCGACTTAAATTGTGTAATCCATTCGCCGTGTTGGCGCAATAAATCGGTTTATGCAACCTTCTTGGACTCGTAATGTACGAGTAAAAAAAAAAATAAGATTAATAATCCGTTTGGGCCACTCTGTTTCTGAAACGTGCTTCATTGGTACAAAGAGAACGGTCCGTGGAAGCCTTTGGCTTCCAATGACGATGTGGCGCTCGATGGTGTCGTATTGGAATTGCCAGAGAATGGAATTGTAACTAGAGGCAGGTTTAAGTGACCCAATATTCGGCGTTAGGTTATCACGAGTTTGTATCAATCCGCTCTGTGGTTCCCGTGCGATAGTTGAGCACGTTAATTGGCAGATGATAGCCTTGTTGTCGAATCGAGGACATCATCTTCGAGCAAAAATTGGATCAAACGCCTTTTCCAGCGATATTTTCCAACAATGAAATATAAATGAGGGACAAAAGTTCAATACATCAATATAGGTTTTGTTTTTTCTCGATAGTCTCATTACTTTTAGCGAACTCGTTGGTCAATTGACAAAGATAGCTGCACTTAAGGATTTTCGTGATATCACGAATGAATGCAGACGAACAGATGACTGAAACTAGATTAACGCGGACTGACGAACGGAAATGATTCTGATTCGAATGGAAAAAAATAATTCGAACTCATTCTGCGACAAATTATTGTAAAAAAAAATGATACCGTTTGCGAAAAAAAAACGATTTAAAAATTGGTGACAATGCTGTATCGAGTGCAATTTTTCGATTGCGTTTCTTCATAATGTTCTTCTGGGAAAAGAAAATTCCGATAACAGCCTGTCGATTTTTGACATTGAAAATAGTGTATATTCCTCGGCAATCATCCTTACTGATGATCTCGTCGCGTGATCGTTGGAATTAATTTTTTATTCGAAATGCGGGAATCAGTGGTGACAAAAAGCAAAATAGTGAGGTTAATATGAGAGGCGTGGATGAAGACGAAGACAAATATGTAGAGAGGAACATGGCGAAGGGAAGAAAGAAAATTGCGAAGAAAATAATGAACAAGAAAAAAGAGAGAAGGGAAAAAGAAGACAATAGCAGCGAGTGAACGCGAAGATGGTGGCGGCGGTGGTGCATACTTACGTCCGGTTAGAGGGTGCATCAGAGCGGGGTGCGAGGTGGCTGCTGCAGCGGCTGGTTGCTTGGGTTTGCTAACCTTTGTGTTACTTTTTGCAAATTCCAAACGTATTGTTTGTGGCATTTCAGGATCGAATTTAACCCCCTGCTGGAATAGATAGATAGCCCTAAATTAGTAATGGGGGAGGGATGTGGTTGTGTTTGGTGGGCTTAAGTGGCAGGTATAGAGGGGGGGGGGGGGGGGAGAAACTTAAATTTGTTCTTCGCGTTACGACAACGTGATTATCGTTCTGTCACTCCAATGGATTAGGAATTAATCACACCATTCTACCGTTTAATTTATCTCTTTTATTTTCGTCTGGAACAAATCTTCCACCCTTGTTGCTGCAGAGTTTCGACGTAGAAGAAAAAAACGTAGGGCTGAAGGCTTTTTTTTTTATTGTTGTGTGGCAGCGACGAAAGTGGATTAATAGTGGTGGAGGATAATGCACAACAGCTACTACAGTATCGAACTCAGTGTGTTTGGGTTAGTACAGTATTTACTAAAAAAAAAAATCACGAATGTATCGTCTCTCTTTGTCTCTCTCACTCTGATTTATTTTCTTCAACTAACAAGTGCAAAAGGGCTCAAGCAAATTCGTGAGTACCGAAACATGTTTTTATCTCGTACGGTATCACGAAATGTCTCGTATTCTTCTCGCCGTGACAAACTTCCGCGTTTTTTTTTCTGTACGCATGGAAAAAACAACAATCCATTTAGAATTATAACGAGTAAAAAAAAAAACTTTTGGATCGAAGAGAGGCTATACGTTGTAGGTTTTGCAGTGAGTTCAAAATTTTGCGTGTCGTGGTTGAGAAGAAGAGAACAGACTCTATCGGACAACGTGATTGAAAGAGTTGCCGAGAAAATTTGAACAAACATAAAATTTCAACAGAACTTTGTCCATATTTTGCGATAATGTTTTTTTTTTAAATTCTTCTCGTTGTCTCGAGTCAGAAATCAAACGAGAGTGGACGAAAAGAAAATATCGTTCGCTACTGCTCACCACAAGTACGTCGTGACAATCGTGACTACAGGGTGGAAAATTAATAACGACAACTAAAACAAAACCATATGATTCGATAAAGAGAAACCTTACGGTGGCAATAATAATAGTAATAGAGAAGGTGTGATTGAATGGGGTATTCTAATTGATGGTTACAAAAAAAAAAACGAAAAAATATATGTATATAGTCGTATTATTTGATGCAGCATCAACCCAAGTGCCAGATACGTTTTGATAGAAGTATAATGGTACCGGGTTGCACTTTAGAGAGGTGGATGTCGGGGTGGAAGTGAATCGGACAGTTAACCTTTTTTTTTTTCTTTCCTCTCATTCTCATTTCCGTGCAATTTCATTTTTCACAACTTTTTTTCCCCTCAAATTCTCTTTTGGCATCCCCCGAATGTAATTTTAATTATTGGACGCGTCGATTTTTGTCATCCCAATTCTTTCTTGGTTTGTTTCTTTTTCTCTCTTTCTCTCTCTCTCTCTCTCTCTCTCTCTCTCTCTCTCGCGTGACCAAGAGGGTTCAGGATGAATAAATTCTCCTCTCGAATTTCGCTATTCGCGCAGAGCGATTTTATTACCTGCAAGTCCTGTTTCGCTGCCTCGGCACCTGCTCTCGTGTGAAAGGTCACGAATCCCACCGGCTGAAACGAGAAAATTGCGGAAAACATTTTTTTTTGTTGCCATACCAATTTCATTCGAAAATTGCATTTCCGATAATCAACTTGGAGAGGAGGGGGAGTGAGATGAACAAAAAAAAAAAAAAGAAAACACAGCGTTGTCGTTTCGAACGGACGAGGGCGAGAGGAGTATTCTTTTTTTTCCGGATATATTTATTCCGACATCATCGGGAAAATTCCGTGATTAAAGGTGGTAGACGTAGTATAATAATAACGAGGTGTATATGTATGGGAGAGGCGGAACGGCGAGAGTATCGATTCGTGCTGGTTGCCCTCGTACTCGACGGTGCCGGTTCACCGTTTCTGGCCTCGGGCAGCACCCCGAATCGATTCCCTTTATTACCGTTATTTTTTTTTCCCCTCCTCATTCGGCCAATAGCGAAAAATACTATCTGTCAAAAATTTCCCCCTAAAGTTGTAAGAGAATTTTTCGCGATCACCAATTTCGCCGTTCCTGACAATTTTTGGTTATTGTAAAAAACAAAAAGTACCGTTTTTCAACATTTATTCGGATGTAAGCGAAGACGTCTGGATTTGAGTTGAAAAAAAAAATGTTCGTTTTTTAAATTATTTAGAATTGATCTTTTGTGATAATTAAACAGAATGTCAAAAGGGTTTTTCTTAGCAATAATTCGAAAGATAATTATTCATTGTTTTTATATCACGATAATTCAAATTGTAGATGCTGGCGCGAAATGCCACGCTTTCGGCGCTGGCGTTTGTGACGTCATCGTTCGAACGCGACCGAATAGGCTATGTATGCGAGTTACGCGCAACTGTACACAAATGTGAAATTTGGTGTCATTTTACATTTGAAAACATCTCGAGCTTTCTGAAGAAGTCGAAAACTAGTTTAATTTTCACGCAACGATGTGTGAAAGTGAATTTGTGAAAGGAAATTCGAGTAATTTACCGACCGTGGATAACTGAAAATTTTTAGGTTAGGAGAGGCTTAATAAACGGTGTCAGTTATTGTCGCTACGTATCATAAGCATTTTGAGAAAGACGTATTAAACAAAAAGATTTCAATATAGTTAATGTTATAATGCGTTTACACTGACATCAAAGTGGTCTTCACATAAAAAATAAGTGAACGATGATTTCGGGTTGACACGTCGTGCTGCATCGAACCACAGATTTCGACGTTTTATGTCTTTTGGCACAATCAGAAATACCTATTAGGGGCACTTTTCGTTGTATTTCTACAAAGAGAAACGAAACAAGTCTTATACGATTTTGTCGTTGCCATCGTTGACAGAATACTCGAATACGAACTACTCGTTTAATAAAACGAGTAGTTCGTATATCGGCTCTCGAACGGTGACGTCACAGAGCGCTCGGGTAACTTCGGATGCTCTCGGCGCGTTTTTGCCGAGCCGAACAGAGCAACAATTTCAAAGTGCGATAACGTTGTTAATTGTTGAAAAAAAAGAAAAATACTTTGCTTTAAAAACCGCACATCATCTTTACAATGAAAAAAAAATCATTCAATGACCCATTTGAAAAAAATAGTGTCGCTGCGTTTGAAAATTAGGTTGCAGGATAATGATTAGGGGCATTTCTCGAGTTACGTCAAGTAACGTTTTGACACCATTCCTCATTAAAGCCTCAATTTTTTCAAGTTACGTCACAGCCAGGCCAAAAGAATTTGCAAGTTTGCAGAACGCGCTGAATATTTTTGAGGAAAATGATCGAAATTTGTGAAATAAGTCTTAATGGTATTGAAAAAATTAATGCTGCCTATTAATGTTATCGATATATGTATGGAAGCAAGAAAAAAGAAGCGAACTCGAATTGTTACATTTATCAAACCAAAAGTTTAGTTTTTATTGTGCTTTTGGCAATTTCAATTTTTAATAATATGCCAATTATATATACAGTGGGTAAAAAAGTTCGAACATTTTACTTTTCTTCAAAAAAAAAAAAATACCAAAGTACTTAATTTTATTCGCAGGATAATTTAAAAAACACGAGGTGTGAAAATACTTTTTTTACCCACTGTATATATGGAATAATTGAGTACACGATGCAAAAAATACACGAATAACAAATTTGTAATAAATATACATGTATACGTATTCTTTATAATAAAACATGATTATACGATATAAAATGCAGTTCTATTATATTAAAAGTCGATGTAGCACCTCACTTCTTCATTTTATATGGAAATATATGGAAGGAATTGTTTCGACCCGCGTCGTTTCGATTTACGTCGCACATTCGAGAGCCTGGCATGCCGTAAGTACGAGGACTTCCTGCACTCGATTTGTCCGTACGCTAATTTTTTTTCCCCCACGTAGGGTACACCGACTATTGAATGGACGGGGACCAGTGAATGGACGGAAGTTCATTTGTATTTAAAATAAGTAAAGAATATGAATTGTCGACAGAAACTGAAATCACTCTAATTTAGCAAAAAAATCACGGGTGTTGTTAAAATCAATTTCTTAGTTTAATATCGAATTTTTTACTGGCACAATGCGGAGCTTAGTTACGATACGGTTGTGCGAAGTACGTGTTCTAAAGGCGAAAACAAAAGTTTCTATGAGTTTTGAAGGTAAGTATTACTTTTATCATTTAAGATAGAATTAATCTTTGATTTTTTGCAACATTTGAAAATTAATTCGTAACAATAGGTCAAAATTAGACATGTTTATTCACTCGTGCTGTATTCTAACCTCTTTCCAGTGAATAGACGTATGGGCTTTTTTCTAATAATTCTTAAAGCAGAGTGAAAAATTTAGCTCATGTGCTAAAAATTGCAAAATTAATTACGGTTACGAATTGACAATGTACATTTCATTAAATGTTGTCATAAAATCATTTCATTAGTTCTTGTAAATTTTGCGAAAATTGAATTCCCTGTTTCTCTATCGAAACAAACTTTGTGTATTATCTACGAAACCGCAATAAGAGTTATAATACTCATATGTATAAGAATATTATAATTTTTGTGCAACACAGTGATATTTAAATCTAGCATTTAATAAAAATAAATCGTTGTCCTTTACAGCGTTCATCTACACTACACGACCATTTACTGGTGGTCGAGTGTCCATTTACTGGTAATTTCGTCTAGTCAGTGGCGATTTAGACATTTCGCTACTTATTTATCAATTCTCCCAATATTATTTGTCCAATTACTTCGAATATTTTTTTCTACCATCAGAATATCTTTCGTTAGCTATAGGAATTGAAACGTTTGTTTTGATAACATTTTCATTTTACAGTCAATCTGAATCTTATAGTGTCGTTATTTGTCCATTCACTGGTCGCTTTACTCTACGACCCAATTCACCATCGATCGTTTCGCTAATCACGTGATCTGAGCTTTGAAAAATAAGTCAGATAAGAAATGTGGAACTAATTTTGCACGATTTAAGGCTCAGATGTTGAAGAATCGGTGCGGATTGTTTGTTCGTATTCCCAGCTCGTTGCAACGAGACAAAATGAAATCAACGAGCTTGCAAGCTTTTCGAAGACGCGCGAGAATCGTCATTGGATCTCTTTTTGGGCTTTTGTCATTCGGGGGGGGGGGGGGCAGTGCGATTGAAAGAAGCTTTCGAGCTACGAGCTTTTTAAAACGTATACGAGCTTATCGCGGGGAAAGCTTGGAAATTCAATTTAGCCATTATTCTATTTGAAATATCAGGAATACGAGCGCCTTTAGCCGAGTGTGTCTCGGCAAGTAAAAGCTTCCGAGGTCGTCCGGAGTGCTTTTTACTTTTCATATAAATTCCTTTCGATCATATAAATAGCTCCGTTCAAGGATAACCGATTACACGAAATTCTATACCTTTTGAAGGATTCTCCTGTACAAATATACGCAAAACAAGCACTAATCTCAAAAGCTTGCGGGCCTTGGGTGCTGCCTTTTTTTTTTATCGTCGTCATTATTTTGGAACAGCTTCGAAGGCTTGTCAGGATGATTTACCGAGGTCTCGGTGAACCGAGCTTTCAAAACTTGCTCCACGACTAGTCGCGCAACAATGGGGAATTGTCGTAGCTAGAAATTTTCGAATGCAAGCGCACTCGAGTGAGGGACAAATTCAATTTCTCCGGGGGGTACAAAGCTCTCCGTGGTGAAAATTCAATATCGTTGCGGTACAAAACTACTACTCTAACTCGAAAATCCACGTGTGCCTTTGTAGTCGCAAAGTCTATGACGAGTAATCAAAGATCGTTGCAATGTCTTGTACCGCAAGCTCGTAATTCCTAAGTCTCGACGCGGACAACACTTTGGAGTTCTAAAGTCAACAATTTCTCGAAGAATTATGAAACCCGTCAAGCTTTCGAGATGGTTGTTACAAAAGTAAGAGGAGCGGGGGGGGGGGGGGGGGGGGGGGGTGGGCTTTATAAAGTTCGAAACACGAAAGTTCAATCTCGAAACTTTGATATTTGAATTTCGGAGTGTTCTTTTGTGTTTATTCTTTCTATTATAAACGTCAGTATATTAATCGCCCAGAGGTTCGCAAGCTCGGGATCCCAAAAGTTATTTTCTCGTGCCGTGTTGCCGTTGTTACCGTGCGGGGTCACCATTAACTCAGTCCTCGTCGTCCTCGTTGGTGCTTGCAAGCTCGCTCGTGTCGCGATCGATTATTTTCCTCGCTTGTGTCGTGCCGTCCCGTCAGGCAAATTGATGATAGTTTTTTAAGTTCCCAGCTCATACATTTACTCCATATTTTTTTCTTCTCCACTTACTTTTTTCGCTCGTACTTTAGCCAATGGCGACCCAATTTCGAAAGGAAATCAGATGCTGCTGGCTCTTCGCGTGCGTGGCTATCAAACAAACATGGACGAACGATGTCGCCAATAATCATGTTTTGTGTATGTGTGTGTGTGTGCGTGTGTGGGTGTGTTTGTGTGAGAGTTCGACTCTGTTACTTCACGTGTGTCTCTCTATGCAACTGAATAATTGAAATGAAAGTTTCATCGACAAGACCAACGAGTGAATACGAATCGAAGCGCCTATTACGCCAACCCCTTTTCCAGCACCCCAATCGATTTGCTGCACGTTTAAATACATGTGTATTTCTTGTACGTGGGGAGTCTCCTTTACTCGAAGAATTTTTTTTCTCCCCACCTCACTCCCTTCGAGGAGACAAACGGGGAAATTAAACTCATACAATAAAAACGAATAGAATGATAATTGTTTAAACAAAAAAAAATAATGAAAAATAGTGAACGTTATTTTCGTAATTTCTTAATTCTCGCGGGCAATGATTTTTTTTTTAGATGGAAGGAAAACACTGATTCGGCTTCTTTCAAGGGCTTACACCCAGTTGAAATTTTGGAAAATCTCAATTTTTGGTTTTCGACGGATTTTCGAAATATAACATTTAAAAAATATTCTCTAAAAATATTGAGTCGATGCGTTCAAAATTGAGGGAGTTATTGGCGTTTATAGGCAGGTCCCGCGAACCGTTCGAACTTTAAACGGTTTTTTTTAAATTATTTTTTTGTTCAAAATCGATTATCAGGATAGCTCAAGAATCGCTGCATCGATCAACTTCAAATTTTGCAAGCTTCTTTTACATATCAAAAAGCAGTGCGTGGACGGAGGAATTTCTTTTTCGATGCAATTTTTTTTTATCCACGAAATTAGAGCATTTTTTTACACCGTAAATCGATACTTTCACAGTAGACTGCGGCCATTTAAAAAAAAAATCAATATTTTATTAAATCTTTCGTACAAGCACTAGATCATTTCATGCAAAAATTAAATGCGTTTGATTTTTTTTTTAATTTCGAATGATTTGTTGCTGAGCAGCAATGATCACCGCGAAGGACGTTTTTTTTCATACAGCTGACTGCACAAATCAATATATCTACCACATTTATAAATATTTGTCAATATAAAAATTGTAAAAGATACTTGAAACTATACTCTTTAATGTAAAAATGAAACAAAGTGAAAACCCATACATGTTTTCCCAGAAAAAAATACACGAAAAGTCTTTTTTTTACCGGCCACGAGCGAGGTGTAACGTTTTAAGGCTTTATATATCTTTTAAAAAATGTATCTTTTTTTATTGGCCAAAATGATGTATTATATGGTTTTTGAATTATTAGTTTCATCGTACGGGGTGCTTCTCCTTTTACGTGCTCACCTTATTCCATTTATTCCCCACCTTGAATTACGTATAAACATTCCAAGAATGATATGCAAAAGTTATTTTAGGTGGGGAAAAAAATGTTTAGAAATATTCCTTCAGTGATTTCAAAACGTTAAATTAGCTTTTCTTGAAAGTATGTTTTGAAAATCGGGCGGATTCGTACTCCTACAATTTGCAACTGATTGACTTCAAACCTATAGCTTCTCAGATAGATTTTCTAGCGAAGTACACACGATTTTTACGATCGATCAATAATTACGATTTTGATTAAAAAATTAAGGCCGTTTTCTCAGTCGAAAATGCGATTTTTTTAAAAAATGTTGCCACATTTGTAAAAATTGATATTTTTTAATAATCGTACATACTTTGCTAGCAAAATTTATGTAGATTACGAAAAAAATATGTTTTGTTCTAAATGCTCCTGTGCGTTTTCAACGAGTCCGCCCGTGGAGGGCCTCAAAGAAAGGCGTTCTATTTCGAACGCTGGGCCGCCATTTCGTTTTTTTTTTTTAGAACACAAGAAATTGATTTCCGTACCTACAGATATGTAAAATAAATCCTCCAAACCGCATTTTAATCGCTTTATTAGTATTTACAGAAAAAAAAATCTCAAAAAGCCTCGTTTTCCCACCATCCAAGGGCCACGAAATTGGTATATGCGGATTTTTTATCACGAATCGGATGTCAAATGGTCCGTGGAAACGAATAACAAAAAAAAGGGTGTCCGAATTTGGCGAGCTAATTTAATTTCTCCCACTTGTTTATCGCGCCTTATTTTCCCGCTTGCGCCCATTTGTTCATCTTGCCCATCCTGAAGGAATCGTCTCACCGGCAGAACGAAAGTTCAATACGAACTTTGCTAACTCGCTCTTTGGCTAATTTTTCGCGTGCTCCAAAAGCCGTTCGAGACTCTACGAGCAAGCACCGAGTAATGTTGTCAGTACCATTTCCTCCTACCGTTACCCAGGCAACTTCGAGGCCAGACTTTCAAAGCAGAGAACCTCGAATAATCTCTTTGACGAGAGAAAGGAGTGAGAGGATCGAGTTTCCTGGAGGGAATCCGATAATATAAAGGAACGGAGGTATGAGCTATATATATATATATATATATATCTCCAATATTTGTGTACAAAAGAAACTCGAAAAAATAAACAGTTAATTCGCTGTTTTATTTTTTTTCGTTTCTCGTTTAAATGATTGCAAAATTATTGTTATTGGACGAATTACTCACCGACGCAGTTTTCCCATTTTTACTCGTGACTTTCAGCAGTGAGTTTTCGTACCCCTGAAAAAGAAAGAGGAAAAGAAAACATTAACTTTGGACAAATTCGAAAATTCTTCCAGAATACGACAGGCGTAACAATGTAAGGTAGCCAATCAAAAGTGACTGCAAATCGAGAAGTACCAATCGACATCAAAGCTTGATTGTAATCAACGTGACCAGCTTAACCCTTCGTAGCCACACTACCAAATTCAATCGCGGTGGTCACACTTGGGTCGATTCTACCCAGTCAATTTTCAAAAAAGTATTGTGACCAAACTATCCGTCCGAAGTAGTTCAAAAAATTACGGAAGATGCTTTGAACTTTCTAGATGATGTACGAAAAATTTATTTATAAGAAATAAAATGGCGACATGTTAAAAAAAAATTATACAGAGGTGTAAATGCAAAAAAGACAGTTTTTCGCTAAAAAAATCATAGTTCCGTGAATTTTCAACATTTTTACCTAAAATTTGGACGTGATACTCATTAGATGTGCTACTTTTGGGAAAAAATAGTAGCATAGTGCGTGTTCAAAAAAAGGTATTTATTCCGACATGTGAAGAGGGTAAATTTTATGGTATGAGGATACTTCAAACTCCAGGTAACATGATGAATACAGTCCCATTCGAAGCCGGGAACTATTATATATTTACGCCAAAAATTGATCGACGGGTCGATTCTACCCAGGGTGACCACGAAGGGTTAATATTTATTGCATTAACATTAATATTAATCATAATAATTAATATAATTTAAATTTAAAAGTATTATTATCTAGCCAAATCATTATTATTATTATTATGAAGACTTGTATAAAGTGTTAATAATAATGATAATGATGATGCTGGCTAGATGCGAATACTTTAGAATAATAATAGTAATAATAATCAATTATTCATATTATTTTTATGACTACTAGCATAAATGTTAACAATAATAATAATGACAATGCCAGCTAGATTCTAATACTTTAAAATAATCGTAATAATGATGATGATGCCGGCTGGATTCGAATACTTTGAAATAATACTAATAATAATAACGATAATAACGTAAGTCATATCCGTTTTGTACGACACACTATATTTATTTTCTTAAGAAACGTTTCGATTATATGTGTTATTCAAAAAATTGTTCTATATTTTATGATAAAACGTATTGTTCCAATGATCGAAAAAAATATATAATCGTTAAAAAAAAAACGAAACGATAATTTCTAAAAATATATTAACTACATTTTCCATGCGAAACTCCTTGCTTATAATTTGCGTTAATATGTTCACATATAACATGCCATTTGGGCGAATGAAATGTATACCCTTGCATCGCAGATGTAAATCCTGAATAATTAAGTGGTTTGCGGTAAATAATGATAAGGCTGGCTAGAATCTGATACTTGTAAATAATAACAGTAATAATGGCATTAACATAAGTCATATTTGTTTTCTACAACACACTCTATTCACACACTCTGACATATAGACATTCAACACACTCTGACATATAGACAACGCACATCCTAAATCGCTGAACATAGAAACATGAAATTTGGAAGATATGTTCGTAAGAAGGTTTAGAGGTACACTAAGGAATGATTTTTCGAAAATCAACTCCCAAGGGGGTGAAATAGAGTGTAAAAGTTTGTAGGGAAAATTGTATTCCTTGCTCGTATCAACTTGAAACTTGGTATTCTTTCTTCAAAACAAATAGTGAAACGCATATTTTAGGGTTTTTTGAAACAACCCTTAATTAGGGGTGTAACAGAATGTTGAAGTGCTCGATTCAAACACCAAATAGCTTGAAACTGATTGTGAATTCCACGCGGAAGAAGCCGCGGGCGGAAGGTAGTATTTGTATAATTCATCAGCATTAAGAATAACATTGTTGGACCGATTATTCAAATAATAAGTAAATATGATTATATATTAACCATCAATATCAATTGTCATCAATCTGATGAGTTTGATTGATGGATTCTTAAGAATTTAAAGGTTTTCACAGATCAATTTTTTTTTTATAATTGTATAAATAATCAGCAGGACGAATAACATTGTCGAGCACAATTATTAAAATAACTAATATTTTAATTTCGAGTGCACAATTTTTTAAATAACTAGACTGAAAAAAAAAACAGATTCGGATTACCCAAATTCGCGAATTATTTGTTGAAAATATGAAATATTAAGTCATTTTGATAGTAATTTCATCGAACCCTGGAATAATCAAATATTTTAGTGCTATTTAGTTAATTTAAATGTCTTGGCCACATGTAAATTAACAATTTCGTTGATCCAAGAAATGTTTTTCTTTCTCCGTGTAAGTAGCAAATCTATTTTTGCAGGATCACGAACAAATATACCACAAATGGTTATCGAATTTGGAAAAAAATAGCAATTATTTTCTCAATCAAAATATTTGCTCTCAACGATAGTTAAAAAAAAACATGTTCTCGATATTTGCACATTTGAGATACCTTTGTAGGTATCACATTCGCTTTATGCGTATATAATATGTGGTCTGGAATAAACCGGTGATAAATCATGATTTTCAGCGATGTGGCCGAGTGCGCGAGGGGGGGCGCGATGAACCAAACATCGAAAGCACGGAGGGCTGGGGTGGCGGTTTTACGTACGACGGTATGGCTTAAGGGCAGTGGGCCGCGAATTTCAGTAACGCAGAATTTACTGCAGTAGCCGTTACCGCACTGTACGAATGCATTATACCGTGGTGCATGGGGGTTGAAGCGCGTATGCAGGTAACCTCGTACAGTGGCCTGTAAAATCGTTGCACTGCACTGCAGCTATCGTTTCGAAACTCTTGTTCCAAAAATGTTTACGACCCCCGACACTAAAGACTCGCGCTCCGCCATCTTTTTAAAAGATACATATTGTATGTGGAAACTCTTTGTTTCTGGCAATGTTCCATTGCACTCTCGATTCTTTCAAAATGTAGGGGAGAGGGGGGAAAGACGGGGTATTTAAGGTTTGAAGCTCAATAAAACTCATGTTTTTAAAGTCACATAATCGTATTTATTTCTGAGTCAACCTGCGATAATCAGTCTCACAAGATTTGGTCAAATTAGGAACATTCGAGTGATAATTATAGCGAATAAAAATTAAAAACAAAAAAAGAGGGATCCCCCCATCATGCCCCATACTGCGGGCAAGATGGGCTACCCCCCGGGGGCATGATGGGGTACACTATTTCCCAATTACACTACACCCAAAGAAGTAGCTTTATTCGGGCTGCCAAAGCGCACATACATGAATAGTGTTTTTTCCTTTAAGGCCTTAGGCCACTCTAGAGGCAAAAGAAAGGCATATTTTGTGATTTTTTTTTCAGCGAAACCATAAAATAAGTCGAAATTATAAAATAGGGGTTTTATTATACACATAATTGACTATACAAAATTATTTTTTCACAACGATACATGTCAAAATGGCGACTGTGCAGCATTTTTCCGATGACTCCTTTATTTCTGGAAGGTCAACGGCCGGAACACCTCCTATAATTTATGAGTTATGATGAGACACTAAAGCTTTTTCGATTATATATAAGAATAGCTATAGAAGTACGTAGGATTTTTTTGATATATTGTTTTTTGTCAAATGGCGCATTTCTACAACAAAAAGTATAAAATGCCCTGAGAAAATCGTTAGAAAATGGTTTATAAAAAAGGAACTATGCAATATAATTTTAAAAATCCTGCGTAGTGCCTCAGAAAATGTAACTCTAAATAAACAGTTAAAATTTCAAGTGAATCGGTTGAAATTTGTTTGAGCTATGAGTCCGGCCGACTTGAAAGATGTAGTTTTGAGATAAACGCGTTTGAAGCTAGTAGAAAGTCACGACATGAATCAAGAGGGGTTGCGCTAGAATTCGAAAACCGAGTACTTCGAGATTTTTCACACCCATGATCTTTTGGAATATAATTTTATACACGGAGGGAATTAAAAAGTAATTTTTGTCGTGAATTTCACGGTAAAAATTACTGTGATATATTTCAATGTGATGACAAGTGAGAAAAGCATAATAATTCGTATGCGACAAGTTTTTTTAACTCACGTTACAGAAAATTTCAAATACGTAGCTAAAATGTTACTATACAAGAAGGGTAGCGCGCACGATAATTTTTACCGAGAGCACAATACTTTTTCCTATAACACTCATTAAATTTTATAATAAATCTTAAAATAACTGTTATAAAGACGATACTTTTTTATAGACATTTTTGAAAGGCATAAAATAATAAAATGCACAGTAAAATTTCGCTGATATTATATATTTTTTAAATTTAAGTTTTGCGTATTTAGTTACCCATCAAAATTTACTAGAAAATCTGGTAAAATTTTCTATCTGAAGAACAAATTTTATTTCATTTTCGTGAAAATCTGTGTTTTTACTCAGTAATAATAAACGAAGTTTCAGGGTTGTCATCTGGTTGTGAGTGGCCTACGACCTTAATTCAACATTTTTCTTTTTCTTTTTCTTGCTTAAGGTATAGCTTTTTCGGACCACGTTCCCCTCTCCTTCTTGCGTTTATAATTCCGCACCATCCTAGAAGAAAAGGAAGCTATGTGTAGCACACAGTTTTATCAAAAGAATATTATTTAAATGTAATAATACACATGTTGTCTGAAAAATAACATAAAAATGACAAAAAAACTGAATAATCCTGTGTCCCATGTACTATGTACTAGATGGAGATCTACCATCTTGCCCCACCGTATATTGTGCCAATCAAATATTTATAATAAAATAACGACACGCAACGCAGCAAATAACAAGTCCTTACCTGATTCTACCTTAAATATAGCACATATAGCAACAGCACGTCACCATCTAGCGTTAATTGACAACGTACAGTCACATCCGAAACCAAATTTTAAAACGACAACAAGTATACGAAAAATCAGCTTTCTCTTCATCACTCGATACGCGTGCACTCTGGAGCGACGGTATTCCCGAGCAGAAATTTGTTCAGGGTTTAATCCGGACCGGATCAGGCTGCCACAATAGCAAATCCGGGCCGGATCAGGCAAATTTAGTCCGGCCCTGATCAGGGATGTAACGCTTTTGCAAATTCAGGTCCGGATCAGGCACCTTATCAGGCTCTGATCAGGCGCTTTATCAGGCCTGGATCAGGCACCTTACCAGGCTCGGATTAGGCACTATATCTGGCTCGGAGCAAGCAACTTATCTGGCTCGGATCAGGTGTCATCTGGCTCAATCATTTGATTAATTTTTTGTTTAAAAATAGATCAACATTTATTAAATTATTATCGCAGTTACACGTTATCAAGTTTACTAACGTTATTAAAAGTATGAAACATATGAAAACATTTTTTTAAAGTTTAAGTTTTTATTTTACTTGACTTGATCGTTTAGTTTTTGTTCCGGTTTTGGCGATGACCGTCCCAATCTTTCCGGCCCAATCTGTCCGGCGCAAATCAGGCGTGCCTGATCAGGGCGCCTTATTGATACCTGATAAGGCTTCTATCCGGCGCAAATCAGGCGTGCCTGATCAGGGCGCCTTATTGATCCCTGCTCAGACCCTGTCTGGCGCAAATCAGGCGTGCCTGATCAGGGCGCCTTATTGATCCCTGCTCAGGCCCGTGTCCGGCGCAAGTCATGCGTACCTGATCAGGGCGCCTTATTGATACCTGATAAGGCTTCTATCCGGCGCAAATCAGGCGTGCCTGATCAGGGCGCCTTATTGATCCCTGCTCAGGCCCCTGTCTGGCACAAATCAGGCGTGCCTGATCAGGGCGCCGTATTGATCCCTGCTCAGGCCCCTGTCCGGCGCAAATCATGCGTGCCTGGTCAGGGCGCCTTATTGATCCCTGATCCGGCCCTGATGGATACTCAGGCAGCCTGATTAGATTTCTGCTCGGGTTAGGGCGACTGATGGGTGTCACGGCAGCACATCGTATGATGCCAGAACGAACGTGATTGATTCATGCAGATTGAGTGACCCCCTCTCCCCTACGTGAGAAACATTAATGTTTCTTGACACGAATTACCATTTTTCCAAAAATTAGAATTTTTATCAAATCATTCTTTCCAATTTTGTTTGGATCAAATTTAATAATGGTATTATTTAAATGATCGGATTATTTGAATTTTGGTATTTTTATGATATTATTTAAATATTCAAATAATATTTAAATATTTATATTCGAATATTCAAATAATATTTAAATATTTATATTTAAAAATTCATATTTAAACAACTAAGAATTTTCACTAGGACCGTTTTTTCCAAAATTCCGACATTACCAAATTTTTTCATTACTATCTCAATAAAGGCGGGGGGGGGGGGGGGGGGGGGTATAATATCAGGTGTCCAATGAAACTCCGAAAGGTTCAAAAGTGAAAAAAATTCCGAGCGATTCATGGATTTGTAATTAATGTTTACTGAAAACTCTCGCAAGCGCTATTTCCCGCCAGGCTTGCAACATTTACCCCGTTTTTTTTTAATTTTTCCCTTGTACAGTCGGCAATTTTGCGATTCCACTTTTTCCCAATTAGGAATCTTTGCAAAATCATGCCGCGAGATAAATGCGGGACGGTTGAAACGAAAATCCGAGCGCACAGACGCGAAGAGCAATACGTTACTTTTTTTTCAGACCAAAATCGATGGGACATTAATGTTTCAAATTGAGTCGAAAAAAAAATGGCCGCTATGCGAGCCGCGATGAAAGGGCGGCGAAACAAATTGCGTAAGACTAATGCGATACTCAAAGTTTTGTGCGGAACGAAAATAGTTTAACTTTTTCGATTTTTTGTTCGTTTTTTAGTTCGTTTGTTCGTAGTTAAAAAAGAACAAGGTGACGTTCATTAAGGGCGGGGTAAAGTATTAAAATTTTTTTTTTTCATTTTAAAATTTTTTTTTAAATGAATGCATAATATCTCAAGAATATTGTGTTAAAATTTCAAGTCGATCGGAGTAAAATTGACGAAGTTATGAGTATTTGAGCGTCTATTGCTCCATGCCGGGTTTTATACCTGGGCGGCAGCTGCGCGGCGCGCTATTGTATTTTTCGACCCCGAATAAATTTCTTGATAAACGGGCCAAGTTCTCACAAATGGGCCCGACAAGTTGACGATTTGCGAATTAGTAGAGCAGAGGAGCAAGCGGCGCACGACAGTAACGAAGAAAGAGTTTTGCGTAGACAAACACAAAAAGATGCTCTCGATCATCTTGATGGAAGCCTTTTGCTCTACGGACCTGGCATCGACGACTTTGAGTGAGTATAAGAAAATTATCGAGTTTTATTTTGAATTTCTAAAAATTCAAAGATAATTGAAAAATCTGAAAAAATTCATACGTATTCAGAAAAATGAACGAATCACGAAAAAAAATTGGGTTGCGGGGCAATTTGTTGACTAATTTTTTTTTTCATCATTTTGTTAATAACATTTTGGAATTATTATTATGCAAAATTAATCTTTTGAGTACCTTTAATATGCATGAATTTTCTCAGATTTTTATGCAATCGAGAAGTGTTCTCAAACTTATGTGCAATGAGCGCTAAGCGACCAAACTCTCCTGCGTTTTTCAAACCGTTTTTCTGAGACTTGTCATATTTGAAGTCCGTGTGCACGATAACTCAAAATCTACTGGACCAATCGCTTTGAAATTTTGCACAGTACTTCTTCACATAATTCACCAGGTATTGTCGAGAGCTTTTTTGTTTTTTTTAATAATTACTAATTTTTCAACAACAAATTAGCCGATTTTTTTAGCGACAATCGGGTTTTTGGCTCCCAAGTGCGACGAAAAATCGAAAAATCGAAAAAAAAAATCCTCCCGTCATTACCTCGAGAAACATCTCCTTCAACAAATGCATTTTGACTTTTTTGTTTCAGATGATTCTGTTGCGAGTTATGGTGCACACCGCAAACCAACTTTTTTTCGAGGCGCCTCCGGGGTTTAATTTTCACTCGCTCAATTTTGAATATTTTGCAATGCAAATTTAGGAGAATGTTGTTCAAATGTTACTTTATTATATGTAAATTTTTCAATAAACGAACACTATCCGTTACGCCAAAAAAAAATCTTAAAAACATGCCTTTTTTTCGCCGAATTAACTTTACCCCGCCCTTAAAATGTTTATTGCAAAATCAGAGCGATGCGGGTATTTAATTATGCTGGTTAGTAAAAGTCATTTCGCACTCGTTTTTATTCGATACAATTTTTTTTGTTTCCGTTATAATATTCGTTAACGATATCCGCCCCTTATATTGATTCTGTCATCCTCGGGACGTTTTCACCTTGTCGTCGTTTTAGACCCTTCATTCTCTTCTATACGGTAGCGGATGTGGAATTATTGTTATCCGATCAACGTCGAGGAAGAACGAGAAGCGACCGATTATCGAACAATTACCCTGCAATGTCATTTAAATGTCTATCCTCACTTTAGATATAAATTGATCCAATTCTCTGCGGAACTGTCGGATGTGTTATCGGTCGTTGTAACCAATTTATGAGTGCATTGACGTTTGTAAAATACATATATATTATGTATATATATATATATAATTTAATTTGACATACGATATCCGGTATGGAATTTTATTCGTTAACTAATCAATACCTATATATAACACATGGGTCATTAAGTCCCGGGACTAGCCAGTAAAAACACATTTTTTTTTGCAAAATTCGACCTTATTCATCAACATAGTCACATTCCATAGCAATACAATCATTCCAACGTTTTTCTAATCTTTCGACGCCTTTCTTATAGAACGATTTGTCTTTTGCCTCAAAATAGGCTCTCCTCTCCACTCGGCTGACGCTCTTTTCGACTCCGGCGTATAGTGATGAATCCATGTTTCATCCATTGTTATGTACCGACGCAAAAAATCCTTTTTATCACGCGTAAACAGCTTCAAACAGCGCTCCGAAACGTCAATTCGTTGTTGTTTTTGTTCCACTGTGAGCAAACGCGGCACCCACTTGGACAAAAGTTTTTTCATACCCAAATGTTCATGCACAATTTTGAACACGGTGCCTTTTGATATCTTTAGGATGTCAGCTATCTCTTGCAACTTCACTTTACGATCGGACATAACAATTTTCAGAATTTTTTGGACCTTTTCAGGCGCAGCCACCTCAATTGGACGACCTGAGCGCTCCGCGTCTTCAGTGGTTGTTCGACCGCGTTTAAAATCCGCATACCATCGGCAAATGGTTGTTTTCGATGGGCACTTTTCCCGGTAACACTTTTCAAGCCATTGCTGAGCTTGAACGGTATTTTTTCCCATTAAAAAACAGTGTTTGATTAACACACGAAACTCGCTTTTATCCATCGTTTAAGCAAAAACAAATGTAGCGTCACTTAACTTTCAATATCTCGACAACGACTGAACCGAATGTCATGAAATTTTTACACGGATCTTTTGGAGGTTGGTACTACCGAAAAACAAAACCGGCATGGCATTGGCGGCGCCATCTGTGGGTCAGTCCCGGGACTTAATGACCCATGTGTTATGTACATTAATCAATATATATATATATATATATATATATATATATATTAGGGTGGTCATTATTTGGGGTCAAAATTAATTTTACCCTTTTCGCCCCCTAAATCGGTTCGAAATACGTAAAAAGTAACGCTGTAATTTTTTCAGATTAAAAAAAAAAGTTTAACCCTTGACCACGGGGGTTGAAGTTTTCCATTTAAACTACATGGGGTTTTCCTGCGTTTGCAGTCAGTATTTTACTGTGGGCCTAAATATGTTTGTAAAATCTTGAAATTTTCAGAAATTAGTTTACAAGCATGTTGCTACATGGAAAAAATTTCCAAAACCCCTACCTCACACGGAACGAACAACAAAAACAGTTCATTTTACAAATTGTAAGAGGGTATCGAAAAAATCATCCAGATGCAAAAAAGGAGACAATACTTAAGAATTTGGAACTCGTTTAGAAAATTATTCTATTTTAAATACATTTATAAAAAAACAAGGAAGTAAAATTTCAAAAAAAATTATAAAAAAAAGTTATAATTATTATGGTGATGTTATACAACATTTTGAGGGTAGGGGTTTTGGATATTTTTTCCATGTAGCAACATGCTTGTAAACTAATTTCTGAAAATTTCAAGATTTTACAAACATATTTAGGCCCACAGTAAAATAGTGACTGCAAACGCAGGAAAACCCCATGTATTTTAAATGGAAAACTTCAACCCCCGTGGTCAAGGGTTAAACTTTTTTTTTTAAATCTGAAAAAATTACAGCGTTACTTTTTACGTATTTCGAACCGATTTAGGGGGCGGAAAGGGTAAAATTAATTTTGACCCCAAATAATGACCACCCTAATATATATCTATGCCTATAAATGAAAGTCCGTTTTCCGTCTGTCCACGATAAACTTTCGAACAAATGGTCCTATTTTTTTGTGCGGTTTTCGCCAGTGTGTGGCGTATTTTCCGGTCCAGGTTATAGGCTATGTACCATTACGGTAGGTTATCGAGAGGCTGAGTAGTCAACAAAAATGTCGAACAAAAATGTCAGACTAGCTGAAAAAAAAATTTGACAGCGAAAACATCCGCGGGCGAAAGCCCCCCTCAACTGTTTCTGTTTTCGTTTGACGTAACTGACGTACTTGAAACAGACATCAATATAACGTTTTCATAATGTTGAAAAGAAAATCTGCAGTTAGTCGCAACAGTGTAGGTGCGAAAAAGAAGTACATAGCGATAAATTGTGACAATCGGACGCAGAAAAGAAATACGTCAATTCGAAGACAGGGAGCGTCACTCTTCGGAAAGGAAACGTCATTCCGAAGATAGAAAAACTGAAGTCGGTTTTTCAATTTGTCCCGGATAAACTTCCGAACCCATGGTCCGATTTGGATGCGGTTTTCCCCCTGTGTATAACGTATTTTCCGGTGTAGGTTATCGGGGGACTGAGCAGTGAACAAAAATGTAAGACTCGCTGAGACCAAATTGACAGCGTAAAAATGCACGGGCGAGCATGTTTACGCTGCTCACTATAAACCTACTTTCTGTCCACGATAAATCGACTTGCACCGAAGGGTACCAGTTACGCCAGATAATTCTGAATACACTGTATTGTTTGATAAAATTTTTGAAGATTTTTCCGCAATGTTCGGAAGGTTCAACCGTTTGTGAGGAATTTTTGGAGCACGCGCTGAAACTCGAGAACTATGGGGTAAAAGGAAAAATGTCAAAGAGGAAAACAAATAGTATTTTTTTTCGTTCTGAATACACTGGATATTTTTTTGAGAATTTTCCGCAAGGTTCGGAAGGTACAACCTTTCGAGAGGGATTTTTGGAGCACAGGACGTAACTGGAGCACTATGGGGTTTACGGGAAACCGTTAAGGTCTTAGGCCACTCTAGGATTTTCCAAAAATCGATTTTTTTTTGTTAAAAAGGTACCTTAGTACCTATAAAATTATATTCCAAAAGATTATGGGTATGAAAAATCTCTAACTACTCGATTTTCGAATTCTAGCGCAACCCCTCTTGATCCGCAACGAGCTCGTTTTATGAGCGCCGTGGTGGGCTCTAATTTGGGGGACTGGAGCAGGTATACGGCAGGGGATACTAAAGTATTAAAACTAGTGCTGATCTTCTTACTCGATGCATCAGCGGTTTCACACAGAGCAGTAACGAAAGTTTCAATTCGACTGTGTGGGCCTTGGCCCCAAATCAATTTCCAGTGGTGAAACTGTGTTGAATATAGCGACAGCTATTGCGGTTTGCGTGTACAATGACGGTTTTTCTTCAATTTTGCACATAATGCAAGCAATGGACTTGAAAATCGGCCCGAATAGCTACAATAAGTGCCTGGAGGTGGACGAACAGCGCATAAAGCTTGCAGAGAGATCACTGTCTGAAGCTGTAAAAGAGTCACGGATCGCCTTAAAATCGCACAGAAAAGAAACGCAGGACCTGGACACTAATCTGGAAGGCCAATTGTATGGTGCAGGCATCGAAGATTAAAGGTATTGAAACATTATTCATGTCGTGACTTTCTACTAACTTTAAACGCGTTTATCTCAAAACTACCTTTTTCATGTCAGCCGGACTCATAACTCAAACAAATTTCAACCGATTCACTTGAAATTTTAACTGTATATTTAGAATTACATTTTCTGAGGCACTACGTAGGATTTTTTAAATTATATTGCATAGTTCCTTTTTTACAAACAACTTTCTGACGATTTTCTCATGGCATTTAATACTTTTTGTTTTAGAAACGCGCCATTTTGACAAAAAAGAATATGTAAAAAAAATCCTACGTACTTCTATAGCTATTTTGATATATAATCGAAAAAAATTTAGTGTCTCATCATAACTCAAAAATTATAGGAGCCGTTGGTCCGGCCGTTGACCTTCCAGAAACAAAGGCGTCATCGGAAAAATGCTGCACAGTCGCCATTTTGACATGTATCGTTGCGAAAAAATAATTTTGTATAGTCAATTACGTGTATAATAAAACCCTTATTTTGTAATTCCGATTTATTTCATGGTTCCGCTGAGATAAATCACAAAATATACCCTTTTTTGGCCTCTAGAGTGGCCTAAGGCTTTAAAGAGGAAAACAAGTCGTGTTTTTTTCATTTTGGATATACCTGGAATTTTTTGAGATTTTTCCGCAAGGTTCAGAAGATTCAACTGTTAGCAGGTGATTTTTGGAGCACGCCACCGAACTCGAGAACTATGGGATTTACGAAAAATCGTCAAAGAGTGAAAAAGGTCGTGTTTTTTCATCATCATCTTCTTCTTTTTCTTATTCTTCTTCTATTCTCTTCTCTACACTTATCAACGGAAGGATCTGTCGGTTTGTTTGTACCCGATAAACTTTGAAACCAGTCGTCAGATTTAGATGCAGTTTTCACCAGCGTATAGTGTATTTTCCGGTACAGGTTTGAAGCTACGTATCATCAGGGTAGGTTATCGGGGCGGGAGAGGGGGGGGGGGGGGGGGGGGGGAGTCGGTGAGCAATGAACAAAAATGTGAGGGGCGCAATAAGAAAATTGTCCATGTAAACATGCACGAGCGAGCCCGTTCACTATAAACCTACTTTGTATTAGTGATGAGTCCACAAAAAGTCCAAAAAAAAGGGTGACAATATAAAGTGGCCATGCTCTTTTTAATGATTTCGCACGGAGATTTAGCGACTGAGAAAAATATGATTTTTCATGACTTTTAAAGTGCTGTTCGTAAAATAATATAGCGTATTTTTTAAATGAGTAGTATTTGCCAAAAAAATTCAGCATTCTAGAGAGAGAAAAAACCTAAATTCGATTTAATACGAAGCACTTGTGAAAAACTTTTTTCATGCATCCCATCATCGAGAGAAAAAGTTATGAAAGATGCACTTTAAAGTGGACAAATGGAATTTGATTCCATTTGAAAAATGTTTTTTTTTTATTGTTTCATATTTCGGATTTAATTATCTTCATTCTATTGAACTTCGGTATTGTCGTGACGAGTAGTCACAAAAATACAGTCCATTTTACAAAATGATCATACAATCACAAAAGGATATTTTTTTCGGAGATCCACCAAACTCTGGTTGAACATTTCAGACAAAAAATCCTTACACGACGTGAATTGGGAAATAGCGTGGAATCCACATGGATCCCAATGTGGACTCCCTACGAACGGCCTTCCTAACAAATCCTTATAGGGATGTGATAGAATCTGGGGCTTTCCCAACAAATTTCTGCACGGGATGATGAATAAATAGTTGATTTATAAATATACATATATTAAAAAAAAAATGATTTGTTCCATCGTCCGGGTTGCTTCCCTTTTGACGTGCCCACGTTATTAGATTTTATTCCCCTATTGTTGATTTATATAATCGTTGGATAACGTGGTGACGAGACGATAACATAACTGTGTTAGTGAAACGAAGTTGCATACATTGTCAACCAGTGAAATGTTCACTTTGTTACCGAGGCGTTATTCTCGCTCCGACGTATCCAGCAAACTCGACTGTGTTTGTTTCTCAAAGCTACGGGAGTTATCACAATTCCAATGCATTAACAACGAAACTCGTTAAGCCAAGCTCTAGAATTATATAACCGGTTATCTCGTATAACGACAGTTTCGTATCGTATATCGGACCAGTGTAAAACTCGTAGAATCCTCGTCATGATAATGCGATTATTATAATTATTGTTGCATTGGAATTTCAGCTCGCTTGTGTACCTTTCAATTAAAATTGAGTGGAGTTAACGATTACAAAGAGGATATTTCTACTAATATTGTAAAATTGATGTGTCCGTTTGCACACGTTTTTTTTTCTTTTCAGGCTAAAATTAAGGTGGTGGTTTTTAATTGAGATCCTGCGACCAGAGATGGTCAAAAAGTGATTAAATTAACAATTACAATTACTACTGTAATTGATAATTTAATTACGTTGTAACAGATTACTTAAGGCGGGTAACTACTTTATATGCTTCAAAAAATATTTTTTTTTATTTCATAAATTGTCAGAAAAATATCTTGAATACATCCTGAAAATTTCAAAACGATATTCGGATTCCTTCTAACGGTATGTATATAAATGATAAAGACTCCCCGCTCGAATCCCAAGCGCGCTCAGTTAGGTAGTTTGGGTTGTTTGGGTTTGTTTGGGTTATGAAAACCCAAACTCGACCGTTTGGCGATTAGCTCCAAAACATCTCCATTCTAGGTACAAAATAATCGGGGAAGCGGCATTTCGTGCTGCTATTTTATTTAATGAAGGAAATTCACCCCTACTCATGGTTATGAATGATCTACAAATCGTAGTTGGCAGAGCTACGGATATGCCGAGCAAATGGATCAGATGCGCGGGGCTCGGCAAAATAGAAAAAGTTTTTTTCTATTGGTTTTGTTCCAACCCTACAGGGTCTTCTCCTTTTTACGTGCCCCAACCCACCTCAATTTCCACATCCCCCTATCTTCCATTCCACAAATCCCCCGTCTACCGCCCATTCCACTCACCCCCACCTTGCGGCCGCAGCCGACTTCCCCCTCCTTATCGTATTCACCATGACATGGCTGCCATGGGCATAGGGAAACTGCGGAAAACCTATACCGATACAGCCGGTCCCAAGTTCGCCTCCCAGTCACGGAAGTAGTCGTCTTTCGCCGAGAAAAGTCGAAGAAAAACATTTCACGACGAAAGTGACGCGACTGGGATTCGAACCAGCGACCTCCCCCGATCCGCCGGCCAGCATGCTAATCACTAGACCAACGCACCGGGTTTAGAAAAAGTTTATTAGAGACAAAAGAAGCTCGAAAAGCTCGTAAAGAGAAAATGCAAGCTTCAAATGAGTTGCATGAGGAAGAGGGAGGACTGCTGTACGGTGCAGGAATTACTGATTAATCGGTATGACACTTTATCATTTGATTAAACACATTTGACTTTGAGTTTTTCGTTTGTGAAACTTTAAACATGTTTTTCTCGAAACGACAATTTTTCAATTTGCGGGAATCATAACTCAAAAACTGATTGATTGATCATCTTTAAATTTGGAACAATACAATTTATTAAAACATGAACCTAAAGTTGGAAAGATTAGATTGTTGAAAACATATGTATTATTGCAAAATGCAGAGAAAAAAATGCTAAAAATCGATCATATTTTTGCAAACACGTTCCAACATTCAATTGGGCTTTTTTCCAAAATTTAGGTTCATGTTCTTAAAAAAACATCTCAAGAATGTATAAAAATTTGTTGGATTATTTCAGATGCGAATTGCGAGCTGCACAATTCCCTTACACCTTAAGGCTACACCTTAATTGATGCATCAAATTACTTGAAAAAATTACCAGAGATGTATAAAAATATGAATAAATTATTGTCAGAGTTGCGGAAATTTCCGTTTTTTTCACAATATAAAAACCAAAAAATCATCTAATTTTCGGTCTCCTAAAGTGGTTGCCCGCCTTAAGTAATTAGTTACCACAAGTGCCTAGTGTAATTCATTATTATGTAATTTAATTGAAAGTTAATGTAATTACAAATTAATCGATTATATATTAATTCGAATAAACCGGTTTGCTAACTTATAGCTAAACAACCTTTTAATTTTGTAGTTCAAACGAGACATAATTTATAACTTTTTTTTATCAAACTTTAGAGGATAAAATTATATTTTCTCCTATATTACACCATAACTAGTAACAAAGTAATTAAATTACAAAGTATTTGAATACATTTTAATCAGATTACTTTGTAATTAAATACATTATAACAGATTCCATAATATGTCCTGAATAATTACAATTAAAATGCAATGAAATACAGTTCAATGAGATTATTTTGTAATTTAATTAGTTTGTAACCAGATCAATAATTGAATGACATTGTAATTTAGGTATGCCCATCTCTGGCTGCGACGATATCTATTATTTTTGGCAATGTTGTTTGTCGGTTTGGCATAAAAGGGCTGAAGCTTTTTTCTCGAAACTTCGGCAGTACTTCCGGAAGTGATGATACGAGTTTCGAGAGATTTGCAACGAAGTACCATACAGAAATAAATAGTTGCCTTTCGGATCTTGCCGATTGTGTGAAACAAAAATCACAATAGTTTTCGTATTATCGGTTTATTAATTGATTGGTGCTGGCGCGTCCTCGAACCGAGTAATTAAAGTGCGAAAACAAAAGATTTTAATTAACACGCGGTTGCGAGCACTGACCCTCTCAATGCTTCCGGTCTGATCGAATAATCATAATAATACATCCGTTGATCATGCGTATCTCTTCTTCTAATTTTTCCCGTCATAGCAACCAATCAATTTGCAAATTCACAAATGTCGTAACATTCGTGAATTCGTCGTTTCATCATTTACTGCGGGAAACAGTGACGAAAATTCCAAAAAGTATTTTTTTTCCTGAGTTCCAAACCCCTTGCGGGTTCTTACTGAGTGAGTTCCAAACCTCTTGCGGGTTTTTACCTTTACCAATTGAACCCCTTTCTATCACTCCCTGCCCGCACTCCGCTAATCCAACCTAACTTCCGTTGCGTCCACAGCCGTCTTAAGGGGCCAGTCCACTTTGAAAATTTCAAAAAATTGTTTTTTTTTACTGTTTTCGAAAGTACATATATTCAGAAATATTGTGTCAAAATTTTATGAAAATTCGAGCTCTCTAAGTATTTTTTTTACCTGAACGACAGGACCTCATTTCGTCTACCTGAGCGTATAGCGCGCTCGGCCGACCCATCGGCCACAAACATCCTCCTGCTCTTTCTGAGGAAGTACAGGAAGTTTTAAAACCTATTTACGAGGATCTCACCAAAACAGAACTGCTCGAAAGGTGTTTAGGTGGCCATACGCAAAACAATAATGAAAGTTTTAACAACTGCGTATGGAATATGGCACCTAAACACATGTTCAACGGCAAAAAAATCGTAGACATTGCCTGCAAAGTTTCCGCGTGTGGCTTTAATGAAGGATTTCGTCCAGTGCTTAAAATAATGGAAATAATGGGCGTCAAACTCGGCCCGATCGCCATCGGATTCGCCGACAATCGCGATGACGAGCGTGTTCGCTCTGCAAACCGCCGCAGTTCTGAGTGCTCAAAAGAGACCAGAACCAAACGAAAGCAAGCAAGACTTGAAGAAATCGACGATGATGAGCAATCAGAAGGGATTTTGTACGGTGCAGGAATTTCCGATTGAGTTTAGGTAAGAGTTTTTCATAGTATAAACTTCAAACGCGTTTTTCTCGAAACAACGTTTTCAAAATCTAGCTCCATCGTATCTCTAATACTAATAAACCGATTCTCTTGACATTTGAACCACATATTGTAAACATGATTCGCAACAAGATGACCCTCGATGGTTTTAAAATTTTGATTTTTACTCTATTTTTTGCGAAAAACTGCGAAAAAACGCGTTTTTTTTTACTTTTTTCGTTTTTCATCTGCCATTTTTTTATTTTTTGATAAAGCTTTATATCCGAGGGTCATTTTGTAGCTGGTGTCATACTGAATCTAATGGACTTTGATTTTTTTGTTTCAGACAAGCCGTTGCCGAGTTGTGATGGAGCTACCTAGCCCACCTATTTTTGAGGAGTTACGTTAAACTATAGTTTTTGTACTTAAAAATGAATAAAAATGAATTAAAATTTTTTTTTAAATGTATTTCATGACTTTATTTATCAAGCCCAACAACTTTTATATTCATATCTTTTATAAAATATTCAAAAAAAAATCGCGAAAATAGCCTTTTTTTCGTGGCTCCAAAGTGGACTGGTCCCTTAAGGCCTTAGGCCACTCTAGAGGCCAAAAACGGCATATTTTGCGATTTTTTTTTCAGTGAAACCATAAAATAAATCGGAATTACAAAATAGGGGTTTTATTATACACGTAATTGACTATACAAAATTATTTTTTCACAGCGATACATGTCAAAATGGCGACTGTGCAGCATTTTTCCGATGACGCCTTTATTTCTAGAAGGTCAACGGCCGGACCAACAGTTCCTATAATTTTTTAGTTATGATGAGACACTAAAGTTTTTTCGATTATATATTAGAATAGCTATAGAAGTATTTAGGTTTTTTTTTATATATTGTTTTTTGTCAAAATGGCGCATTTCTAAAACAAAAAGTATAAAATGCCTTGAGAAAATCGTCAGAAAATTGTTTATAAAAAAAGGAACTATGCAATATAAAAAAAAAAATCCTACGTAGTGCCTCAGAAAATGTCATTCTACATATACAGTTAAAATTTCAAGCGAATCGGTTGAATTTTGTTTGAGTTATGAGTCCGGCCGACTTGAAAAATGTAGTTTGGAGATAAAACCGTTTAAAGTTAGTAGAAAGTCACGACATGAATCGAGAGGGGTTGCGCTAGAATTCGAAAATCGAGTACTATGAGATTTTTTACACCCATCACCTTTTAGAATATAATTTTATAGGTACTAAGGTACATTTTTAACAAAAAAAATCGATTATTGGAAAATCCTACAGTGGCCTAAGGCCTTAAGGTAGTATTCTAGTCTAGAAATTTGAAAAAATCGATTTTTTTGCATGCTCTGAAAGTATAGCCTCTTAAGAATATTTCCGCAAAATGAAATTTCGAAATTCCTAATATTTACAAAGTTATAGCGATTTGAATACAGTAGGATTGAGAGGCCGTATCAGCGCGATCTGACAATCAGAAGATTCTTAAGAAGCTAGAACTACTCGCAGAGAAGAATGAGTTTCAGAAAATCATCATTTCGAAGTCAAGGAAGGTACACTGTACGCCGCAGAAATGGTAAATCAAGGGGGGAAAACCCTTTACAATGTTCAAAAAATCGATTTCTTTTTTTTTCAAATATTTCGAAAGTATAATATATTGAGAGTATGCTGGAAAATCGAAAAATCGAAATATGAAATATTTACGAAGTTATAGCACATAGTCGTATAGCACATTATCGTATTGAAACTTTAAACGCGATTATCTCGAAACTGCATTTTCAAAAACTGCTCATGTTATAGCTCAAAAAGTTATCGATCGATTTGGCTGAAATTTTGGGAGATTTCTCACTATAACATTATCGAAAGGATATACCTAAAGTTTTAAGGTTATTGCGTAAATAAATTACCTTTTTGGGGTAAAAATTGTCGAGAAAATGGTTAAAAATATGAAAACTTGATTAAAACGCCTACTTAATTATTAATTTTGGACTTTTTGAATATTTTTATAGGTATATCCTTCATCTACACATGTCAATAATCGAAAAAAAATTTTCGATTTCTGTTTCAGATCAATAGGAAAAAAAAAACAGAAAAATAGAGCACTTTTCGATATCACGCAAAAGACCTCTAAAGGAATACCTTATAACGCCGCCATTTTGTTTTGTTTAAAAACAAACAAAAATTTAACACTTGCAAGTTGTAATAAGATAATGTTAAAATTTTAAAATGATGCGATTATATTATCGACCGTAAAAAAAATTCATCAAAAATAATTTATTTTCGGGCGTCTAAAGGGTTTTTCCCCCTTAATATAATATAAGTATAGCTCGCCATTTATATAGTTGTGGTTGTGTGAAATTGTACTCAAACATGTAAACGCATTTTTCTCGAAATTACTTTTTCAACCTGCTTGAACTAAAATATCGAGTTCTATTAAACCATTTGACTTCAAATTTGGTATGAACTTTCAGTATATATCGGCCCTATCTCGGGCATTACGGAATTATTATTATTACTACACGCGGCAAAAACTGACAGGGCATCCCTGATAAAATTGGGGGCCTTCAACGGCTCATTTGTGGATTCCCTAGTAGGGATTTCCATAAAAGAGCCAGACCATGCTCCTATTGGGGAATGACAAGGTAGAGAGCTTGACCAAAACTATGGTCTAAGAACGAAGACCAAGTAAGTACAGGGGCAAACCAACATAAATAGCTTCACTAAATAGTTTATGGCATAATAATTATCACAATTTATGAAATATAATCAATCTAACACAACAAGCATATCATTCCTGTCTCTATCTCTCTGTCTATCCCTCTCTCTCTCTCTCTCTGTCTCTCTCTCTCTCTCTCTCTCTCTCTCTCTCTCTCTCTCTCTCTCTCTCTCTCTCTCTCTCTCTCTCTCTCTCTCTCTCTCTCTCTCTCTCTCTCTCTCTCTCTCTCTCTCTGTCTGTCTCTCTCTCTCTCTCTCTCTCTCTCTCTCTCTCTCTCTCTCTCTCTCTCTCTCTGTCTCTCTCTCTCTCTCTCCGTCTCATTACCAACTCCCTCCACATTTCACGTATAAAATCCTTTGAAGATCTTTCGACTGTCATATATACGTCGTAGACTGGCAACGAATTTGCGTCGAGATCTGGATTATCACCATTCATCCGCGAAACGACGAAACTCGAATTGAGTTAATGAAAGAATTCAAAAGTCACTTTCTTGGAAAATGGCCGTCAATGGAATGCAGTGATCTTGGCGATCAGTCTCTTTCCCGTTTCTTTATCTTCTGTCGTTTCTCGGGTTTCACTCGAGCCTTATTTTCTTGCTTGTCCCTCAGCGACTCGTTCCTTGCTTGCCTATATTCAATTTGGTTCTATTTCGTATGCTCTGACATATACACTGTCGGCCAAAAGTTTTGATACACTAGTCGAAATTCCTTACCGCACTAAAAGTTAGATAGCAGACTCAAAAATGAAGATAATTTAATTTTTCAAGTAGCGTTTTAAAGGGGACAAATTTACCTTTCATTTGCTTTTTTGGAAAATTCTTTACGATTTTTTTTTCACCCTGGTACGCACTTTTGAACGTGGCCTTTTTTCGGCTATTTTTTAGCCGTCGAAAATTAACTGCAAAGTTTGTGGAAAATTTTTTCCTCGTTTTTTTCCATGGTCAACTTAAAAAGGATATTCATTTTTCCAAATGCTGAATAAGGATTTCATTTTTACATTTTTATTTTCAAAAATCTAAAAAAAATCTAAAAACATTGTAGTTGATTAAAAATAACTACAATTAAACAAATTTCCTTTTTTAATATATTGTTCTAGACCCTATAATTCAGAAGTGGAGCATCTCCACTCATCAAAGTTCAAATAAAAAAATGGTAAAAATAAAAATATCCAAGAGAAAATCTGAAAAAATTATAGCCCCTCCAGTGTGAACCCATGCAACTTTTTACCCTCTTTACATTTCCTCTGGAACCCTATCGTTCTTCGATGACACTTTTTTTTTTCTAAAACATGTCTTTTTTAGCTAAAAATGCAATACTGGGGCGAAAAAAATCGTACGAGACTTTCGAAAAAATAAAAATGTCGCTTTTGATATCCTTTTTAAGTTTACCATGGAAAAATCCGAATAAAAAATTTTCCACAAACATTGCAGTTAATTTTCGACGGCCAAAAAATAGCCGAAAAATGGCCACGTTTAAAAGTGCGTACCGGGGCGAAAAAAAAATCATAAAGAATTTTCTAAAAAAGCAAAATACAGGTAAACTTGTCCTCTTTAAAACGCCACGCGGAAAACTCGATTATCTTTATTTTTCAGTCCGCTATCTAACTTTTAGCGCGGTAAGAAATTTCGACTAGTGTATCCAAACTTTTCGCCGGCAGTGTATATATACAGGGTGAGGCACATAAAGTGCTACAGAGCAATAGCACTCAAACTATTAATCATATCCAAAAATGTTTCAGACAAAAGTTTCAGTGTTCGAGAAGGCCGTCATACTGGACCACCCTATTTTTTTTATCGGTGGGGGCGCTGAAGCTACGTCAAGGTCAACTCCACTTTTTTAAATGGAACCATGTATTTTTTTTTCGATGACATTATTACCGATTTTAAGACGAATTCAGCGGCCTATAACACAAGGTCATTCTAGTCACGCAAAGTATGAAAATAGTCGAAAAATCGAAAAATATCGGAATAATCACTTTCAAAGGATCCACTAACCTTGGTTTGGGTCTACCTACAGAAGACGCTCGATGTGATGACCCTCGACTTGTAAGCACTTGTTAATTTGCTGATGAAAAGACCGTCTAACTTCAGCCAACATTTGTGGTGTAATTTCGGTACATGCTCGGCGTATTCTTTCTTTCATGTCGTCAGGCGTGGTAGGTGCTACCGCCATTACGCGTTCTTTGACAAAACCCCATAAAAAGTAATCTAGTGATGTTAGATGTGGCGAACGAGGTGGCCAAGCTACAGGGTCGCCTCGTCCTATCCACTTTTCACCAAAAATCTCATTCATCACTTGTCTTGAACACAGAGTAAGAAATGAAAACAGCGATCAAACAAGTGTTTACAAGTCGAGGGTCATTACTTCGAGCATCTTCTGTAGGTAGACCTAAACCAAGGTTAGTGGATCGAAAGTGATTATTCCGATATTTTTCGATTTTTCGACTATTTTCATACTTTGCGTGACTAGAATGACCTTGTGTTGTAGGTCGCTGAATTCGTCTTAAAATCAGTAATAATATCATCGAAAAAAAAATACATGATTCCATTTAAAAAAGTGGAGTTGACCTTGACGTAGCTTCAGCGCCTCCACCGATAAAAAAATAGGGTGGTCCAGTATGACGGCCTTCTCGAACACTGAAACTTTTGTCTGAAACATTTTTGGATATGATCAATAGTTTGAGTGCTATTGCTCTGTAACACTTTATGTGCCTCACCCTGAATATATATATATATATATATATATATATATAGATTATGTTTGAAAAAATATATGGCATAACATTTGATAATACTCTCTAATTATCACAATGACATCAATTAATTGACATCGCTTATGTGAAACAACTAATAATTATGGGAATTACTTTTTATCTGTTATGCCATATCGGCCATTCAGGTGCCACAAGCACTCCGTAGCGTAGTCGTAGTGTACGTAGTATAGGTAAAAGATAGGCAGGTAGGTTGTAGGTTCGATCCAACGTGTAGGAGAAATATTTTCTTCGACCAAAATCATTTCCGAAGATCAGGGAATGACGAATTATAATAAAAAAAATTACTGACGCCGAACTGTCAGAGAAGTTTTTTATATTATTTTGGAATTATACGATATTCTATGCGTTTAGTACACGGGCTGTGTTAGCGTCGTAAAATATTCAAATGTGTTGAAATCAAACGGGGATTTCATTTATGGAGGCGCAGATTGGAGAGGTTGCAATGTATCCACCCCAAGGTCTCAAAAGTATTGGCCCTCCGCTGATTGGTTGATGCGCCAGCCGGTGCACGCCTTAGCGGTCATCGCTCCGAGTAACGGCCAAGCACAACGCTGTTTAAGGGGGGCAGACCATTAACACATTTGAAAAAATCGATCCCCCCCCCCCCTATAAATCAATAGTTCAATGTCTTAAGAATATTGTGTTCAATTTGTAGAGCGAAATTCCACGAATTTCCTGAGTTTTCGTGGAAAAACGCCAAGAGCTTTCGTGCCGAGTAGACGCAGAGGTGCGACCGAGGACGGCGGTGCATGCGCCCTCCTATGTTTCGTCTTGCTCTGATATTTTGTGTTTGGTCGTCGTACTATACTCGGTAGGGCCTATCGTTGTCGATTCGGAGCGTCGCAGGTACTTCAAATTTGACTTTGTGCCAGTTGTGAGCTTACTGCTTCTCAAAATGTCCGTGTACCAAAAATGTTGTCATGCAACACCTAAGAAACCGCCACGGAAGAGAATATTTTTTTGGAAACCAACATAATCATAGCTGGTGCAGCTGATTAGTCTGTAAGCCTAAATGTTTTAAAAAATCGGCCAACAAAAGTACTTTTCCATATCAAAATAGAAGAAAAATTTCATCAAAAATCGCAATGTCTAAAAATGGTACAATTTTTACATTTTTAAAAAATTTTTTACTTCTTTTTTAGGCTTACAGACGAACTATGAATGTTTTCAATGAAAATATTCAACCCTGTTGGTTTCAGATGAAAACAACGAACACCAGAGTGTATGGCATTTTCGAAGTCCCGAGTCGACCTGCTCCAAAGCCAGCGGGAAATCTCAGCCATAAAAAACAAAATTTTTTTGTAACTTAAAAAATATGCTTTGGTCGATCAAAGTACACCCTAATAAATCGATGGTCCCGAGCGGGTCTATATTATCTCGCTCAGACCTTTACGCAGTAGCGTAATTGAAAGGGTCCCAGATGTACTAGCGTAACTCTCGCGTCCTCCGCGAAGTATCGTATCTCGGCAGACCCTGTTCATTCTAACGCATCTCCGGGCGCGCGTGAGATCCATCGTATCTCCCGCAGCCTTAGAACGGAGTATCGTAACTCGCCGACTGCGATATGCTCTATCGTATCTCAGATGCACCAAAACGTTTCATCGTATCTACGAATCGCAAGTTTTCAGTAAACGCGGTTTGAAAGTTTCGCGTTCTCAAAAATAAAATGTCACTGAATCATCACAACATTTATGTCGAAATATTGCGCATTATACGCAGAATATTTTTTAGACATGAAAAGCGTTGTGAAAATAGAAACATAATATACTATTATCATAATATTCATCATATATTTCGGTCGAAAGGTCTTTGGTAGGCCTTCCCCCTGACAGCCGTCATGCTTCGACGAAAGGTCTTTCATTCAAATTATTAGCACATGTATGTGTGCTAATAATTTGTATGGAACTGTATGAAAAATAGCTGCTTGTAGAGATATACCTTATGCATATTTTTTTCTAATGAAATTGTTTCATACTATGTAAAGTTTTCGGAATAAAATTTAAAAATAAAATATCTTGTGACTGGTAATCAATTTTTGTTTCAAATAAAATCGCGAAATCTCAGTCAATTTTCAAACGAATAGATATAGTGATAACCGTAATACAATTCTTGTGTCGCCCAATCTCAAAAGGTGTTAATAATATCATTACGATCATTATTTTTCTATATTTCATGATTAATTAGATATCTGTTTAAATCAATGAATTATTATATTATTTCCATTCACGTCATAATAATAACATACTTATAACTGTTATCGTTACATAACTTATTTTTTCATTGTAAGTCGTCGAGATTTTCGACGACTTACGATAGAGTAGAAACTAGAATGGAACTTTCAGAGCGCGGGGGGATACGATATCTTGTTTTACTTTAATTAATTACAGCACAAAAAATTATCAAAATGATTTAAAATTTTGTCTGGGCATTCTTCAAGCTCGAACGAACTTAGTAGTGATGTTTTTCAAAAATCACCAAATTTCCACTTACGATGAAACGTTTTGGTGCATCTGAGATACGATAGAGCATATCGCAGTCGGCGAGTTACGATACTCCGTTCTAAGGCTGCAGGAGATACGATGGATCTCACGCGCGCCCGGAGATGCGTTAGAATGAACAGGGTCTGCCGAGATACGATTCTTCGCGGAGGACGCGAGCGCTACGCTAGTACATCTGGGATCCTTTCAATTACGCTACTGCGTAAAGGTCTGAGCGAGATAAGATAGACCCGCTCGGGACCATCGAAATGCTAAAGTTTCAAAAATCTGAAATAATTGATTCCCTTCCAAAAGAATTCCGCAGAATAATCGTTTTTTTAGCCTTGTAAATGTATCTCCCTCCTTAATTCGGCCTGGCCATTGTTCGAAATACTAACTCGACTGTGTAATAATCGGACGCGCATTGATCCGGCTTGCGCGAACACAGCACGAAGCTCGAACATTTTCGTCGTCGGGTTTCGATAATAGCTGAACGAAGATGTGTGCACAGGTGTCAATTCGAAACACAAGTTTGGAGTATCTTCTTCCATGTTGACAGCTGATTCACCACGTGTGTACACAAAATGTACAACGTAGCGGCAGAACGAAAATGTTTCACGATTCTTTCTTTCTCTCCTCTTGATATTTCACGAAAAATCTGGTTGCAAAGAAAAAAAAAACTATGCCGAGGGTAAAAAATACGCGCGATTTTTGCTTGAGCGAGATTACTCGCCATCCACTAATCGTTTTGATACATTTACGAGAACTATTGATGCGGAGCGAAGTAACTCTGACGGTGACTCTAAAAAAAATGTATCCAAAGTTAATAAATTTAGTGAGTTAAAAGCCATCATGTACGAAGATCCTCTTATTTTTGGAAAATCTAGCATGAAGGATTTATTTATCGTAATTTACCTTACGTACTTATTTTTCGTAATTTATCTCACGTATTTATTTTTCGTAATTTATTTATACGTAATTTCTCTTAGTCAAAACGTTTTTTTTTCTCATTCTATTTCATTGTTCATTATTATCGCGACATATTAATTTACTTCACCGAATTCAAATGACTTCGCTCGTATATTTAAAAAAAGCCCGTCGCTCGCACGCGAGACCGATAAAAATCGAATAAATATAAGTAAGTCGCCCTCTTATTTCTCCCACCCTCTGGAGGAGAAAAAAAAGAAGAAAAAATCCACCGAGCAAATGGACACTTTATTCGCTCCCGAATATTTGAAACGAGGTCGTGTTCGTTCAATTGTCCATACATATTATTCTGCATTATCCCCCAGAAATATTGAATTGACTGTGAAGATAATTTCCATCCAATTCCGGCCACTTAAAATCGATACCGGACTTTTATCAATAATTATACAATATGCAATATTGCGCGACGGATTTTCTATTTATCTTGAACGCATTACTCGTTACTCGTGATAACTTGGTTACTAATATTTTTAAGAAGCAGAATGAAAAATCAACGTATAACAACGTTAGCCAAAAATAAAAACAATAATTATAACGTCACTCAAAACGACAATATATTCGTCGTGTATAAATACCGCGATAATTTTCAAATCTTCGTAAAATGATGTGCATACGATCATATTTGTAACCATATACACATTTTTTTCCGCAAAGAATTTACAATTTATTTTTAACATCGTTGTTTCACGATAATTCGAGTATATTAATATTTTGAAGTGGCTGAAAAAAAAATTAACGGTTATCAACGAATGACAATGCTACGAATAGCAATAACTATAATAATAATGACGATAATATTAATAATAAATAATAATAAAGAATAATACACTAACAACAATGATAATGCCACTGCCAGCAAAAATGAGAGCAGTTTGCTCAATTTTTATTCACGCATGTTGAAAATAATATAGGGGACAATGGGGCACAATGTGTCATGGGGCACTGTGAGCCACATGTGGTTTCTCGGAGGTTCATAGCTCGTAAATTTCGAAATTTGATGTGTTGGACCGCGATTTATATTTGGTTTCGTCAGGCCTAAAAGAAAGTCGATAGCAGCTCACAAAGAATTATTAAAAATGAAAAATTGATATAAGGCTTGAAAAAAAAAAACGTAAAATATAATGACACTTTCTGTAGCAGCTCGGGTTTTCGGTCCTAATCGATAGTATTATTATTGATGCACTCAGTGACTTGTGTTTTTCCATTCGTAGTTTAATTAATCGTTATTTTCATCAATAATCAAATATTTTACTAGTGGGGTACAATGTGTCAGCAAGATGTGGGACACAATGAGTCGATTCCCAATAAGGAAACAAAGAAATGACGACGCTCCGAAGAAGCCCAATGTGTCACGGGAAACTGTCAACAAAATGCGATTTCTTGGAGTTTTGTAGCTCGTAAAATCCAAAAAATTTTGTGGTGGACCGTGATTTATATTAAATTTCGGCTGGCCTAAAGGAAAGTCAATAGCAGCTCACATAGAATTATTAAAAACACAAAATTAATTTGAGCCTCGAAAAAAAAAAATGTACCTTGCCGGGAAAATGTCAAATATTGTGGGGCAATTGTGTGGAGAACAATGAGTCGACTCCCAGTGTTATTGGCAAATAATACCCGTTGTGAAATTATCGGTATGGATGAAAATCTGTTATCTATGTTAGGAAAATATAAGAGTTTCGACCAGCTCGTTGTACCCTACGTTTCGCAGCACTTGACACACTGTACCCAACTATCTGACACATCGTACTCCACCCGCGGGGCACAATGAGCCAATACGCGATTTTTTTTTCGAACTCATTATTTCAGGATTTTAATCTTTTTGCAAAAAAGATGGTAGACATTTTTTATGCAAAACCATCTTTTTGCAAAAAAAAATTTGGTTTGCAAATATGGCACCTTTATTGTTCGCCCAAAGGTCTATACAAACGGTTATGACCTTTCTTTCCTAATCAGACTACTGTGGTAAGAGTAAAAATTTGTTTGAAAAAAAGTGACACACTGTGCCCCACCTTCCCCTACATATGCCCAGCAATAAATTTGATCCGTGATGTATGCGATGGTTGTTTCTTTAAATCTTCAAATGTCTCGTAAATCGTTGCGAGCATTTTCCTTTCGCTCTTCGTAACGGTCGTTCTCGATGTTTTATATATACGTACATATGTGTGTGTGCGTGTGTGTGTGTGTGTATGTGTATATATATAATACGTGACGTCCCATCACGAATTTACAATAAGAGTGTAATCGTCCATATACACACCCAAGTCCACGGGGAGAATGTGGAAGAAAGAGACGGTAATGTGGGCTAAGGTGAGGGGTAGGTGGGGTTTAAAAAGAGCGTGAGCCTCGTGCTTCGAATTCCTTTTCGGTATACGTACTCTTATTTCTACTACGGTTTGCGGCATGCTACATCGTGTATCACGGAGAATGTACTAGTACATAAGAAAAAAAAACGAGAAAATGACAGACTCTTTCGAGGCTTCAATATTAAGCGCGCGTATGTACTTATATTTTTTCTATATATACTTATCCGAGAACTGGACTCAAGAAAAATGTCGGGTTATCCCATGAAATCGAGATAAAACGAGATCGTGCATGGAATAATATTCCGTCGACCTCGCGGTTAAGGATTTTAAAAAAAAAAACCAAAATATCGAACAATAATTTTATCATTGTCTCATACAAGAAAAAACGATTGGAAAGAAAATAGGGTACACCGACCAGTGAATGGAGGAAAGCTGATTTATATTTAAAGTAAAGAATATGAATTGTCGATAAAAACTAGAATCACAATAAAGTAGCAAAAAAATCACAGGTGTTGTTAAAATCAATTTTTTAGTTTAATATCGAATTTTGACGCCGCATGGAATTTTTCTAGTTTGTGGTACTTTCACACTGCGCAGCTTATTCACGATACGACTGTACACAGTCGTTTTCTAAAGGCGTAAACGAAAGTTTTCATGAGTTTTGAAGGTAAGCGTTACTTTTATATACCACAACTATGTTTTTCTCGCTTTTTGGTGCGTGTAAACGGTACGTAAAAGAGGTATTTTACGTCCTAGGATTGAAAAATTGTAAAACGTCCCGGTACAACAGCTGTTGGTCGTTAGATGCTGCCCTCAGTCGCTAGGTCGAGAAATTATTGTGTACGCCGAGTCGTTATTTGGGGGAAGAAACACAACCTCACTTTCACGTGTTACCGCGACAAAGCATCGTCGATCTCGCTACGACATGAATTATTAATAAAAAAAATAAACAAACAATTGCGATACACCTTACATATGCAACACAGCTACGGCACATGCTTGCAGCCGTATGTATTTAACAATACAAACGCTCGAAAAGCATGGTTTCGGTATATGAATAATCGAGTGCACCGCGGAGAAAGGGGCTTTTACCCCTTGCACGATGTTTGCAGTACTTGTTTTCGCCTCGCGCGCTCGTCTACGACTCGTACTGAAAACATCGCGCTTGTGGTAAAAGATCCACTTTGTCTCCTTGGTACACAATGTACTATTATTTTTAAATATAAAATCAATCTTTGATTTTTTGTAAAACTTTTTTATAAATTCGTAATAATAGGTCAGAATTAGACATGTTTATTCACTGGTGCTGTATTCTAACCTCTTTCCAGTAAATGGTCATATGAGCTCTGTTCTTATAATTCACAAAGCAGAGTGAAAAATTTAAATCATCTGCTGAAAATTGCAAAATCAATTACTGTTAAGAATTGACAATGTACATTTTATCAAATATTTTCATAAAATAATTTCATTCGTTTTTTAAATTTTGCCAAAATTGAATTTTCTGTTTCTCTGTTGAAACAAACTTTGGTAATTTTTTGAGAATGTCACGTTAAGATGAACAAAAGCTTCGTGTATTTTCTACGAAATCGTAATAACAAATATAATACTCATGTGCACAAGAATATTATAATTTTTGTGCAACACAGTGATATTCAAAGTTAGCATACAATAAAAATCAATAATAAATCGTAATCTTTTACAGCGTTCCTGCAATATTATTTCTTGCAATTACTTCGAATATTATTATTCTACCATCAGAATGACATATTTTGTTAGTTGTAGCAATTGACACATTTGATTCGATAAAATTTTCATTTTACAGTTCATTTGAATTCTATAGTGTCGTTATTCGTCCATCCAATGGTTGGTTTACTCTACAACGTGGAAAATCGGATTTAAAAAGATTGGCTCGTATAATGTTCGGCCCCTTTCCGTCTAACGTTCAAGCCATCTTGTTAGACTTAGATGCACACACCCATATTCGCGCCGCCACAAGAATAATTAGACGTTTTTTTTTCTTCTCCTATTATCACGTACGTGTCAACCCACACCGATTGCTCCAAAGATTATAATAAAACGCACGTAGCATAAAATTCTCCACGACGGACACGACCTAATTGCACGTCGTATGTACCTGAATTCAAACTCATAGAAGAGTGGCAATGAGAGTGAGTTGAAATTAGTTATGAATGATCTTGATGTTAATATAACCTGTAATATTGAACGGAGACTATCGTTCAATGTATCCTCCAAAATGATAAGTACCCTGCGTAAATTTTTATAAATCCTCTTGTGTATTCGAACGTACGAATTTCGTACGTACGAATACACAACAGGAATCGTACGTACAATTTTCAAAAGAGGGTCCTAATAGACAACTTATATCTCGGCCATTTAAACATTTTTTAAATTTTATTGGGAGTACAAATTAATTCGGTCCGTTTTTTTGTGGTAAAAAATCCATTTATTTCAAAATAAAAGGTAAGAATAGATTAATCAAAGTGTTGTCCATCGCGGGTTACTACTTTTTCCCACCTCTCAGGCAATTTTTGAATTTCATCTTGAAAAAAAGTCTCGTCTTTTAAGGCGATCCAAGTTTTGAGCCAATTTTCGATTTCTGCGAAAGAAGTGAACCGGTGACCTGCTAAATCCTGCTGCATCCGTCGGAACAACCAGTAATCAGAAGGAGCAATGTCCGGAGAATACGGCGGGTGCGGTAAAATATCCCATTTCAGCGTTTCGAAATATTTTGTTTACGACTTTTGCGACATGAGGCCGAGCGTTGTCATGCAGAAGAATAATTTTGTCATGTCTTTGCTCGTATTCCGGCCGTTTTTCTCGTAATGCACGGCTCAAACGAATCAATTGTAGTCTATACCGATTGCCCGTAATGGAATAATGCCTCCAATTCATTGTCTTCGAATTTTTTTGGCTGTCCAGGGCGAGGCTTGTCTTCAACGTTGAAATTACCGTTCTTAAAGTGTCGAAACCATTTCCTACATGATTTATCAGTTGGAGCATCATCACCATAAACTTTAACAAGCATTCGATGCGCTTCAGCTGCACTTTTCTTCCAATTAAAGCAAAAAAGTAAAACTTTCCGCAAATGCTGCTTAGTTAACACAAAATTTGACATATTCAACAGAGTAAAAAACAAGGTTTTTAATGGAACTCCAAGCGATATAAACTGAATGTTATTGACAGATGTCTAACCTCTCTGAAACCACCGAAATCAGCTGTCACTATGAAACATTCATAACAGCCAGAGCCATCTCGTGAAAACGGACCGAATTAATTTGTACTCCCAATATTTGTTCATAAAAATATAATGTATTTGTGAAAAATAAATACTATTTTATATATATTTAATAGTCACGTGAAAAAAAAGGTATTTTTATACTTATTTTTCCGACCGCCAAGCTGGTGTAACGCCTTAATGAATTAAATGATGACGAAGATTATAATAATAATGATAAATAATAATAAATATAATACTAATCATGACTAACAACAGCAATAATAATAGTAATAATAATAATAAACAGCAACATCAATAAGGACGATAATAATGAGGATAATAATAATCCTATTAAATTCGCTTTTTTCAACATTAATATGCATCCCGAAAAATCTCCAACGGCAACGATAATCATCATAATAACGGTAATATAACCGTAGTAATGATAATAAAAAAAAAATAATAATGTTAATACGACAATATTAATCGGTATAATAATAATAATAATAAATTTGGTCTTTGCGAAATTAACCTGTACCCCAAAAATTATTCACAAGTACATCTAGCATATTGCAACTTTGTAATAAAAGTATTTCAATGAAAACCTTCACGCCGTTACTTTCGTAGACTTCCGGGAATGGAAGAGAAGAAGAAAAAAAAAAGAATTAAATAATTTGTGCCGGATCTACTTAAGAAATGGAGCACTAACTTTACCGTGACCGCGAGGGCCGAGCAATTTCACAAGATCCGTGATTCGTCTGGTTGAAAGAGAGGTGATCATTATAACGCGATTTAATTTGAACAGCAATTAATCGAATTAACGTGCGGACCACGTGCGGTGCTTGACGACAAAAGAAAGCGTTGTAATTCATGCGCAAGCGTGTGGTTGGCTTTTTATTATACTAGTGTTGGGAGCTTGTGTAATAGTGTTGGGAGCGTGAGCCATAAACGAGTGGATATTCGTGACGCCATATGGCCTAGTAAGAGTCCAGGTTACCAGGGGTTAACGAGTACGATTCAGGGTGATTAATATAAAACGGAGGCGACATGACGTTCCATCAACTACATTCGGCTCTATGATTTTGCGTTATATATGAGAATTAGTTGCAACCCGATTGCCGATGGAGCAATAATCGTAACTGACAATAAAGCGCGAACCGCGGTGAGATCATGGATGTTGGGGTTAGGTGGTATAGGAGTACGCGGGCGATAAGAGTACGCAGTTACGCTACGGACGAAACGGTTCGCCAATGGAAGCTAATTTTTGCTGTGTTTGGACCGCCTAACAGGGTTAGTTTCCTGACAAAAAAAATTCAGAGTGGAATAAAACGGGAGACCAGGTAAGTTTGAAGTTTTGGTTGCAATATCTTATTTATTTTTGACATTTCCAAAGCATTACAAGTTGAAAACAAAATTTACTTTCTTCAATATGCTTTCTTCAAACTACTTTCTTCAACTTATTGTTCAAAAAAACCCGACTGCTTAAAAACAATGAACTGAAAAGGGAAAAACAAGTATCACAATACCTATATAAAATTCGACTGAGTAATAGTTTAAGGTGCCGCATGCGGTGGCAAACGTAGTTTTGGTAGATCTTTCTGTGCCAGTAGGTAACAAAGTATTGTTTGTCCCCGCCTGCAGCACCTTAAAGCATTGCTCAGTCGAATTTTATATAGGTATTGTGATACTTGTTTTTCCCTTTTCAGTTCATTATTTTTAAGCAGTCGGGTTTTTTGTTTTTATAATAATAATTTTATTTCAGACTTTTTAGTTTTATTAACCGACAAGTTATCAACCGACTTGATACATTCTTGCTAGAAAATGATAGTTCGGGCGTCCCGATATATTATAGGTACGCTTTTTGACAATTTGTGTTAAAACAGTAATATAAACGTGATATGATGCATATATTTTTGAAATGGTCTTTTTACTAGCTTTCATTTGATACCCATATTGCTATGGTAAGAAAAAAAAACAAGCCCCCCTTTTTTTTCATTTGCGGGCGCCATTTTCAAAATTTATATAGCCTATGTCACTACCACAATTCTGACGAATTCAATGACACCTCATATGTCAAAAACCGTCCAGCCGTTTGGGCTGTAGGGCGTGCCAAAGAAATGGACATACATACATACATACATACATACAGTGACCGGCAAAAATTTGGGACCACTAGTCGAAATTTCTTACCGCACTAAAAGTTAGATAGCGGATTCAAGAATAAAGATCATTTAATTTCTCAAGTGGCGTTTCAAAAAGGACAAGTTTACCTTTATTTTGCTTTTTTATAAATCTCTCTGCGATTTTTTTTTCGCCCTGGTACGCACTTTTGAACGTGGCCATTTTTCGGCTATTTTTTGGCCGTCGAAAATTAACTGCAAGGTTTGTGGAAATTTTCTTCGTCCTTTTTTTATATGGTAAACTTAGAAAGGATATCAAAATCTACATTTTTGGTTTTTTAGAAAGTATCGTACGATTTTTTTTCGCCCCAGCATTCGTCATCGAAGAACTATAGAGTTTCAGAGGAAAAGTCAAGAAGGTAAAAAGTTGCATGGATTCACGCTGGAGTGGCCAGAATCTTTTGTTTTATTTTGGACATTTTTTTTTACCATTTTTGGTTGGAACTTTGATGAGTGGAGAGGCTCCACTTGAAAATTATGGAGTCTAGGACAATATATTAAGAAAGGAAATTTGTTTACATTTTCATTTTTAATTATCTACAATTTTTCTAGATTTTTTTTATTTTTGAAAACTAAAACGAATTTTTTTTTAATTAAAAAAAAAATTGTAATTAAAAATAAAAATGTGAACAAATTTCCTTTCTTAATATATTGTCCTAGACCCCATCATTCCCAAGTGGAGCCTCTCCACTCATCAACATTCCAACCAAAAATGGTATAAAAAAATATCGAAAAAAATTCGGAAAAAATTCTCGCCACTCCAGTGTAAACCTATGCAACTTTTTACCCTCTTGACATTTCCTCTGAAACCCTATAGTTCTTCGATGACACCTTTTTTTCTAAAACATGTCGTTTTTAGCTAAAAATGCAATAATGGAGCGAAAAAAAATCGTACGAGACTTTCTAAAAAACAAAAATTTAGGTTTTGATATCCTTTTTAAGTTTACTATGGAAAAAATCGAAGAAAAAATTTTTCCACAAACTTTGGAGTTAATTTTCGACGGCCAAAAAATAGCCGAAAAATGGCCACATTCAAAAGTGCGTACCGGGGCGAAAAAAATCTTACAGAATTTCCTAAAAAAAGCAAAATAAAGATAAACTTGTCCTCTTTGAAACGCCACTTGGGAAATTCAATTATCTTTATCTTTGAGTCCGTTATCTAGCTTTTAGTGCGGTAAGAAATTTCGACTAGTGGTCCCAAATTTTTGCCGGTCACTGTACATACGCTCGAAAAACATTACCCTCCTTCTGACGCAGTAGGGTAAAAATGAAAGTAATTGGGCGTCTCAGCAATAAATGCTTTGTTAAAAATGTCCAGGTCGTATAAGAGTACGCAGTGCTTAGGTGTGTAGGAGTACGCGCGTACTTATACGATTGTTGTTAAAGATTATGTGGTAATTATGCATAAGTCGGGCACCACCCCAATTTCGATGTTAAAATTTTTAGTTAGCATAAACTACTTTAAGTGGTCACCACTAATGATATTCCGGCGGGGGAGGCTGATATTTTTCGTTAATTCCATGTTATGGGGTTTTGAAGTTTCCAGAAACACGTAATAAAATAGAGCATTTTCGAAAATTTCGACGCTTATATTGTGGGTCGGGGGTAGGGAGATTAATGGGAGGATTCAATGATGAAAGAAATTGCAGTGGTCACTTTCCCCACTCCCCCTTCTCCAGTTGAAAATTCGTAAAAATACACGATTTCAAAGACGAAACTAAAAATCGATCAAAATTCGTCTACATTTTTTTCTAGCTATTGTTATGAATAAAAGTGCGTGCGTGCGTGTGTGTGTGTGTGTGCATATGTGTGTGTGTGTGTGTGTGTGTGTGTGTGTGTGTGTGTGTGTGTGTGTGTGTGTGTGCATATATGTGACAAAAAAAATTCATACTGAGATATTCATATTCTCACGAGATCACCTGTAATAGATAAGATACCTGGACACGTGAACACAACAATGCTTGTGTTTACGTGCTGTACCAATGTACTTTTATTTTGAATTTGAGATCAAACCAGCAACTGTTGGTTGTTATTATCATTTACAAAGTCATGCGATTTTTTTCTACGGTTTAAGGTGAATACTTAAATCAGTAGTAAAGCGAGCATGGCTTTGTTTTTATAAATTAAGTGATTTTCCACACCATAAATTTTCATTTTCATTTCATATGGTAACACAATTTTTTTCTATTGAAATGCCCTATTTTATCACGTATTTCCGGGAACTTCGAAAGCCCATAACTTTTTATGGGGGGATGACCGCCGCGATTTCTCTTCGGCATTGTATTCGGGGAGGCTTTTTCTATGAATTTATCCGAACAAACCCCCCACCCCCGACATAGGGGTTGAAATGCTGAAAAATGTCCTATCTTATCACTTGTTTCCGGGAATTTCAAAACCCCATAACTTATGAAATTAATAGAAAATGTCAGCCTCCTCCGACGTAATATCACTTACTATAATGAAATCAACGACTTCATGGCAAAAAAAAATGTTCCCATCGAAATTGGGGTGGTGCCCCACTTATGCATAATTACCGATTATGTTTTTTTTTTACTTTTAGCATGTCCCGAAGAAAACGGGCTACCGACCGAAGTCTATGGTCAATTACGGATCTTGAAAATGTAAGGAAGCGAGTTAATGATGGTAAATCTATAAGGGCGATAGCACGTTCATTGGAAGCGACTAAAGCCACTCTTCGAAAGAGGCTGAAGATATCCACACCAGCTATACTACGGCTCTAGGGAGATACGAACACTCGAACTCTCAAGCTCCCCAACTCTCCAACCCTCTAACCCTCCAACCCTCCAATTCTCCAAATCTCCAACTCTCCAGCCTTCCAACCCTCAAACCTCCGAATCCTCCAACCTCCCAACCCTCCAACCCTCAAACGTTCCAACTCTCCAACCCTTCAACTCTCCAACCCTTCAACTCTCCAACTATCCAGTGCTCCAGCCCTCCAGGTCTGCAGGTCCCCAACTCTCCAACTCTCATCCAAATGTGGGCAACTTTATTTGCGATTTATGTGTCGATTGAGGTTTGCGTACTCTTATCGACCCTCGTACGTAGTCTTAAACGTCCGTATGTCTAAGAGTTCGCAAATCCCTTTTGTAGTTTTTAGTTTGTAATTAAAAAAAAAGATTCCTAATTGTCGCGCATAATTTAATTAGAATGCTAGATATTCTTTCAATTAAAAAAAAAACGGATTCGTAAAACGTATCTGTGTGTTTTTTTTCACCGTTTTGAAGCTTAGGTGCTCCTATACCACCATACTCTAGGCGTGACTACGATAAAACGTCGCATGGTCTTGAAATTTGCATCGTTTTAATGCAAAATTTCTTTGCAAATTTAGCTTGGGAAACTTGAAAAAAAATAACCGACAAATGTTTGAGTTATTTTCGTAGCCTTTGGGTGCCGAAAAAAATTTGGGTCATACGTTAATGATGTAAAAAAAAAATAGCTTTTCGTTGCATTTCAACGATGCAAATATTAATATTTTAAAGTTACTGTGATTCCCCTGAGAATTGGTCTTGCAAAAATCTCCCTAAAGAAATTCCCTGAATTTGCGAAAAAAAAACAAAGTTCTCAACATTTTTCTTTTTTCCTTGGATAATCGTTTAAGTCTGAAGATTGGTAAAGGTTGAAAAAACTTGGAGTAACTACTGATTTAAAGAATCGATAGTATTCAAACAAGAAAGGTAAAGAACGAATCCGCACGACGAGTCAAATGGCTGGTTTGAATCAAATGAACTCTTGTTTGAATATGGGCCTATTAGACTTTCATTAGATAGTCGACGGAATGATATATTCACTTTAGTTCAATGTTCCGATCGATTATACTTGAATGTAATGAGGAAACTGTATATTTGTCCTAATAAAATCTTTTCTATTTAGACAAAATGAAGAATGATGAAGAAAAGATGGATGAACCACGTCTATTCAATTTTGATTAGACGTTCTTCATTCACTACAATGAAATTATAAATTTAATTTAAACAAATGTTTCATTCCGTCACAATAGGGTATTGTTTCTAACAGAAAAAACAGCGTTTAGCTCCGATAGTATTTTCTAGCCTGACAATTTTATTCATTCTCTAAAGGAATCTTCTAGCTTTTGACGTTTGCACATTTTGTGCCCATAAGAGGGTTGGATAAATATAGAAAACAATTTTTATTTTTCACATATACATTCTGTTTTTATAAAGAAATTAAAAAAAAGGGAATAAAAAAATTAAAATTGGCGGATATATGTATTCTAGTAGGACCCGCTTTTCAAGCTGGTGGACAAAATATCTCGAGATATACTGAACCGAGTATGACGAAATTTATAACTCATATTCTTTATAATATTATCTAGGATGTAGCATAAGATTTTTTTTATTGGATGTCGCGCTCATTTTTTATTAATTATTAAAACTCACAATTTTGATAAATATCAGAGTTTTTTTTTCATACAGCTGTCATTTCTATAAAACAATTAAAAAAACTGTCTCCATGCTCTACTTTCGCTAGTACCTTTCTTTCCATGAAAATTTCGTTTATTTTTTAGACGATGCTTGACAGAGAAAAAAATTCCGCCATCGGCAAGGATTTTCAAATAAGGGTTCTACTACACGACGTATATCACCGTCATTTTTTATTTCTTTTATTCGGTTTTTCTTCAATTTGTTTATAAAACTATAATGTATTTGTGAAAAATAAACAATTATTTCATATATTTAATAGTCAAGTAAATTTTTTTTTACATTTGTATACCTATTTTTCCGAGCGCCAAGGTGGTGTAAGGCCTCGAAAACTTCTACACTCATATTTAGAACTCAGGAAATAATAAAGAACTCAGTTCAGTCAAGCAAATCCTTTCTCCTGATCCAGTCTATTCGTATCAAACTCCTTAGGGCAGTTTTCTCGACGAGATGATCAAATATATAACTTTTGCTCTTTTAACAGTACAGGTTAGGACACAATAGACAGAAAGTCAGTTGACGCACGACAACTTTGAAAAAAAAGTGGGAGATTTTTGGTCTATGATCCGATAACACGTACCTCGTACGCTCTGAAGAGAAGATATAGTTCCCTTGGTTTTGCGTCCATCGGCAGGCCGCTCACGAACAAGGTGCGCACCTGCAAACAAAGAAGAAGAAAGAAAACATGAACAAGTTGAGAAAACGATAATTGAGTTAATTAAGGTAATGGGCGACAGTTCCGAAGATATAGGGAGAATTAGCAAGACTCCTACAACGGAACGAGAACGGGAGATTCCATGGTGGCTCAATGCGAGAGGAGTGGATTCGAAGTACCATTTTTTTCTTCTGCTCTTCGAACCTATATATATATATATATATATATATATATATATATATATATATATATACACACTTCATTTCCGGTAGATCGAAGAATTGATGGGTTCGTTATCAATCGACTAATGAACTCCTTCGGTGATTGGGGAGATCAGGCGGGAGCTTTTCAACGAAGCCGACAACTTCGAAAAAGCGTCAAATATTTTAAGAAAAAATCGCTCGTAATTAATCAATCAATGACGACAAATCGTTTATTCGTTAATTAAAATTCTTCAAATTAATAATCAATGTTTTCCTTAACAACAACAACAATAACAACAACAAAAATACTTGTTTCAACGTTCTTAACGACGATTTTAAATAAATGCATCAGCTAAATGTCAATTGATTTTCTACAAATAATATTCTCTATTCTGGCATTTACAATTTCAGTATTTTTTATGTTCATGCATAAAACATCTCTAAGCTACAAATAAATCGTTTCTATGGCCGTCAAAAAAAAGTCTAAAGCAAAAGTCAATGTTTATCGCGATGAAAAAATCGCCTCTAAAATATTGCTAGCAATTTTTTTCGTCTCAATGAACAATCGAGCACTGTTGTTTCTGAAGCGTAAAAATAAATCACCGTTCGGATGCGCGGAGTGATTTATTCGCATAACGTATAAGAACGACGAACATGGACGACACAATACGAGATCCAAAGGACAATGGTTCCCGGATGATTCGATCTGTTCCGATCAGTAATTCTACGGAATTACACATTATAAATACACATACATATAAACTGGTAAATTGACCATGTCGTTCAATTTTCATTGTTCTCCCTTCCCATTGATCATCATACTGCACCTCAGAATTCATCTCGCTCGGCAATATTCTATGACGTTAATATCATCGATCGTTCAATTTTTTTTTTGCTGAGCATTCAATATTAATGTTGCAAGTATTATTATGCGCACAGTGAAATTTTTGGCAGTTCGTTAACCGTTTACACAATTAATTAGTACTCGAAGAGTAGGCGATTGGGAATTGGGTCATTAAATTCTTTTTTTTCCCAACTATGACAACGAACATTTTTTTTTTCAACAATTAACAACGACATAGCACTTTGAAATTGTTGTTCTGTTCGGCTCGGCAAAAACGCGCCGAGAGCATCCGAAGTTATCCAAGCGCTCTGTGACGTCACCGTTCGAGAGCCGGTATAGGAACTACTCGTGTAGTACGAGTATTCTGTCAACAATGGCAACGACACAATCGTATAAGGCTTGTTTCGTTCCTCTTTGTATAAATACAACGAAAAATGACCCTAATAGGTATTTCTGAATGTGCCACAAGACATAAAACGTCGAAATCAGTGGTTCGATGCAGCACGACGTGTCAACCCGAAATCATCGTTCACTTATTTTTTATGTGAAGACCACTTTGATGTCAGTGTAAATGCGTTATAACATTAACTATATTGAAATCTTTTTGTTCAATACGTCTTTCTCAAAATGCTTATGATACGTAGCGATAATGACTGATACAATTTATTAAGCTTCTCCTAACCTAAAAATTTTCAGTTATCCACGGTCGGTAAATTACTCGAATTTCTTTTCACAAATTCACTTTCACACATCGTTGCGTGAAAATTAAACTAGTTTTCGACTTCTTCAGAAAGCTCGAGATGTTTTCAGATGTAAAATAACACCGAATTTCACATTTGTGTACACTGGCGTGTAACTCGTATACATAGCCTATTCGGTTGCGTTCGAACGATGACGTCACAAGCGCCAGCGCCGATAGCGTGGCATTTCGCGCCAGCATCTACAATTTGAATTATCGTGATATAAAAACATTTAATAATTATCTTTAGAATTATTTCAAAGAAAAACCCTTTTGACATTCCGTTTAATTATCACAAAAGATCGATTGTAAATTTAAAAATCGAACTTTTTTTTTTAACAACTCAATTCGCTGAAATTGGTGTGTGGAGAAGATCCCTATATAACGTGAAGAAGAGCCTACGGCCGAAAATGAACTTCACGAGAAAGCTGAGGGATTATTTTATGACTCTGGTATCGCAGAGTAATCGTCAGGTCATTTAGTCATAAAATTTCTAAGCTTAAAACTTTAAACACGTTTTTCTGAAAACCAGTTTTTCGTTATCCTCGTACAAGATAACTCAAAACTATCTGATCGATCATTTTAAAGCTTTTCACACTTTTCGATAACATAAATAGCATCTATGTGAATCGAAAATTCCTTAAAAATTATTTTGAAAAACTACTTTTTCATTAACAGATACTACAGTAAAAATTTCATAAAAAATGGAACATTACTTCAAACACGTACCTGTTTTCGAATTTTCACTATTCTTTGGATTTTTTAGGTTAACATAGAGTGTGTGGATCTTAGAAATCTAAAACTTCTTGGTTCTGATGTTTTAGATCAACGCACCAGACGCTAGGTTGTACGCCGTGTAACAACTCAGGCAATAACTGTTTCTGAGGCAAGTGTCATACAGTCACCATTTTTAAATATACATTTTTTTTTGTGGAAAATTAAAAGATGTTCTAATATGTACATAAAAGACTAATGATGTAAAACGAATAGGATAGACACAGAAGATCTGGAAAATTCATTTATTTTCGGCTGCCTAAAGGGACCTCTCCTCCTAGTATTTTCAAAATAAGCGATCGGAGAATTCCTGCGCGTAGGATTATTGCTAGAATGTAAGTTGCAAAATGATTGCCAATGCCGGAAGTAACGGATATTCGGCAATATTGATCGAGAGCTAAACCGAAACAATAACGTCAAAGTTTCCATCGTTGGAATGCATCGGAAATTATTTTTTTTACATCGCTCAATTTTTTTCTGGTTGACTTGGGCTACGAAACATTATTTTTACGTATCTTTATGAGGGATTTACGACCTAAATCTGCAAGAAAAAAAGGTCTTCGACGATAGGTAAGATGAAGAAATGAAAAAAAAATCATTGCATTCGGGCGATGCAAACTTCAACGTCATTAAAAACTTTTGTTAGGCAGGCGGTGTAAGGATTTTTACTAATCTCTCTTTTTCTCTCTCTCTGGCTCTCTCCATCTCTCTCTCTCTCTCTCGCTCTCTCCCACTCCTTGTCAAGTTCTATCGGTGAGGCAGCATAATAACTAGCGTAATTGCTCTAAAGTATGCTCGGGACGCGAGACACGCGTCATACACGGTGATTCGCTTATTGTTTTTCTTTCGTAGACAAGGCCACTGTAACGACATATAGTTAGAATTAGCATGTACTCGAAACCAACTGACTATAACTCCGTCCACTGTCTCCGACGGCAGTGATTATTTTTTTCTTCTTCTTCAATTCTTTAAATTTAACCTCCGTTCGTAAGCAGCTGAAGTAAAAAAAAAAAAACCAGCACAAAAAAGCCAATTACAATGGAATTTACAGACTGAGTCTATGATCGCAGCACATTATCCGTTATTTTCAAATAAAATTGAGACTTGTTTCTTGGGATTTTCCATTGTTACAACTATCGTCAAGCCCAACCTTGATCGTGGCAATTCTGTCACGATTTATCGTCTCTGCTGTGCAATCATTTTGTCTCACGCAAAATAAAATAATTAAGCAATGAAAAATACAACTTTGTTCCCACTTCGGCTTTTATCGTGGACCTTGTACTTTTCGAGGTATGAAGAATTTTTTCCAAAAAGTTGAACTACATCCTACCAAAGAATTGAATAACTTTGCGGATAAAAATTGCCAAAAGAATGTAATGGAAATCAAATTAAAGCTCAATCTCGCGCCTTTGCAGACTCTTGGAAAATAAATTGCCATTGCTATGTCTCGGGAAAAAAATACTCGCGACTTTCCGACAGTAGGACGAAAGCAAAAAAAGTTAAACTGAAAGCTCAACATGGTTCGGTGAGTGCGAACAAAGTTGCAGAGAATTAAAAGTCCGCTTTAAATTGCTACGTGGGACATTCGTAAATGTATTTTTTTTTTTGGCTGGCCTATCGACCTTTTTTCCTCGATTGCAAATTTTCTGAACGACAGTATTCGTGTAAAACTCGAAAAAGAATTGTGCCAATGACACAGGTAACAAATAATTAGCGGTTGAGGTCATTTCTATTCATTATATGCGTGATAACGAAGTCTTTCGATACGGAATTTTTTGCATTCAAATGAGACAAATTTCCCATTAGCGATTCATCGTTGATGATTATCCTCCCCCCATCAGTGGTCACCACATTTTTTGTTATACTCCTCCAAAACGCGTAAGAAAAGAATTTCGTTGATGAACTTTCGCCAACATCAACGAGCGTGTTAATCGACCTCTTCAATCAAATACACGTTCATTTTGAAATTCTCACAATTTGGAGCAACCAACCATATTAAGGCCAGAGTGAGCTTGGCTTGGCAAACATAAGAAGAATATTAGCTACGAATGGGGAGGGGGGGGGGGGGGGGGGAGGAGGCGCGGAATGGGGGATTATTAATTCTAAGTCAAGGCTTGCGGCGCTGTAACCCGAGTACAGTATTTCGAGTGGTGCATGCTGCCAACGAGGGCTGGGAATATACGGCATATTGCTGTAACAACAACGAACGGCGACACGACGTTAGGGCCAGTAGTGGTTGTCCGGTGTTCGAGGGTTCGCACGCGGTTGGCCCTCTTCGCTTTTCATTTGATATTATTCTGTATAGGACGTTTCACATTGAATAAGTGCAGATCCATGCACTTTTTTTCTTCGTACTAAACTAGAATAGTGTTGAATATTTTTTTTTGTATGGAGTTATGGGAATTTGCAAATTGGAGAAAATGCTTGATCGAATTTGCACACCACTTCTTCAACTGGATAAAATATAAGATGTAGAATATGAAAAATAAAATATAAAACATAAAAAATTAAATACAAGATATTAAGTATTAAGGAGGTACGACTACTTCCTCGGGGTCAACAAAGAAACTAAATTTATGTTACCCCACGGGTGTTCTGATTTATATTAAATTATGTTGAATATTCGTATTGTCGATCCTAAACTGCCGAATATGTGGTAAATATTTTATTTATTGCATATTTATTAATCAAAACTGAAAAATTAGACCCTGAATGACTCTGGAGTCTTCACGACGATTTCCAAGCAGTAGCGAGATTCTGTAACTCGGTAGTGACAGTTTTCGTTATCGTTAGGTAGCGATTGGCTGTCGCAAGCTAGCGACAACGAAAACTGTCACTACCGAGTTACAGAATCTCGCTACAGAGCTAGGTTATGCTTGTCAAACGAATCAGCTGTTACGCCCAACGTTGGCAAGCCTATGGGTGCTAGTCCGTCATTATGATAATATTCAATCGGAAGTTGAAATCGTTTTATAATGTAGTGCTCGAACTACAAGGTGAAGTTCGAATTTTCGATTTTTCACAATATCTATTATGTCTCATTTATCAAATTTCAGTTTTCCAACGGCCTTAGTTAGATACGTGAGCAGCAAAACCGTGATCACCACACTTACGATCGACCGTCTCCATAAGACGACGTGCTTCACTAGCTCAAAGTGCTCGAGTTTGCAATTTTATTACGAAAAAACTCAACGCTCAATATAGCTCAATTTTTTCCAAAGGGTGCATAATGTATTCGTCAACATCATATAAAAATGTCAGGCCTGAAAGTTGGATTCTTCGTAATGATCGTACCTCCTTAATTGAGATAATGCAGATGGTGGAAGAAAGGTGGCCGAAGAAATTCCTCAAAGAGGAGGCGAGAGAAGAATTAAATGGAAAGCCAACAAAATGGGGAGTGGAAGTCAAAGAAGCAATGGAGGATATAGAAGAGGGAAACATATGGAGTGCCATAGCAAACGACGATATAAGGGAAATGGAGAGAGTTGCAGAACGGGGGACGAAAACAAAAGTTGACCAAGAAATCCAACAGTATTGGAACAAAATTGAAAAATTGCCGTACTGCCCATAATACAAAAGCAGGAGGTATACCTTAGAGACGGAGAAGTACTAGGAGGATGTAAATATAATGGGCGAAACAAAAGAAACTTGGGCAAGACTGAGGTGTGGGAATTTGGGGATGGAAGGAAATAAGAGATATAGTGACAACAAATGCAGCATTTGTAAAATTGAAGTAGAAAACTTAGTGCATAGTAGATGCGAGAAAGCTAAGGAAAAAATTTAAAAAGAAATAGTAGAAGATCTGGAAAAGTGGATAGGGGATAAAGAAGGAGAGCAAATCGATAGAAAGATACAGACTGTGCTAAAAAAAAGGAGCCTGTAACTGAACTATGCATGTAGAGGAGAGTGGGGTACAATGTGTCACGGGGCACTGTGAGCTAGATGTGATTTCTCGGAGTTTAGTAGCTCGTAAATTCCGATTTTTGTTATGTTGTACCGCGATTTATATTAAGTTTCGGCTGACCAAAAGAAAGTCAAAGACGATCAAGCGTCGGAAGATATCAAAGGCAAGCCAAAGGAATTGAGAACATTGAACCAAAGATGGCCAAACCAAAAGAAATATCAGTAAAAAATAAAACGCTCCTGTGATATTACGGATTTTATACTAATACTGATATACTGCTTTTGTTTGGCTCTGTCCTGTTATGTGTGAAAATCTGTTATCTATGTTAGGAAAAAATAAGAGTTTCAACAGCCTAATTGTACCCTACGTCTCGCAGTGCTTGACACACTGTACCCACCTATTTGACACATTGTACCCCACCCATAAGGTACAATGAGCCAATCCGTAAATTTTTTTCGATCTCATTATTTTGGTATTTTTAATCTTTTTGCAAAGAATATGGTAGCTTCATTGTATGCCCAAAGGTCTATAAAATCGGTTATGACCTTTTTTTCTAACCAGACTACTTTGATTAGAGTAAAAATTTGTTAGAAAAAAAAGTGACACACTGTGTCCCAACTTCCACTACATAAAGCACTTCGAGAAAGTAATTGGGAAAATAGTGAACGAGGAAACGAATGCGAGAGGAAATAAAAGGCAAAACGACAACAGAATATTAGTTAGAAATAAGAAAATTTTGTAAGGGGAAACGTTTATGTAGGGGAGGTTTTTTTCTGTGTAAACGCCCTGAAGGTGTATACCTGAAATAATAAATACTACTACTATTAAGTATTAAATATCAAATATAAAAAATTGAATACAAAATATTAAATATTAAATACAAAATATAAAAATAACAAACTCAAAAAATGGAATAAGGTGGGCACGTGAAAAGGAAAAGCCCCATACGATGGAACAGACAATAAAAAATAATTAATACATAAAATATAAAACATAAAATATAAAATCTAAAAATTCTTCATGCCAATTACCTGCAGAAATTTTAATTCTAAATCGCGTAGACGTCACGCACGATGACGTTTTCAGAACGGGTCTATGGAAACCTCGAATCGAAAAGTAATGCAATTCACACTCGAATGAAAGCTTATCACTAAAATTATGTTAAAGCTAACGCCAGAGAAAAATCGTATTTTGCGAAAAGATCGGATATCAATTCGACTTGTCATAGTCACCGTTTGAATGTCTTTGAAATCATTCGCAGGCAACGGCTAACAACTAAATCTTAATATGATGAACTTTTTTTTTCGTGCTACTATCCAATATTCCAACTGGGATGAGATTCAAGTAGCGGGATGGACCACCAGCAGGTCGATTAGACGAGGAATGCCTTGCATGTATATGTATGTTCCTGGGGCTGTACGAAAGGATCGATCCAACAACACCCTACTACTACCTGATTGCACAGGCGATGTCTACGGATGGGTTTACATCAAACGTTTGTTTATTCCCAAATGAGACGCCAATGGCTGATTCAGATGCTAATTACCAACAGACCGTGAGCTCTTAGTAGTCCTTCCACCACTTTTGCTTAATTAAGTTATTCTTTTCATGCCCCTTTTCCCGTTTTTTTTCTTCAATTGACCATTGGGGGTCGCTTTTGGTTTTGCGAGTATAGCCTGTTCTATGCTTTGAACATATTGTTGGCATACAGTAGAGCGTCGATTATCCGAATCAATTGGGACCGGACGCCTTTCGGATAATCGAAAATTCGGATAACCGTACAACAATATTCCGTGGACAAAAAAAAACGTTGACTCTTTCAATATGATAAAATATATATATATAAAAATACAGTGAACATTGATATGTTAATAATACAAGTACGTTTTTGGTTAATTGCAATTAATCCTTGTATCATTTAATGATACAGAACGGAGTTAAATATGTATTTAAAAATCGCGATTCGCATAATTGACGTTTCGGATAAGTGACATTCTGCATTTTTATTTGCTTCCCCGAATGTAGGTGGCCATTCATGATTTTATCTCGACAAAAGCAAAACACTCGTATTTTTATTTTATACAAGGTACGACATGCACGGTGACTAGTCAAAAGAGAGCTTCGCTATCAAAATATTCAAATACTCCTATTTTTATATAGAAAAAATAAGATTTGGTTCTAAGTTTTACAATCTGTAAAAAATTGATACAGGACCACTTTTTACTTACATTGATTCGCAGAGAAAAAAATTTACTGTAATTTTATGATTGTCTATAAATTCGGGAATGATTTTTTTTTCCCCACGAATTCTGCGTATTCCGCCGTGTTTTCGGACTGCTCTCACATAACGACTTAGTATGGCTAATAAATCAGTGGTACCAAGTGGTACGTAGCGTTACTATCTCTGTTCAGAGTAAGTCCTATCCCCGCAGACTAATCGCTCCCATTAGCAACAGAATTCTCATTAAAACATTCGGTAACTGCAACTTTTTTTATTTATCTAATTGCGAAATATGAATAAAAATGAAAAATAGAACGGTTATGATGCTTTTCCATAATAAATCACGCTAAGTCTGCCAGCTTTGGATTTATTTATTTACTCTAAATGGCCGGAAAGCTTGTATGATTTTTTTTATGCATAGACGCCTATGCGCAATATCTGAAGCGTATAAAAAATACTCAGCAGCGATCTAATAATCAAGTCGAATAATCATATTTTTATTTCTCATAAATCTTTCCGAATTATAATTTCCAGAAGTTTGCAGTTGATTCATCATTCCAACTTGGGGAAAAATAAATCGGTATTCGAACGAAGCTCCAAATATTCACAAAAATATTTTTTAAATGCCAAAACCTTTTTTTTTCTCTCCTGCTATGTCGAATCCTTCCATTTCCTGTGAACTTGTTTTCGCTTGTTAAGAGTCCTTTGGATGAAGCTTCGTTTACGTTCGCAAACAAAGATCGTGATGAAAATTCGTAAAATTATCAATCTCATTGAATGCTTCGTAGGCGATCACGCTCAAAATCCAAACGAGTGAGCAGACAAACATTTTCGTGCAGCCGGTAAGAATTTTTAAGGTAATAGGGTATACAGCAAAACCGCGAGCTTTTGCGGCCTCCGGTCACGTTGTAAACCAGCCTGTGCTCATCGAGGCTGAGCTCCGGTCGTTTATTTTTTCCCGACGGCCGGAAGTACGGTTCTCGGGTTTTCGTTCCTCTTCAACTCCTCATACGTCCCTTCACTCTTCTCTCACCTACCTCTTTTCGCATCATAATTATATCTCCTCACTTACCCACAAAATTACCGTTGATAAACGATTAATTTACCAACTGTTTATACTACGAGGGGTCGATTATTTATCGTATGAGCCGTTTGAATTTGTTTTTTAATTATAATTCAGGTCATTTATTATTTCAAATTCAATTGTTATCAATAACTTAAGGGGGGGGGGGGGGGGTTCAAAAAATGCATTTTTTGAAGCCCCCCCTTTTTTAAATTGTTATCAATAACTTAAAGTGAGGCTTCAAAAAATGCATTTTTTTTAATTGCCTAAAATTATAGTTTGAAACCTGTAGCATATGATGCAGTTAGTGATTTGAATACTCAAAAATGAGTATTATGAGGAAGCTGAAGGACTACTGTATGGTGCTGGAATAGTTGACTAGTCGGTAAGTCACAGAATCATACGTTTTTTCCTTGCCGAAACTTTAAACGCGATTATCTCGAAACTTTTTTTTTCAATGAGTTGAAAATCGGTGTAAATGTTTACTCAAAAACTATATGACAGATCAAGCTCATATTTGGCACAAGTTTTTATGATACTTATGTCCAATTGATGGACCTAAGACCGACTAAAAATTATTAAAATAAACATGTTTTTGGTTGGGTCAAAGTTTGCATTTTTTTCCGAAAAAATCAACTTTTTGTTCTGAGACCTCCCCTTTAACAAATTATCATTATTTGTCCAATATTATTGGTTCATAAAGTGACCACATGTATATACTGATCAATTTTTTTGTGCAGGCTGTTTCAGATAATCCTACGAGGTGCTGAAGTTCACACCGCATTCGGCCTTCCGTTCGGACAGCTTCACGGCGACTGGTTATATCTCCGCCATTTTTCACTTTTTTTAAGCAACAAAAGACGTTTTGAAAACTAGAATTATGTAATAAAAAGTATCTATGACCCTGAAATGATATACACATTCCTTACCCTTAACCCTTCGCGGTCACACATCCAAATTCAATCGTGGTGGTCATACTTGGGTCGATTCTACTCAGTCAGTTTTCAAAAAAGTATTGTGACTAAACTATCCGCCTGAAGTGGTTCAAAAAATTACGACACATGCTTTGAACTTTCTAGATGATGTAAGAGAAATGTATTTATAAGAAATAAAATGGCGATATGTTAAAAAAAATTCATAAAGAGGGGAAAACGCAAAAGACACTTTTTTGCGAAAAAAATCATAGTTCCGTGGATTTTCAACACTTTTACCTAAAATTTGGACTCGATACTCCTTAGATATGCTTCTTTTAGGGAAAAATAGTAGCATAGTGCACGTTCCAAAAAAGGCATTTATTCCGACATGTGAAGAGGGTAAATTTTTAGGTACGAGGATACTTCAAACTCCAGATAAGACGGTGAATACAGTCCCATTCGAATCCGGGAACTATTATATATTTACGCCAAAAATTGATCGACGGGTCGATTCTACCCAGGGTGACCACGAAGGGTTAAAAAAAATCATGAAAATCGACTAAGATTTGGCGTTCTACAGGGAGTGTCCCCCTTAACTTCATTCTGCGTTGATGCCCTTACATTATATTAATGAATAGTCATTTTTCGGAGTTCCGATCAGTTTTCGGCTCGCGGAGCGGAGCATCGAAGAAGTGAGCTTGCGATAAGGTCAATTTTATATAATTCTATATAATATATTATTTATTTTTATTCTATATAATATCTATATAATACATTATTTATTTTCTATATAATATATTATTTATTTATTCTATATAATATATTATTTATCTATATATATAATATATTATTTAAATTCAATTTTATATACGATATATATATTTTAGAAAATCACGGATTTTTTTGTCTGTTGATACAGTCATGAAAGCCCGATGGTGGGAATAATTTTAAAAAAATTGTCGTCTCAACATCCTATTGAAATATCAACGGAGTTGTGAGAGGTTAAGGACTTTCGGAACCGTTCTTTGGCTGCAAGTGTGGGGATGAAAAGACGAGGGGTGTAAATTAAGTAATGAGACTGACATCGTAGCGTTCGATCTAGCAACACTTGGAACGCGGGACTCGGAGAGACGGGAGGTGACCGTGTGATATGCCTTCAGTGCGAGTTTTAAGTCACTAGAGACATTTGGTTGTCCGTAGAGATTTTTTTCGTGAAACTATTTTTTCCAGTGCGTTCTGAAAATGCGTGACATCAATTTCTAGCAACGGTGTGCTATTAGGTTTTGCTTTAAACTTGGGCAAAGTACAACGGAAACTTTTGCAAAACTTCAGCAGGTCTACGGAGACAGTATTTCGTCAAGGGCCCAAAATTCGAAAAAGGGTCATGCGTGTGAGACGAAACATCATGAACAACTGGGTGTTGCATCACGACAATGCGCCTTGTCACGCAGCAATTTCAATAAACGAGTTTTTGGCCAATAAAAACATTCCTGTGGATCCTCAACCTCCTTATCCGCCCGACTTGAGTCATTGTGACCTTTTTCTCTTTCCGAGATTGAAAAATCACCTCAAGGGATGTCATTTTGGTACACTCGAAAACATTTAAACGGCTGTAACCGACCAGCAGAAGGCTATTCAAGTATCCGAGTTCCAGCAGTGCTATGAGGATCGGAAGAACCGTCTCTAGCGCCGTGTCGCTTCCCAAGGAAGTTATTTTGAGGGAGACAATATTAAATTGTAATTCTATTCGAAAAAAAAATTCAAAAAATCAGTCTCATTAGTTAATTTACACACCTCGTACAATGAGTTATCGACAGGGTGGCAACCCCTGGCAAATAAAATTTCATATAAAAATGAAGTATTATTGGGCAGTTTCAAACTCATGGTATTGTTGAAATTCATTTCTAAGCCGGATAATCAATAGTTATAATATTTTTCAATTAAATATAAATATAACGAAATTTTATTGAATAAAAATAAACGATAGACTTGGCAACAGCGACAGTTTCTGTCGTTGACACGACTGACTATCGCTGAAGCGTTATCGGTTGTAATATGTACATTTTAAACACCATTATGGATTATGAAATACTCGCTAGTTGGTGCTTCATTGTGAGTGGCTCACTCGACAGAATCAGTTAACGCGATGTTGCCACGTTCAATCTACAAGTTTCGTTGTTGTTCGAAAATAAATCATTTGAGCTCAAAATTTACATCTTTTTTCGAGTATTATTAGCAAACGAAGTAGAGAAACCACTTAATTATTTTACAAGATATTCCTAACACTATAATCACGATTAGCTTGATTCCTTATTTTAATCTCGGTATTATTTTAGTACCTACATGCCTATAAATAGTGTTTTTGAGGTGTCCAGGTCCATTACCCAATGGATAAAGGTCCAACTTGAACGTTAACCCTTCGTGGTCACTCTGGGTAGAATCGACCCGTCGATCAATTTTTGGCGTAAATATATAATAGTTCCCGGCTTTGAATGGGACTGTATTCACCATCTTACCTGGAGTTTAAAGTATCCTCATATCATAAAATTTACCCTCTCCACATGTCAGAATAAATACCTTTTTCGGAACGCGCACTTTGCTACTATTTTTTTTCCCAAAAGTAGCATATCTAAGGAGTAATCACGTCCAAATTTTAGGTAAAAATGTTGGAAATTCACGGAACAATGATTTTTTGAGCGAAAAAGTGTCTTTTTGCGCTTTCTTCTCTTTATGATTTTTTTTAATATGTCGCCATTTTATTTCTTGTAAATAAATTTTTCGTACATCATCTAGAAAGTTCAAAGCATGTTCCGTAATTTTTTGAAACACTTCGGACGCATAGTTTGGTCACAATACTTTTTTGAAAACTGAATGGGTAGAATCGACCCAAGTGTGACCACCGCGATTGAATTTGGATGTGTGACCACGAAGGGTTAAAAGTCTCCAATAGTATTAGGAGAGTCCATTCATTTTTAAACATTTTCTTGATAAAAATACGGCTATATTGTGAAAAAATGGTTGTAAATTGATCATTGAAAATATTGTCCATCGCTAGCCGCTACTTTATTTCAAATTCTTGGTATCACGTCTCCGCCTTGTGCTACGTAGTGGGCGCCATCTGGATTCCGATGAGGATACCTCTTCTAGGGAATCCGTATCATGTCCCGATCGGGATCAGATCGGAACTTAGGTATTCCTAACAAATTTCTGCACGGGACGCTAAAAAAAAGTTTTTTTTTTCTCTTCGGCAAAATAACATACTGAAAACCAAAGTCACGTGATGATGCTTTGACATAAAATTAGTAACAATATGACCCGATGGGCGTACTAGTTACGCCATCTCTTGAAAATCCCTCAAAATTAACGCACACACCTAAAAAGTTGTGAAACTGATGGATTTTTTTACAGTTAATGCACCATAGATTAACCTCTAGATGATATGAATTTCAACCGAATTGAAGCATTTCGATTTTAGTCTCGAAACACCTTGAGAACTCTCCGCGGTGTCTATGCAATATTTGGCTCCGTAATCTTCAACTCAAATTACACGCAGGACGAAGACGGGTGAGCTCTGTTGAACGTGCACCGGTGTATTCTTCCCTCGAGAAGTTTCTCTGCATTCATATAGGGTTGAAACATATTTTACATGTATACACACACACGTATCTTCATATCTTCGCATCAGATATTTATATATGCTGACGAGTTTACCGCCTTCGAGAGTGGAAGCTGCAAATCCGTTGAAAACGAAATCACTAAGCCGCTTAACATTTTAACAAATCGATCCGTAAGAGAAGTATCAGCTTTCTTAGAAAAAGAATCCTAACTTTCGGATCCGTTTGTTCACATTCTTCAATTAAAATTTAACGCAGATTTTTCGCTTAATTATATATCGGTACAATTAAAAAAAAAACGTCGAGTTTTATCGAATATCTCCGTCGAAAGTTACGGTTAATGCAGCATGCAGCATGCTCGAAACGATCATACCAGGTTAACATAATTAAGGAAGGGTAATATTACTATATTGGCGTCAAATTTCCAAATAATTTATCGACGATCAGTCAACTAGACGAGCTCCCTGTGTGAGCTTCCTCAATTTTCGTACTCTCGCGTAACGTTTGGCAAAGCTTCCTCGGAATAACCACGTTTTCCCAATTTAAGGGAGTTTACCAAGTCGTTTGGTGGTTAATGCCACGAAAACAACGACGAGACTGTGCACCAATATACCTTAAAGTCAACTAAATTCGCAGCTCAAATTTGATAGCGCGGTAAATGTTGGCGAATTCTACATCGAGTTAAAACTCTCGTCTACCGATACGAAGTGTTTACGAAACGACGACTTTAGTGGGAGATTTGGGGAAAAGATGATTGTCGAAGCAAGTCCTTATAATGAGGGTAGACGAGAGTTCGGAAATTATTGCAGTATGAATAGTGATTCACGAGTTTACACGCGAAACCATTGATTAGCTGATAATCAGAAGAAATAGAATTATTACGAAAGATCTACCATTCTCATCCCACCTTTTGCCAAGAACCAAAGACCCTTCTGTTTCATACCGAAAGTGTCTGCCGATTCTTTATTATTCTTGGATCTTACAATTACAGTAAACTTTCTTCAAACTGTTGGAAAAAACGTAGCGTCCATTTGAACGTAAAGTCCATTTGAAATGGAACAATATCTCATTGACTTTGGGCGGGAAACTTACAAGTTTATTTTTTATGCCAGCCAAAAACTTTTCCTGTAATAAAATGAATTGAAAATACCTCTGGTTCAAATCTAAACTATTAGGCGTGCAAATAAGATATCGGCCAAAAGGTCGACATCTTATTCATGAAAATAATGATTCGTTTACTTAAAATCAAGATACATTTTCATCGGCAAAGTAATCCCCGTTTGCTTCCACTCATTTCCTCGACATGTTAGACAGATTGTCAATTCCTTGACGATAAAAAGATGGTGGTTTTGAGTCGATAAAGTCACTGATTGAATTTTTTACTTGATCGAACGTTTTGGAGTTGTTATCAACAAAATGATGTTGGAGCGATCGAAATAAGTGAAAATTCGATGGGACCAAGTCTGGCGAATACGCCGGGTGTGGCAAAACATGCCAGCCCAACGAATCTAAAGCGTCTCTGGTCCTTTTTGCTTGAATGACAATGTAAGCGGACATGACCTGTGTAAGGCCGCTTGCGCTCAATTTCGTCATTGAAACGCTGCAGTTGGTATTTATAGCGCTCAGCCATGATGGTGTCACCAGCTTTGAGCAGCTCATGGTACAGAAAACTCTTGAAATCCCACCATATTTGCGGAATATTGGGTTTAGCGGTTGATCTGAATGGTTCACTCTGGTAAACTCATGATTTAAGTTTTTTTGGACTGTCATACAATACCCACTTCTCATAGCCAGTTACTATTTTTTGCATAAAGTCTTTCCTTCTGAAGCGAGTCAACAAAGACCAGGCTGTGTCGCGGTATCTTTAATACGCAAAGTCCGTAACTCCGGTTGTCGTAGTGCTTCAAAAAATTGATATTGGCTTTTACATGATAGGTCTGATGAACATGATTTCATCTTCCTCCGAACAAAGTCTATCGATGGACAAAAAAAATGACAACAGTGTCATATCGCGCACGTGTTACATTTCCGTTCTTTCCATTTCACCCATTTTCATAATGTTACTCGACAAAATAGTTTCCAGGGCCAAACAAAGGAAACGTTACGCAGAAATTAATCCTATGAATGATGTTAATGTATGTGAGTTTGGTGGCACATGCCGAGTGAACGAACCGCCAGTGGGAAAAAAGTTGCCAGTTTGCCATTGCACTCGTTTTATACGCAAAGGTCTAGCTAGGCCGGGACTGCATAAAGTGTTGCAAAGTTGTTTCGAAGCCATATATATGCGAGTGTGTTCACGTGCACTGAGAGATGGTAAGGCGTGGGGCTGGAGCCGCTAGAGTATATATACTACACGTCGGCTCCATTACAATTGGTTTGACCTCGCATGCTTTTTATTATTGATAGTGGGCTGTGTTGCCGTCTGTTCGACTACACGATCTTTTCCCCCACGCCCCAGCTCGTACGTGCTACATAAATGAGTACCGGGACCTATTTAGATATTCTCTAAGTCTTAGGAAAGACTTCGAAACTTCAACGTATTCAGCTTATAAAAACGCTTATGTATTATTTGGAATGTCGATAAGTGTATGCATATTTGGATCACAACCTTCTGACCTGAGAACATCGATTTATCACAACTTTCTTTTGTTTTCCAAAGTGGAAAAACTTTGATTTTGAAATTTGAAGCGGAAAACAGCTGATTCCAGCTCGAGATTGAAAAAAAATCGAGAGGTTCAAGCTGGTTTTCCAATGTACACATATTTATTTTGGAAGTTCATATTGATATTGGTTAACGGTGAAAAAATCCTGATAAAATGGAGTTTTTTTCGATTCTTTCGATGAGACGAGAGAGAGAGAGAGAGAGAGAGAGAGTGAGAGAGTGAGAGAGTGAGAGGATGAGAGAGTGAGAGAGTGAGAGGATGAGAGAGTGAGAGAGTGAGAGAGTGAGAGAGTGAGAGAGTGTGAGAGTGTGAGAGTGAGAGAGTGAGAGAGTGAGAGAGTGAGAGAGTGAGAGAGTGAGAGAGTGAGAGAGTGAGAGAGTGAGAGAGTGAGAGAGTGAGAGAGTGAGAGAGTGAGAGAGTGAGAGAGTGAGAGAGTGAGAGAGTGAGAGAGTGAGAGAGTGAGAGAGTGAGAGAGTGAGAGAGTGATGAGAGAGTGAGAGAGTGAGAGAGTGAGAGAGTGAGAGAGTGAGAGAGTGAGAGAGTGAGAGAGAGAGAGAGAGAGAGAGAGAGAGAGAGAGAGAGAGAGAGAGAGAGAGAGAGAGAGAGAGAGAGAGAGAGAGAGAGAGAGAGAGAGAGAGAGAGAGAGAGAGAGAGAGAGAGAGAGAGAGAGAGAGAGAGAGAGAGAGAGAGAGAGAGAGAGAGAGAGAGAGAAGGGAAATTCTGCGATTACGCGGAGATTTCGAATAATACGTAAACCAGGCGAAGGCTGTGCAGCAAAACGTCAAGTGTGTACGTAGCTATTACGTATGAGTTTGTGTTACCGCAAAACAGCTCTTTCTGTCTTTTGTACAGAAGTATAGTATATGACGGAGGAGAAGGGGGGGGGGGGGGGGGGGGGTCGAGTGTATAACCGCGGGTAACCTCTGAGCATGCTTTTGTACAGGCAACGTGGAAAAACAGTCCACGAGTCTGTTCAGTACGGGCTTTATCTACTTCGACCGCTGCGATCTGTATGGGCGATTCTTCGTCAACTCGTTCGTTCTCCTTTCCTACTCGGATAAATCATCTGCCTCGAAGGTTTCCTCTTCTGATCTTCGCCAAAAATTATGACTATTTTTTCAAATATTTTTCCCGATGTGAATAAGAGACCGTTTTTTTTTACTTTATTCTTTCCGATAGGGGAAGTTCGGGTAAAGCGAATACCCCGGGCAAAGTGAATACTCGCCACCGCTCGTAAGTTATGCATTTGCCGATCGCTACATTACTATAGCAACGTTCGCCCATCGTCACCCAGTATACGCGGTAAATACTTTGGTGAGTGGCCGTGTCACGTGCCGTCCAGGAGACGACGATTTGTGTTTTTGCTTGAAAAATATTGATTCATCAAGGTAAGTATTTTGCTAATAACAAGAAAGTTATTTATTTATCGTCCGTCGTTTTTGGGGTGGTTACAATGTATGTTTATGTAGCTTTATACACTGTATAGAAAATGAAACCCAAAGCAATAGTTTTTATTTGAAACGAGATAACATCAGGAGTGACCAAAGCGGGGGGCAAAGCGAGTAGGACAAAGTGAATACCGTATTCACTTTGCCTGGTGATCGTAAAGAATTTCATTATGTATAATAATCCGCATATTTCGTTTCAGATGGTAATAAATACGAAAAAAAAGATGACGCAAGGTTCTTGGAGTGCAGACGTCATGCAAACAGTAATAAATTTATGCAAAGCTGGAGAATCCATCAAAGGAACAGCCAAAAAGTACGCGTTACCATACGCTACCTTATACAAATCATTTTGTTAGTAAATTACGTTTTCAAAGATTTCTTTGTTGTTATCCATTTTGCTCTTATGCCGAATCCACTTTTCCCAGGGGCTCGGGCAAAGTGGATACTTTGACATTTTTTGTTACTTGATTTATAACAAGTAATTAAACTAGAATTAAGGGAACATTGTTAACGCGTTTTGAAAGTTGATTAAATAAAGACTAATCTCAGATAATTGTTTTAATTTTCTCTATTATAAATTATCGGCAATAATCACGGAAAGCTTAAGGTGATCACTTTGCCCGGACTTCCCCTAAACCCTGTTGTAACTGTTGTTTCGTGTCGATCAGTTTATGGGAGACTAACTTCAAGGCAACATTTACAACGATGAAAAAATCGATTTTTTCTAAACGATAGAACTATATATGTAGAATATTTTCCCAAAGTTTCAGAGCGATATTCGAACGTTACAGCCCGTTAAATGCAGAAGTTATAGCAGCCAATCCAGGGCTATTACAGCACCCTGCATCATTGCACCCCAACGTGCAAAAGCACACTCTGCAAATTTACAAAGACTTATCTAAAAATGATTTATTAGAGAGGTGTTTGGGCGGCGACAGGCAAAATGCAAATGAAAGTTTTTATTCGACAGTTTGGCGTCTTATGCCGAAGCACCTGCATTCTGGTCTAAAAATCGTAGACACCGCAGCTCATTTGGCAGCCGATTTATTTAACCCGTCACGGTCATACGTTGTGGCAATAACACTCTGGTCACAGGGGGGTCGCAATGACCCCAGCCATGTTTAAACGATTGCTGCGTTGTCCGTATCGTTCCGGACGACTCATAATAATTCAGGATATTAGTTTGAACATTCTAGAATGTGGCATTTTCGATATTATATTTGAATAAAATTTTAAAATGCCAAAAAAAAATTAGCAAGGGTCAATGCGTAAAAAAGCCCTTTTTTACAAAAAAAAATATCATAACTCTTGCAATTTTCGATTTTTTTCTCATAAAATTTCAGGGTGATACTCTTGAAATTTGACAGTTTAAGGAAGAAAAATAGCTCCATAGTGTTTCAAAAAAGGTATTTATTCTTATATCTGAAGAGCCGTTTCGGAGTGAAATAAAGAACGATAATCATGAAAAATCAACGATTTATTATAAAAAGGCAATCGAATGTTTTAAATTTATCTGCTGGCCAATTAAAGACTTCCGATTGGCTGGTGCAGTGATCTGAAATGACGACTGCAATTATATATGGAATACCTGAGATACGAGAGCTTCAGTATCGGAGCTCTCAGCTCTGATGATGCAGACTGTAACGTTTGCGAAACGTCGGCATAACGGTGATCCTCAACCCGGCCTGCATCCGGAAGCCACATACTGTTGTAATAACATAAAGAGCCGTGAAAGCCTTAAAACTAAAATATTCAACGTTTTTTTTTCTAAGAGTAGTCTTAGAAAATTTATATTCCGGTCGACGTTTACCGTCATTTTTACGTTTGAGGTTATGTTTTTGACTCGAAATACAAGTGCTGCGGCAGCCGATATGTACCGTTGCGCCGGCGTGTCAGACGCGTGTACTAAGGACTGCGGGCGTCGACAACAAGTAGTCCCTTCGGTGAAATAGACAGTGTCCGAAAAATGAAGGGGAATGGAAAAAATCGAGATCTCACTGTACTGTCATCATCGTATTCTAACCTCACCAACGTAATTTTCATATCAGTGTACATACAAATATATATATCAATATATCTATCTATAAATTATATATACCGTAAATCGGGATAACTTTGGGACACTTTTTCAGGTTTTTTATGACTCCTGCCAATATATATTAAGCTAGGTAACTGTCACTTTTCAAGTCGGCCGGACTCATAACTCAAACAAATTTCAACCGATTCACTTGAATTTTTAACTGTATATTTAGAATTACATTTTCTGAGGCACTAGTAGGATTTTTTTATTATTTTGCATAGCTCCTTTTTTATAAACAATTTTCTGGCGATTTTCTCATGGCATTTTATACTTTTTGTTTTCGAAATGCGCCATTATGACAAAAAACAATATATCAAAATATTCCTACGTACTTCTATAGCTATTCTTATATATAATCGAAAAAACTTTAGTGTCTCATCATAACTCAAAAATTATAGGAGCTGTTGGTCCGGCCGTTGACCTTCCAGAAATAAAGGCGTCATCGTAAAGATGCTGCACAGTCATCATTTTGACATGTTTCGCTGTAAAAAAATAATTTTGTATAGTCAATTATGTGTATAATAAAACGCCTATTTTGTAATTCCGATTTATTTTATGGTTTCTCTGAAAAAAAAATTACAAAATATGCCCTTTTTTGGCCTCTAGAATGGCCTAAGGCCTTAATTACTCAAGTGAATTTAAAATTTGTTTGTAAACAGTATTAGTTCTTGAACTTTGAAAATTTCCCGTCGGTCAATTCGAGTAGGCTGGTCGATTTTCTGGACGATTTCATTCTTCGGATAAACAATTTCGTCAGGCTAAGCTGGGCATTTCCGGTTATGGGCAGACTTCTTCATCGCAGAGATAAGTACTTCTTCGACATTTTTTTATCTCAATGATCCGTCCCCGGTAAAGCTCACCTTTGTATGTCATCTGAACATAGTCGCCCACCATAAAGCTCTGATAGAAATTTGAAGATTGTGGGGATGGCGTTGATGGAGTAAGCTGTTCTTCCAAATCACTTCGGGACTGTCCCGATTTTACCGCACTCAGTGTTGAAAATTCACACCTTTCAAGTTATGAAATTAAATAACAAAATCAAAGGTATAAATAACACTTTAAATAGATGCCAAATAATGTACTTCTAAATACGCATACCTGCCGATAGTGAAATGTTTCGAGTTTTTCGAAGGTGAGTGAAAGTTTAAAGACAAACTAAAAACGCTTTAACGAACGATGAAAAATAAGATGGACTGCCGTCGGACGTCAGTACAACTACAGCTTTAAATATTTGCCGCGAGGTAGTAGCAATGCCAACGTATGCAGTTGCGGTGATTGCGCTCCAATTCATAGGGTATGGTGTTTGTGGAAAATTCAAAAGTCGAGTATTACGCAATGTTCCAAAGTTGTACCCCTAGTCCCAAAGTTATTCCGGTTTACGGTAATCATAGACTATATCTATCAATATCTGTCAATAAAATTAAGAAAAAAAAAATCGGATCCCCCAGATTGGATATTCAGTATTTTAAATGGTGTGACTTGTATGGCGATTATATGAACGTTTAAAAGCGAGCAAAGAGTCGAGAGAAGCCAGCTGTCGCGAAACTCGCTCTGTACTCACCGCTATTATGCATGAAGCGGAAATTTGACGTTACCTCGACTCTTATAACCTGACGCATAAGTAACTTGAATATTCTAGCATTGTACCTGAGAGTCCTGGAGTTATATACGCTCCAACGTATATCAGAAAATTTCCCGACCACTTTATATCACAAGGTTCACCCGTGGCATCAACCCAGGGTTGATATTCTTTACGTTTATGTCGCGGAAAATTGCCCGACTGTTACTTCCTCGTGCAGTGGAAGTAATCATACTCCGGGAAGAGTGCAATACGTCGAGCGTGTATGAAACACGATTGACGGGAATTACGAACAAGTCTACTATTGGTCGAAAACTGCGAAAATGGAGTTTTCTCATTGTTCGTTTAATTGCCAATCAAGCGAATGGAGAAAATCACTGTTTTTCATTCTATCGGAAATTGTGGGTAGGTAAAAATTCATTGTCACTTTTGGTGCTGAGTATTATTGGATGTTTGGACAAAAATGAGTGCACTTTTAGTGAGTAATGTCCGTAGGCTATAAATATTTGCTCAGAGTTTCACTTCTACTAGTACCTGTATCTGGCCTGTACTTATTCAAGAAATATTTCATCCCCAGCTGTATTTTCTCACAAGGGAAACAGCTAGACTATTAAAAGACGAGATTTTTTTTTTTTGCTGATCCTACAACTCTCGCGACGTTTAACGATTATTTCCCTGCATTATTGAGTCGGTGAGGGTACGTAGGATTAAACCCCGTGTATTTTCAACCTAACTTTCATTTCGCGTGAGGCCTTTCCATTTCCATATTTAAGGATGTCTGACGTTCTTAAATACATGTTCTAGATGTGAAGTAAAATCAGTTGTGGCAAAAAGGCCCAAGCCCCTCGACCAAGCATCAAATGTTCAGCTAAGAGGGTTCATTTTTATAACGATCGTTGCCTCGGTATTTGTTAAAGAGGTTGAGGTGTTAGCAGAAATATGATAAAACCTATTTGAATTCCATTGTAACCTGTAAATTATAATGTCAAAAAAATTTGGTAAAATTTTCGTGTCGCTTAGAAACTTGGTTATTGAGAAAAATCCATAATAATGCAAAACTAAATTACATGTAAGCTTTCGGGAATCGAATGACGTATCGTGATATCTTGCAAGGAACATGATTTAAGTGTCCACCTTCGATTTTGTCGAAACTCATATATGTGATAAAGCATTGAAAACTCTTACACACGTATTTTTTTTATCGGTGGAAATTTAGTTTTGAAGGGAGAAACCACCCCTCAAATAAAAAGGCATGTCAACGGCTCATTTTGCAGTTTCATCCACAAGCAATCCACCGATTAGAATGAAACGAAAACCCAAAGTTGTTCTAATGTAGAGTGAAGAAAAAATCCGCTATAGTAGTATTGAAAAAAATCAATTAAGCGGTAACCCCTCCATTTGCCTTTTCCTTACCCCACTCTTAGAAGGGTTGCATGGAAATGGATAAAACAGGTATCATTTTAAAGGAAGAGCAAAATTCAATTTTACGCGTTTTCGCCGAACTGCAAACTTAAAGGGTTAAACCACCCCTTGCATGAATTTATTCATCACAGTTGTGTTTTCTGTTTTTTAAATGTATCCGCTCATTCAAAATATTCCCATAAACTACAATTTAATGTTTTCCCATGTTTCGACATTATAACGTTTGTCTTGAGGGCCAACTACCCCCTCTGAGTTCCTTTCCATTTGTAGTTTGATGGGTGGTTCCTCTCCTTAAAACTGTTTCTCCGCCATTAAAAAAAAAATACATGTCTAATAGTTTTCAATGCTTTACCACATATATGAGTTTCAACAAAATCGAAGGCGGACACTTAAGTGATGTTCCTTGTTGGTACAAAATGATGCTATAAATATGATATTTTCTACAGTACCCGAAGAAGGATGAATACGCATGGTCAAATTTTTACAGATTTTTTGGAAGATTCATTTTAACAAAATAAATAAATTATTCTGAAATATACCTCAGTAATAAAAAATCTGGCAACGTCACATATGAAGGGTGCCTGAGTCCGTGCGCCGTGGCGGGAATTTCGAAATTGCATTGTACCCAATTCATGGCGCGCAAGATTAAAATACATGTATAGGGATGGGAGAGATGAATTAAGTTTATATCGCTCGGAAAGAACAACAATTTATCGATTACAAATATGTACACATAAATATATTTAATATTCGTATATCTTATAATAAAATTCAATATCTATAAGACGTTTGTCTTGCAAGATTTCGAGGTTGAGGTTCGCTTCACCTTCGTCAGCGTCAGTGTTGTTTTCAACAATCTTGCGTCTTTTTTTTCCCGAGTTAACTCCACTGGTTCTTTCATTGTATATTGCTTCAGTCACCCGTTTTCTTCTCCACGTAAATATTTTACTTCAATTTTTGCCGAACGTAATTTTTCCGTGTCACGAATCAGCCATAATTGAGTTGTTAAAAAAAAAATTCGATTTTTTTTAGAATTGATCTTTTGTCATATTAAAACCGAATGTCAAAAGGGTTTTTCTTTGAAATAATTCTAAACATGATTATTAATTGTTTTTATATAACGATAATTCAAATTGTCGATTTTGGCGCGAAATGTCACGCTGTATACAAAAGTAAAATTTTGTGTCATTTTACATCTAAAAATCTCGAGCATTCTGAATAAGTCGAAATATAGTTTAATGTTCGTGCAACGATGCGTGAAAGTAGATTCGTGAAAGCAAATTCGAGTAATTTACTGATCGTGGATAACTGAACATTTATAGGTTAGGAGAGGCTTGATAAATTGTGTCAATTATTGCCGCTACGTATTATGAGCATTTTGAAAAAAAACGTATTAAAAAGAAATATTACAATACAGTTTATGTTATAGAACGTTAACACTGACATCAAAGTGGTATTCACAGCAAAAATAAGTGGACGATGATTTCGGGTTAATACGTCGTGCTGCATCGAACCACAGATTTCGACGTTTTATGTCTTGTGGCACATTCAGAAATACCTATTAGGGGCACTTTTCGTCGTATTTATATAAAGAGGAACGAAACAAGGCTTATACGATTTTGTCGTCGCCATCGTTGACAGAATACTCGTATGACACGAGTAGTTCGTATACCGGCTTTCGTGCGTTGACGTCACAGAGCGCTCGGGTAACTTCGGATGCTCTCGGCGCGTTTTTGCCGAGCCAAACAGAACAACAATTTCAAAGTGCTATATCATTGTTAATTGTTGAAAAAAAAAAGAAAAATCCTTTGCTTTAAAAAACTCACATGATCTTTACAATGGAAAAAGAATCATTGAATGACCCAATTGAGACTACTCATAGTTTACACAAACACTCACACCTTGATAATGAATAGGACGATGCCAGATTGGAAAGCGGTTTAACTTTTGAAATGTACAGTCTCCAACTTTTGGGTAAGAAAAAGAACCGTAACACCTCAATTTCCTTAATGTTTAACTTGATTGGGGCGAGCTAGTAGAAAATTAGCAGCATTTCAGCGCGTTATAATTAATTCTACCACAGTTATGTGGTGAATGATTAAGGATTAAAAAAAGACTTCGATTAAGGCCTTACATACGCGAAAAATTTCAAAATTTTTCATTTTTTTTATTTTTGATTCCATTAGCCTGAACGGTTAGGAATATTTTAAGCTTTACAGAATTGAGAAATTCCAAAAATTGTTCCAATAAGGTAAGATTGCATTTATAATAAATACCGCTTGGCGCGCCCGACCGCCAACTTCAAAGCCGTTTTTCCACGATTCACTTTTTTGAACCTTGTGAAAGTTCTAACTCTTGAACGAAGGTTCAGATCGCTTTGAAATTTTTACAACATATTCTTAGTATCATCACCTAACGTGAGGAACCACAGAAACAAAAATTTCAATGACACAAAAAAATATAAAAAATAAAGTACCGACAGAAAATTGAGTAAAAAAAATTTTAAGTTTCGAATTTTTATTATAATATTTTTTTAAAATAATATTGTTGGTTCACACTGAAGATACATTCATTATGCAATTATAAATATGTTCATTTTTTTTTTTCAGGCACCCACATCGATGTCGAGAACTTTCACCATCAACGCGCGCGCAAAAAGAATACATTGCTTTATTATGTTATATCTCCGCCATTTGTTAATATTTCTGATTTTTTTTTTTACATATACTTAACCATGTGCATAAATGATCTGTAGAGAAAATGTTGTCAATATATGCGTCATTTTTTTTTAACGCGTCTAGAAAAGTACCTTCGAAAATCGGCGAAATCGCGTATATAAGGCCTTAATGAATTACCCACACAAAAAATCTAAAACATTCTGGACAATTTTTTCACTATGCTTTTTCTTCCCACATCGTTGATCGTTAGGAAATTGATCTAAAATTTCGCGTACGTACATCCAACTTTTACAGCCATAGTAGCATTTTGTTAAGGCCCCGAAGCTTGAGTAAAGTTTATGCGAAAGTGTTACGACGATAAAAAAAAACGTATTTTTTTGTGGTTCTATTACGTGACCACAGAAACGTCTGAGAACTGTGGCAGTCTCGAGTTCTGTGCGTGCGTGCGAGGGACTGTTTCTCAAGTAAATGAATACTTGAGCGAAATAGAAAGGTTTCGACTACTGCCTGACGTTAATTTGGCTTACTACTGAAAATTAGCGCCAGGATCGATATCTTCGAGGTTTTAATATCGAGTAAATTCGGGACCACGCGGTGTTGCCCATTGTCACATATGAAACATAATGCTACGGGACGGATTGTACCAAATTCTGATATATTGCCAGTGATTGCATCGATATTACCCGCACTACGTAACGAGTCTGTATCGGGCTAACCGAGCGCATTCTCGGGTACGAAAAGAACATTATTCGCGCGTTTGTCAATACCGTAACGAATGCGAGCGCTTTTTTCCCTCGTATTTTTCGGTCTTTTTCAACCGGTTGATATCGCAGTGATGGCAGCAGTTTCGAAATCCAAAATGGCTGCTTCATTGTAGTGGATAAAAATTTAAAAAAAATTAATTCACAGCGTTTAGAATCTTATTAAGGGCAGGTTACCGTTCGTGACGATGAAAAATTCGATTTTTTTTACATAATTTGCATCCTCAAAGCGTCTAGAACACTTGGGTAAAAGGATATTTTCATATCTAAATTATTTTAGAATTTGCAGCCTTAACGTTGAACTTGAAATGCGTTTTTCTGCAAACAGCATTTTCCGACCGATACCCAAACAAACCCAAACAAACCGATTCACATTAATCTCTGCGCAATTAAAGGAAACTCAATTTGCGGGGCCATCAGGAAGTGATTTTTGTCAAAAATTTATTTAAAAATATGTTTTTCGTCCGTTGAAGCAAAAAGAAAAACGGACATAAAAATGGAGGGTTTTTTTTTCTTCAAACGGCTACCATTTTGTTATCCAGGGGTTTTTCAGAAAACAAAAAACGATAAGACCCCCCAAATTTAGTGTAGTTTGATCAATTTTAAGTCATTTTTGTTTCAGATGAACTGGCAAGGCTGTGGAGCGCCGCGCGCAGACTGGAACACGCCGTGCATAGCTTTATTTGACGGGAGCTAGAGCCGCCATTTTGGATTTTTTTTCCAAACAAAATTGGAATTTACTCTCCATCTCCAAAAGTATTTATTTTCTATAAAAAAAAATTCCCCAAGTTCATGCGCTAGAATACGATGCGGAGAAAATGTAAATCATATTTGCCAATTTTCGTTGCTGGAGTGAAGTTGGGCATGAAAACAGCATTTATAAGAGCTCTCATCGGTAAATTCGGCCAACCTCTCCAACGAATTAACGAGGTAAAACATCTCGGGATGTACCTCGATCGCAGGCTAACCTGGGCAAGACACATTAAAAATAAAAGATTCGACTGAAAAAATGTATTGCTATTAGGAAGAAGGTCAAAGCTATCTATATAAAACAAAATCAGGGTGTATAAAACGGTCTTGAGAGCAATTTGGACTTATGGAATACATCTCTGGGTAACCGTCAGCAACTCAAACATGGAAATTCTATAGAGATTTCAAGCAAAAATCCTTAGGATTATTGCAAACGCCTCTCTCGGTACGTCACGAAAGCAAATTTGCATAAGGACCTCAATATTGACACAGTGAAGACAGTAGTACAAAAGCTACGAGCACATGCTTGCTACTCATTCAAACGCATTGGCATTCAGCCGATTGGACAGAAGAGGAATTGTCAGGAGATTCAGGAAATTTGAGCCGCTTGACTTGAGACAGCGGTTTCACCCCGAATAAAACTAACACCGAGTGAAACACATATGCGGCGATAAATAGAACGGTGTACATCAATGGATTGCCTTTTAAATACCAAAACTTAACAGTCTTCAAATTTAAACGGTCTAAAACTGTCTAAAGTTTAAACTGTGTAAAGTTTAAACTGTCTAAGACAGTTAACTTAAAGTGTCTGAAACAATAAAATTATTTAAGGCGTTAGGCCACTCCAGAGGCCAAAAAAGGGCATATTTTGTGAGTTTTTTTTTCAGCGAAACCATAAAATAAATCGGAACCACAAAATAGGGGTTTTATTATACACGTAATCCCGAGTAGAAATCTTGCTCCGGCTACAACAAAGGCCCGATCAAGCATCCTGATTTCTTTTTCCGGCCTTGATCAGGATTCTTGATCAAGCCCTGATCATTTTTGTGACACTTTCCCTGATTTCGGCCTGATCAGGGTAAAAAATCAAGGCATAATCAGGGTACAAAATGAAGGCCTGATCAGAGCTTGATTTAGTAAGGCTTGATCAAAATGAAAAATCATGGCCTAGTCAGTATGATGTAATGGAGCCCTGTTTAGGATGTCCTAATTATTCCTGAAATAAAATATACCACGCATATTTAAAAGAGAAAAAGGCACGAAATTATAATTAACGCTAATAGTTTATTTTTTAAACTGAATATCAATTTTTATTTATCAAATTCATTTTTCACGTAGATGCATGTAGAAATTAAATAACACTTTCTCTTAGAGATTTGATTGAATATGCACCGATGGCATCACTTTCAATGGACTAAACTACGCAGTCAACTTACCATTGTTCGGTAGCCTACGCTGTCCGACTGCTTGACCATCGCCTGAAGCTAGCCGAATCAGGCACATTGAAGTAAGCCGTAAGTCCGGTTGCTTGACTAGCGCCTGAATCTAGCCGGATCAGGCAACTGGAGAAGAACGTACATCCAGTTGTCTGACTATGGCAAGACACCAGCCGGATCAGGCAAATTAAGGCATGCCTTAAATAAGGCCTCCGTACTACAACTTGATCAGGCCCGGATCAAATATCAGGCGAGCCTGATAATATTTCTACTCGGGATTGACTATACAAAATTATTTATTCACAGCGATGCATGTCAAAATGGCGACTGTGCAGCATTTTTCCGGTGACGCCTTTATTTCTGGAAGTTCAATGGCCGGACCAACAGCTCCTATAATTTTTGAGCTATGATGAGACACTAAAGTTTTTTTTCCATTCTATATAAGAATAGCTATAGAAGTACGTAGGAATTTTTTGATATATTGTTTTTTGTCAAAATGGCGCATTTCTAAAACAAAAAGTATAAATTGCCATGAGAAAATCGTCAGAAAATTGTTTATAAAAAAGGAACTATGCAATATATTTTTAAAAATCCTACGTAGTGCCTCAGAAAATGTAATTCTAAATATACGGTTAAAATTTCAAGTGAATCGGTTGAAATTTGTTTGAGTTATGAGTCCAGCCGACTTGAAAAATGTAGTTTTCAGATAAACGCGTTTACAGTTAGTAGAAAGTCACGACATAAATCAAGAGGGGTTGCGCTAGAATTCGAAAATCGAGTACTTAGAGATTTTTCACACCCATAATCTTTTGGAATATAATTTTAAAAATGTACTAAGGTACATTTTTAACAAAATAAAATCGATTTTTAGAAAATCCTAGAGTGGCCTTCGGCCTTAATACGAAACGACCCGAAATTCCATTCCCCACTTACGCATCAATCAAATTTCCGACACACGCGCGAGCGAAGCTGCGGGCAAAGGCGACAAAAAAAAATCGTTCGCAGTTACGAACGTTATATCTAGGCCGAAAAGAAATTCGACAAAAAACAATCTCAATTCCACCATCGCCACTAAATTTGCAAACTCAAGATAACCAAATTCAGCACGCCGAGTGCCCAAAAAAAGAATTCCACCGTGCCTGCGTGCGAATTGAAATTCAATATCCGGACAAGCGAAGTAGCTTCACTTATTCGAAACGAAACAGCAGATCGTTGTTCCCGCTGAAGGAGATACGACTAGTTCTTCAGGTTCAACAAAGAGACCAAATTTATGTTTCCCCCACGGGTGTTTTGATTTATGTTAACTTATGTTGAATATTCGTATTTTCGATCCCATGTGCCAAATTTGTGATAAATCTTGTATTTATTGTATATGGGGCATTACATGCCAATTCGACCTGGGTCTGACCCTCGACCCCTCAAATCTGGTTCCCAATTTTTCCGATCATTACTCTCACTCTATCAAGCAATTACAATTTTTTTCAGATTTTTCAAAATAAATTTGAGCGCGTCATGAATTTTTGAATTTTTTTTTTGAACACCTCGATGGCCGTAATCGAAAAATCTGAAAAAATTCCCAAAAATACAGTGTCAGATATAAAAAATGTTGGTGTAAAATTCATAATGTCTGGGCTTTTGCTTCAACCCGTTTTTTAGCTTTTTGAGCAAAAAAAAATGAAAAAAATAAGAAGCAGAGGTCAATTTACTGTAGACTGTTGCTCGAAATTTTGTATGCATAGTACCAGATTTTTTTAAAAATTTCTCCGATTTTTCTAAAGTGTATTTTGTAATTTTCGATTTTTTTTTATTATCATGGTTGACAAAAACCCTAATTAGGGATTTGGAAATGATGCGAATTGCACTAACAATAAGCCCAAGATGCCTGGTGAGGTTGGATACACTCTAAACTACTATTGAACTACTAGTGTAGACAGTAGCTTGAATATTTTTGATGATAGCGAACGGTTTTTGGACATTTTTAAGGATTTTTTAAACCATTTTTTTTTGTAATATCATCGTAAAATCATGATTAATTAAAAGCGGTCATGAACAGTGATCGCTCTTAATTAAATAATTAATTAATTAATTCAAAATCCACAACATTATAAAGAAAAAAAAAGGAAAAAAGTCTGCAGAACCTTTTTATTATATCAAAAATCATTTTAAAGGCACATGTGATACAAAAATGTGTTGACGCATCTCAGATTGTCAGTGATGGAAATGCTATTCTCTACGATGATTTCATTGTAGTTTCTGGAATAAAGCGTAGATAAGACCATGCGAATTGATGATTAAAATTGATATTGATTGTTAAATTAAAAATTAATTCCGCTCTTAATTATTTAATTAAGAGCGATCACTGTTCATGACCGCTTTTAATTAATCATGATTTTACGATGATATTACAGAAAAAAATGCTTTAAAAAATCCTTAAAAATTTCCAAAAACCGTTCGCTATCATCAAAAATATTCAAGCTACTGTCTACAGTAGTAGTTCAATAGTAGTTTAGAGTGTACCGAACCTCACCAGGCATCTTACGCTTATTGTTAGAGCAATTCGCCTCATTTCCAAATCCCTAATTAGGGTTTTTGTCAACCATGATAAAAAAAAAAATCGAAAATTACAAAATACACTTTAGAAGAAAAATCGGAGAAATTTTTTAAAAAATCTGGTACTATGCATACAAAATTTCGAGCAACAGTCTACAGTAAATTGACCTCTGCTTCTTATTTTTTTCATTTTTTTTTGCTCAAAAAGCTAAAAAACGGGTTGAAGCAAAAGCCCAGACATTATGAATTTTACACCAACATTTTTTATATCTGACACTGTATTTTTGGGAATTTTTTCAGATTTTTCGATTACGGCCATCGAGGTGTTCAAAAAAAAAATTCAAAAATTCATGACGCGCTCAAATTTATTTTGAAAAATCTGAAAAAAATTGTAATTGCTTGATAGAGTGAGAGTAATAATAGGAAAAATCGGGAACCACATTTGAGGGGTCGAGGGTCAGACCCAGGTCGAATTGGTATGGAATGCCCCATATATACTAATAAAAACTGAAAAATTAGATCCTCAACGGCTCTGGAATCTTCACAACGATTTCCAAGCCGTAGCGAGATTCTGTAACTCGGTAATGACCGTTTTCGTTATCGTTAGCCAGCGACAGCCACTAAGAGGCTCCTTTTTTTCTGTGATCGTGCATACGATTGGCTGTCGCTAGCCAGCGACAACGAAAACTGTTGCTACCGAGTTACAGAATCTCGCTACAGATTCATCAGCTGTTACGCCCGACGTTCCCGACTAGAAATTTTCATAGGGACAACCCTATACGGCATAAGGACCCTTTCAGGTGAACCCTGAATAGGGAATGCCTCTCAAGGTCCTGATAAAGATAGTATTGGGACAACCCTGCGATGGGAAGTACCGATAACGTCCTTATAACGTTTTAACAGGGTTATCCTATCTGGGGTTTGGATAAGGTAATGATGTAAGGTCCCAACAATGTTTATTAAGGGGTAACCACGTGAGTCATAGGTGAACATATAAACCTTATACTTCGCAATAATAAATAGATATACAAATACATTTTTGATAGATACTCCAATAATAAGTGGATCTTATGAGATTTTCTTTTCATTGTAGAACTTTTCTTCTTTTTTTATTCGGAATTTTTTTCATTTTCATTCGGAACTTAATTTTTCATTTTATTTTGTTGTGCGGTATTTTGTTTTAAAAGTAAACAATACCTTAAAATTTTATCTTACCTATCTGTGGATTGGAGGAGGTGGGGATGAAAACTTGAAACGGCATATATATAGAGGAAGAGAGAGAATCGGTGTACGCATAAAATGTTGAGAGCCAGGCGAAGCAAAGAATTAACTCGATTACGAGTAAGAAAACATCGTGCCCTTCGCGGTTTATCAGCAAAAACCAATCGCTTATCAATTGAAACGTCTAATTGGGAGACTGAAGAACAGTCGAATGATGAAAGACCGGAAGATTTTGGGGCTAGGCACAGTGACAATGATTTTGAGGTTAGGCACAGTGACAGTGATTTTGAGATTAGGCACAGTGAAAATGAACAAACCGAAGAACAGCCAAGAGAGGAATTTAATCGTGTAGTAGTGGAAAACAGTGATGAAGATAACTTTTTCGACGATGATAATGTTGGGCATCATGAAGATGATAACGATGAAGAAGCAGCGAGTGAAAATGGAAAATTCGACACACTCGAAAATATCAAAAAATGGGCTCTGCGAACCCCAGCAATCCCCCACTCGCGCTTACAACTGTTGCTCAATATTTTAAGAAAACAGGACTATTCGAATTTACTGAAGAGTGTAAAAACATTCCTAGGTACGAATAAAACGAACGGCGTCATCGAACAACTCGGCGTCGACGGAAGGGGTGAATTTGTATATTTTGGCATCAGAGAAAATTTTATAAAGTGCGTGAACACGACTTTACATGCAACAAATTTTTATAACGTTCTAAAAAATTCCCAACCCAAATCCATGCAACGCTACTGATTTCAGTGGATTAATGGTAGGACCGGTTAGGCTAGCCCGATAAGAACCCAACAAAAAATTGGGCTTACCCGAGGCAAAACCTGACAGAACCCAAAGAAAACCCTAGAAGATCGGGAAGCCCGATAATGACCCAACAAGGAATTGGGTTGACCCAGCAATGAACTGTACAAAAACCCAACGTCAATTTCTAGTCGGGTTGGCAAGTCTATGGGTGCTGAATCGTCTTTATGATAATATGTAGTGCTTAAACTACACGGTGAACTTCGAATTTTCGATTTTTCTACAATATCTATTATGTCTAATTGATCAAATTTCAGTTTTCCAACGACCTTAGTTGGATACGTGAGCAGCAAAACCGTGATTACCGCACTTCCGGTCGACCGTCTCCTTAAGACGACGTGCTTTACTAGCTCAAAGTGCTCGCCTTTGCAATGTCATTGCAAAAAAAAGAACATAACGGTCAATATAGCTCAAAATTTTTCCAAAGGGTGCATAACGTATTCGTCAACACCATATAAAAATTTCAGCCCCGAAAGTTGGATTCTTCTTAATGATCCTACCTTCTTAAAAGATGAACATTTTGTATTTTCGAGGAATTCGAAAGGGCCGATACGTGAATCCCTTTCCCTATAAAAAGAAAAGTAATTTTTTTTTCATGAAGAAAATAAAAAAGTACTTCATCGTGCGGGAACGTATATGCGGCTTGCGGTGCTTAGTTACGTGTGCGGGGGCGGCGGCGGCGGGGGGGGGGGGGGGGGGGTCTACGAGCGCGTGCGCGTCTCGAGCGGCGACACTGAGTCTGGGGCTCACCTCCGATCGAGCCGTAAGAGGGTCGCACGGGTGAAAGGGCGGGGGGCGACGAGGAGGACGCGGGGAAGGGGGAAATGAATATATAGAGACTCGGTGCACGCCGATCACTTATTCATGCTCGGAGAAATGATTCTGGCCTTACAAGCAACCCAGTCTGCCTTTGTACGTGTGTGTCTTCATATACGACCGCACATACATATCTATAGACAGATATCTTTCGGCTCGTTGCTTCGTCGTACGGCGCTTTAATCTACCACTCTCGTCCTCTATTATTCCCCCTTTTTATTTTCTCCCTCGTACATTTCCTTTGGGCGCTTGAATGAAAAAAAAAAAAAACACTACACTGAAGAAACCTTTTCTTTTGTTCCAATTCCCTGTTACATCGAATGACTGACAATTCGTGCAAAACTTGTGAATAAATTGAAACCTCGGTTATGGAAATCCACCGTGTTTTTAGCAAGAGCTTAATCGGTATCGAGGGAAAAAACATGACGCCACACCATGCTCAATGAATTCGAATGCCAACGAAATCGAAACTTGAATTCGTTATTTTTTTGTTTCAATTTGCGATGGGAGCAATTATGTTGTGATCCGTGTTTTAGGAGTGATTGAAATGATAGCGGTAAATGGAGAATGGATTGATGATGCTCATGATGATTGTCATTTGATATTGAGAATAATGAAAATAGGGGAGAGTGGGGCACAATGTGTCACGGGGCACTGTGAGCTACATGCGGTTTCTCAGAGGTTTGTAGCTCGTAAATTCCGAAATTTTATGTGTTGGACGGCGATTTATATTTGGTTTCGTCAGGCCTAAAAGAAAGTCGATAGCAGCTCACAAAGAATTATTAAAAATTCAAAATTGATATGGGGCTTGGAAAAAAATATTTCGTTCGCCGGGAAAACGTAAAATATAACGACACTTTCTGTAGCGGCTCGGGTTTTCGGTCCTAATGGATAGTTTTATTATTTATAATGTACGCAGTGACTTGTGTGTTTCAATTCGTAGTTTAAGTAATAGTTATTTTTATCAATAATCAAATATTTTACTAGTGGGGTACAATTTGTCACCGAGTTGTGGGGCACAATGAGTCGACTCGCAATGAGGAAACAAAGAAGTGACGACGCTCCAAAGAAGCGCAATGTGTCACGGGCATTGACAGTTGCCCGTGCGATTTCTCGGAGTTTTCGAGCTCGTAAAATTCGATTTTTTTTTGTATTGAACCGTGATTTATATTAAATTTCGGCTGACCTAAAAGAAAGTCAATAGCAGCTCACGAAAAATTATTCAAAATACAACATTAATTTGAGCCTCGAAAAAAAAAGTTTCGCTTGCCGGGAAAACGTCAAATATTGTTGGGCAATTGTGTGGAGCACAATGTGTCATCGATTTGTTGAGCACAATAAGTCGACTCCCAATGTTACTGGTAGATAATATCCGTTGTGAAATTATCGGTATGTATAGAAATGTGTTATCTATGATAGGGAAATATAAGAGTTTCAACCGGCTCATCGTACCCTACGTTTCGCAGCACTTGACACACTGTACCCACTTATCTGACACATTGCACCCTACCCGTGGGGCACAATGAGCCAATCCGCAGTTTTTTTTCGATCCTATTATTTTAGGATTTTTAATCTTTTTGCAAAAAACATGGTAGCTTTATTGTGCGCGCAAAGGTCCATACAATCGGTTATGACCTTTTTGTAATCTGACTACTTTGGTATAAGTAAAAATTCGTCTGAAAAAAGTAAAAAAAATAAGTAAAAATTCGTTTGAAGATTGTCATTTGAAAATGGGAATAATGAAAAGAAAAATATTCTACATTGACAGTAAAGATAATATTTATAGTGATAACAATGACGATAGACATTTAATAACGAAAAAAATGGAAATAAGGTTGAATAGAAGAATGTCAATGGTAATTTGGATTTCCTACGTTTAGAGTAGGTACTTTTATATTTCTATAATTTCTGTCTCCCTCTCTCTCTCCCTTGTTCTTCAGAGTGGGAGGAAAGCGTCCCCTTCAAGGATAAAATTGAGTTCACCGCGAAGAGTGCATTATGGTTACGATTCACGAAGGGCAGAAATGTTCTCCATTCGCTTCCGTCATTACCACTGTATCTCAACATCGCGTCATAACTCTATGTTTTTCATAACATCTCATTGTCAGTTACATTGTAATTTACAGCCTCTTCGTTTCATCGTTGCGCTATTGTTGTCGAGTTTATCGCAAGCGTGAGGTGCGTTAATTGAAGCGAAAGGTGACTTTTCACTGCTGCATAATCCTTCATTATGGTATTACTGGATGCATATTAAAAAATCGCAAAAGTTCTTAAAAATTTGAGGAATAATAGTTCTTGACAGAATAATAATACAGTGAAACTTCAGTTATATGTTTTTCAAGAGGTACAGCAAGTATGACGTATAAATGAGAATAATGTAGAAGTGAAATACAGTATGTATCGGAAACTCTATAGCATTTGAAAATGGCGATCAGTGCATAATTCGCGCTGTTTTTTTAGCAGTACCTCTATTATAATATTTGGTTTTCCAATTGAACATTTGATTGGTAATAACGTAGTAATGAGACAACTCAATATTTTTTTTTAATTTTAGTTCGGAATTTTTATTTGACGCGAGTTTGTAACATTGAAGCTTTGACGTTTTACAATAGAAAATAACAGACATTTTCGTACAAATAAGAGATAAGTAATCACAGTCAAGTAAAGGGTGCCTCAAAATGAGCTGACATTTTAATTTATTAATAAAACGTATTATTTATTTGAAAAGTACGAATATTTTTATTTTAATATAAGGTACAAACATGGAGGTTATGTGTGGACCGTAATATCCGATAAATGGCCGCCTCGTTCCTGTTTGAAAATGTTCATTTTTTTTACGAAATTTTCAACAATAATTTGGCATAATTGTGGGCTAACTTCATTAATGGTGGGTCCAATTGCTTCCTTGAGCTTCGGAATGGTCTGTGAATCATTGGCATACACTTTTCCTTTTAGAAAACCTCAAAGAAAGAAGTCCAATGGCGTCAAATCGCACGATCTTGGTGGCCAATTCACATCGCCGCGGCGCGAGATAACACGACCATGAAACTTCGGCTGCAATAAAGTGCATTGTTTCACATTGCATTTTCACAATTTCAATGCTGTTGCTCGATCGTGTAATTCTCCATGTCTAAACCTCAATACTTCCTGATGCCAGTTGTCAAAGATTATTACTCTATGTTCGCCACAAAAAAAATGGCATGCAATTTAAAATGTCCTTTACATGCATACATATTACGATCCTGGAATTTTACACTGGAAAAAATTAAAGTACGGGTTGTGAATTTTTCAAAATTCTTGTCCGTTTTCCTTTTTGTGTCACAGAACATTGATTTACGTACAACTGAGAAAAAACAGGCCCCGAAATGGACGCTGGGGAAGAAAATTAATAACGTATAAGCGCAAAAAACGTATAAGTGCAAAACTTAGAGAGGAAACTTTATTACATTCGCTATAGGCGGAATTTGCCGGGGCCAGAGAAATATGACGTATAAATGATAAAAACGTATAAATGCGAAACGTATAAGCGAGGTTTCACTGTACGTGAATTATTTTAGAATTTTTCACTAAATAATTTAGTCGTTCTAAACATATGAATTTAACACGGTCGTTTATGGGAGAACAGCTTTTGGAGACGTTAATGTTTGCAAAACGAATGGAATGAAATCGCCGTAAATTCTGAAAATATTATATCAAGATTTAGGATCAAACGATTGATTATGCTAAGTTTCAAATAAATCGACTGAGTAATTGTCGAGAGATTAATTAAAGTAATGAGGGCTTTTTTTAACGATGAATTAACAGAGATCATTGGAAAACTCAATATATATTGCGTTTTTGGGTAATTATTAATCATAATAAGATGATCTGAACGTATTAATTAAATGTACGAATTGAGAAATTTTTTTGTTGGACTGTTAAAACAGATATACAGTCACTGACAAAACCTTAGTCAAGCATACGCCAATATCGTTGAATTTGACTTCAATTATTATTAAAAGTGAAAAACTAACATTTATAAGTGTTGATTTATTATTAAATTAGCTATTTGTAAGGCTAAACATGCACGGCATGATCTAGAAGTGTAAATCCACGAAGCGCCCATTTTGGAGTAACTTTTTGCCCGACGGTCCATCCAGTGGGTAATACCTTAAGGCCTTAGGCCACTCTAGGATTTTCCAAAAATCGATTTTTTTTTGTTAAAAATGTACCTTGGTACCTATAAAATCATATTCCAAAAGATGATGGGTGTGAAAAATCTCTAAGTACTCGATTTTCGAATTTTAGCACAAGCCCTCTTGATTCATGTCGTGACTTTCTACTAACTTTAAACGCGTTTATCTCAAAACTACATTTTTCAAGTCGGCCGGACTGATAACTCAAACAAATTTCAACCGATTCACTTGAAATGTTCACTGTATATTTAGAATTACATTTTCTGAGGCACTACGTAGGATTTTTTAAATTATATTGCATAGTTCCTTTTTTATAAACAATTTTCTGACGATTTTCTCATGGCATTTTGTATTTTTTTTTAGAAATGCGCCATTTCGGCAAAAACAATATATATCAAAAAAATCCTACGTACTTCTATAGCTATTCTTATATATAATCGAAAAATCTTTAGAGTCTCATCATAACTCAAAAATTATAGGAGCTGTTGGTCCGGCCGTTGACCTTTCAGAAATAAAAGCGTTATCGGAAAAATGCTGCACAGTCGCCATTTTGACATGTATCGCTGTGAAAAAAATAATTTTGTATAGTCAATTACGTATATAATAACACCCCAATTTTGTAATTCCGATTTACTTTATGGTTTCGCTGAAAAAAAAATCACAAAATATGCCCTTTTTTGCCTCTAGAGTGGCTTAAGGTCTTAATGTCAGACCGCAAAGAATATTAGGTTTTTCGATAATGTACGAATCGCTGAGGCGTTGCGATGCACCTTTACGACTGCATAGTGAGGATTTTTCTATTCGAATAAATTCGATATTTCGCGAATCTCGATGTCTGGACGATTAACACAGAATATTTTTATCGAAGTAAAAGGGTTGTAAGAATGAAGGAGTGCAGATTAAAATTCGCTCTGGAGATTATAATTGTTAATTATTGCGCTTTTGAAATTGCTGAAATAGTTTCTTAGAAAAGGTTGGACTAGACTTGGTCGCGTGAATTTGCGAAAATTGGATAAGGTTTGTTGCGTTCGTATAAAATGTTAAGATCATCATATTATATAATTCTCGAAAACATATCACGCAAGCTTGCCCGAACGCAGTTAACGATCGACTGCACTTTCCATAATTAACGTATTTTCAGATCGCGCAAGTTTTGCGTAATTAAAATCACATAATTGACTTTTTTGCCCCATTGTAGATTGAAAAATCGTATACACGATTGACATGACGCGTAAAGTGATGTGAACCAGTTCACGAAAATGATTTTATTTTGGTCTTTCCTTTATCGGAAAAATTTTCGCGAAAATTTAATTTTGTCCTACTTCGTGCGAGTAGAAGTCTGAAAGGTTGGCTTTGACGAAACGAGGGTGACACGAAAGGTTGCCGTGAGATTATTGATTCGAATAATCACTAGGTGGCTGAACTCGCGAGGAAATAATTCAAGTGAATTGAGATGATGTGACGCACGAGAATCCGCGACACACCGAATTCGTCTCCATCACGATCCAAATGTCACGAGTATAATTGTGACAGGTTTTGATACGGAGAAGCTCGAATTCTATTTCGTAATCCATCTGCTCCGCTATCTACTAATATTACGTTAGAAATGTAAATGATGTGTCTATTAATAAGGTTAAGTGTTAAGTGTCAGCTGCAAAATGCAAAATATCTGTGAGACTAAGACCCTTCAATCATAAGAACTGTCCTTTTAAGGGGTAGCGTCACTGCAGAATTTCTAATTTTTTTTTATTGGCTCAAGAGATGCTTTGAACCATCTAAAATAAGGGAAAAACGTTTGGTATCAGTAAAAAAAAAGGCCCACACACGGGCCAGCCAGTGCCCGGTGGCAGTGGCCGACAACAAGACTTGATGAAATTTTTTTTACCATTTATTTGTAACCTTAGACTTGTTCTAAGTTACAACGAGTGACTAAATCGTTGCTTGGGAGCCTACATGCAAAATAGCAACGAAAGTTTCAATGCTACTGTGTGGAGCTTGGCTCCAAAGGCCCACTCAAGTGGCAAAAAAAGTATTAAATGTAGCAACTGATATTGCTGCGTGCAATATTAACGATGGTCTGACTAATATCCTACGAATTATGAAAGTCTTGGAGATGGATATTGGCCTCCAAGCTTACAATTTTTGTCTTGTAACTGATGCTAGACGGATAAAACACGCCGAGCTGTCTTTGACAGATGCGGCAAAAGAAGCACGCACCAGCATAAAATCAAGCAGGAAAAAAAATGAGAATGAATATTTGAACAGAAAAGGGCAGCTTTATGGTCCCTGGGATAGCTGATCAATGGTATAAAATTTTAAACAGCTAAATTTTCATTTTTTTCACGTCTGTAACACATCTCAAAACTTTAAACGAGTTTTTCTCGGAACACATTTTTTCAAAACGACACGCAGCATAACTCCAACAATTTTCAATTCTATTCACTCCAAATTTTAAACACATGTGTAAAATAACATACCGAAGAGAAATACGTACGGGATTTCCCATGAGTTCATTATAACATTATTTATTAACATATGAGGGTCCTTTTTTTCTGTCGAAAATTGAATTTTTACCTTACGTGCTTGCCAATTATACAAAAATTAATATTTTCAAAATCCCCTACGTATTTCTCTAGCTATACTCATGTAAATCAATAGAATTGTTTATATTTTTTTGTAGATTCAAATTTGCGTCAGTTATACCGCGTGCCGCAGAGCGTCTCAGATTCAACATGCCTCGTGAAAATGGCTCCAGCGTCACCATTTTGTATAATTTTTTTATATAAATTTGTTTTGTTCACTTGAAGATATGACTAATAACATCCTTGAATACTATTATCCTCTTATTTGTCCTCCCCCCCCCCCCCCCCAAAAAATCGCAAAAAATCGCTTAATTTTGGACGTTTACAGTGGTGTTACCCCTTAACGATTTTTGCTTCCTCATGCAGGAAGTTTTAGATTTTCAGGGATTTTTTATTTCATCGATTTTCAAATGTTATCATACACGGTACATTCGGGTAAAATTGTACGGATTTGAAATATTTCAAATTCTGAGGGGAGTTTGAATTTTCAATAAAATATCATCACGGTGCGAATATCCGAATAATTGTTTACGGATAATTACAGTATTACCGTATAAATGTAGCGATGTGACTTTGCAAAAATCGGCGAATAATTTACATTTTAAGGTAGTAATCTCGCCACCGTCACGGTGAAAAGTTTATTCTCCGCTCAATCGATGAAGGCTTCGAAATATTGCGAAATATCTTTATAATGTTGGTTATACATCTTTATCGGGATGTAAAAACTTATAAAGTAATGATGAAAACGCCTAATATAATGTTTACCTAACCCTCACTTTTGTATCAGGCTATTCATTCCGGCAACTAACCGGTAGATACTCTGCGTATACGGATATGCACACACTACTGTAATATAGTTCTAGTTGGTTCCAGTCGCTTCGTGACGCTAGCGTCGCTAGACATTGCTTAATTTAAATCGCTATATCTCTAAAACTAGACGGCCAAAATACATGATTTTTTTTTACCCACTTCGTCATATGTTCCTCTTTAATTGAGAATTTACAAAAAATAATCTGTAGAAAAGTTTCGAAGTTATTGCGTGAAATGTGAAATTATCCACTGCTCTCCATAAGAACAAGTGTAAAACCATGAAATTGTTTATTCCCAATATCTCGGAAACGGAACGGTGAATCCTTTTAAAATTTAGCAGGTAATCATTTAATAGTGTCCTGAATGAGTCCTGAAAATTTAAAAAAAATTAGATGAAGTAAAAAGTTCTGAGCATTTTTTCGCTTTATTTCGACGATGAAATTAAACACAGTTAGGATTATCCGATTTAGATCAAATATGCGCCGTTTTCTTCGATAACTTTTGTCCATTTTGAAGGCAATTTCATAATTCCGCGATTGAAGAAGTCCTCGTCCCTATTGGTAAAAAACTTGACCAGCTCATTTTCACAAGCCTCTCTTGAGGCCAGTTTTGTACCATCAAGCAAATTTTGCAAATGCTTGAAAAGGTGATAATTGCTTGGTGCCAGGTCTGGACTATACGGCGGGTGCGATAGAACTTCCCATCCAAGCTCTTGGAGCTTCTGGCGCGTCGTTAAAGATGTGTGCGGCCTGGCGTTGTCTTGATGGAACACAACACCCTTCCTTTTGGCCAATTCTGGCCGCTTCTGGTCGATCGCCTGCTTCAATCTGGTCAGTTGTTGACAGTAGAGGTCCGAATTGAGTGTTTGGCCCGATGGGAGCAGCTCATAGTGGATGATTCCTTTCCAATCCCACCAAACACACAGCAAAACCTTCTTGGCCGTTAATCCGGGCGTGACGATCGTTTGGGCCGGCTCATCGCGATTGGACCACGATCTTTTTCAGCTGTTGTTCTCGTATGTGACCCATTTTTCATCGCGTCACCATCCGCTTCAAAAATGGGTCGATTTCGTTACGTTTCGTTCGCAGGCATCAATTCGGTCCAAAAAGTTCTTTTGCGTCAATTCGTGTGGCACCCATAGATCGAGCTTCTTCTTGAGACCAGCCTTATGCAAATGGTTCCAAACGGTTTTCTGGCTAATCTTCAGTTCCTGGGCAATGGAATAAGTGCTCACATGCCGGTCCGACTCGACGATTTACATGATTTTATCGACATTTTCGACGATTGGCCTATCAGAGCGTGCCTCATCTTCGACGTCCATATTACCAGAACGGAATCGTTGGGACCACCGCTTTGCTGTTGCATTCGATACTGTATTGGGTCCATAAACAGCACATTTTTTTTTGGCCGCCTGCTCCGCCTCTTCACCTTGGTCGAAGTGGTACTGAAGAATGTATCAAATTTTCTCTTTTTTTACCTCCATTTTGGAACGCTGTAATACACAACTGGCTTCACCAAACACGAAACTGTCAAAGAACTTTTTTTGAAGCGTAATGTCACCTTTAAATCGCCGTATAGTATAACCCGATGCGATGTATACATCGTGAGATATGGCTCACTAAAGACATCTAGCGGAAAACGCTCAAAACTTTTTACTTCACCCAATATATAGAAAAACGCCTTGGCGACACTACTGCCTTAAGAGCGTCTCATTTTTTTCGAATGATTTCAAATTTAAAGGAAAGTTTGATTGCAAAATCATTTAATAAAAAAAAATGTATTGTTAAATTTTATTATACGAAGTAAAAATGTGGAAGTTGAAAACTCGCACATTGCTCTCTCATTGATTTATTTCGCTCCCCAAGCCGACAAGTTTGTACTTTTTTTTAAACATAAAGCTTCTACGAGGGTGCTAATGGAAGCACCGACGAATAAAATTCACACGCAATCATATGGATAGCTCTGTGTAAAAGAAAAAAAAAAACAAATTTTTCCCAGTGTTGGAAACGAAATAAATTGAAGCAATGTGTATATTTTTTACAAAATTCAATCAACTTCACCATGAGGTTATGAAAATCTTGCTAAATGTTAATTCTGAATAGGCGTTGGAAATACAACATCGTACATTAAAATTCAAAGAAATAAAGTGGACCGAAAACGGAGTATTAAAATTGAAAATGAAAAATCTCCTATTGCGAAAAAAGAAAATTCCTCTCAAGTATTTGCAAAACAAATGATTCTAAATTTCATAATAACAATAAGAGTACCCCGTGCATTTTTACGGAAAAAAATGATTCATTAATTGCACGAAGAATTTGATCGTTTCATAAAAACCACTTCGATGGAATCAGCTGGAAAACTCGATTATTCGCTGCCACGCGAAAATAAATTCCTAATTATCCGTAAAAAAATATATATAACGCTGGCCCTGTTCGAGTACGTCAAACAGCCTCGGGCCCAGCATCAAGAGTGTCTCAGTATCACCCGACGATTACTTCGCGAAGGAGGAAAGGGAAAAGCTCTCGTGTCGGTTGGGTGTGCAGTAACTCAACGGGAGAGAGAGAGCCTCGCTTGAGGTAGGTCGGGAAATCCCATTCATTCGGCAAACACATTCCCGTCTTCCTTGGCCACGTTCTATGAAAATCTTCGCTATCTCACTGGTATCCCATCATCACTATATTTATTCCTCTCTTGTTCGAATCTGAGCAACGTTAATATGCGAGCGTAAACATGCAGATCCATGTGTACAAAACTTCGGAACCACTTTACATGATGCATTTCCAACAGAAAGGATTATTAAAAAAAAAGATACGAGCAAAATTTGCGCCAAAATTCAAATGTGTTCGAAATAAATGAACAAAACATTAGTTCTTTAGGAAAATTCCGGGTAAAGCGAATATCCCGGGCAAAGTGAATAGTCGCCAGTACTCGCAAATTCAGCACTGAGAGAAATGTATGGTAACTTCAACCATATTTTAACCATATTTTATATTCCCTGAGGGGACAATAATATGTTATAGTCATGGTTACTGCCTAAAATATAGTACTGCTTATGATATTTTAGCAGTTGTGTTAACTATGCTCATATGTTAACCACAACCAACCATCTTACAAGCATACGTTGATTGTTCAATGCTATATAATATAGTAGGTTTTCATAAAATGGATATTACCTTACACTATGAAAAAATAGTAATTTTTACCATATTGAATGGTATGTCTACTAAACGTAGAAAATATTCATAAATTCAAAAATTCTCAATTGAGAGTACTACCTGTATGATTGTTTATCATAATTTGTCATTCCCTGACCTCCTGAAATGATTCCTATCGGAGAAAATATTTCGCCTGAACATGGATTCGAACCTACGACCTACCTATCTATACTACGCACGCTGCCACTATGTTACCGGGTACTTATGTTATTTTGATCGTAGATTTGGCATAAGAGATAAAAGTAATTCCAGCTGCAATTCCGAATAGCTGTTACCTCCGATATAGGTAGAATTTTGCACAGATCGTTTTTTTGATAATATATGTCACTGCTTAAATGGATTTTTGGCGCAACGCAATAGTTTTCGAAATATCGAATTTTAAAAACTGATAAATTAATGCGCTAATATATCTATATCGATCACAGCGTGCTACCGCTGTCTCTACTTTATTGACACGTTCCACAAATGATTTACGCCTTCACTATAAGATTACCATAATTGTGTTCGTATAGTCAATTTTCGTAAGATCTTGTAAAAATTTATACTCAACAAGTGTCAATGTTAACCATATAAGTAGTACAAACTTTCACTGAGAAAAATGTCCATAGTATTTTCTAAAAAAACGCCCATGATAAAAGTGGGCATAGTTAAATTCCCTATAGTTTATTGATACCGCAATCATAATATGGTTAACACAACTATATGCGTCTATCTAATCATGCCGTTTTGGTAGTGTGTTTGATTATCTAGTATCCCCGAAATAACTATTAACTACTGTGAAAGGCTTTACAATATCGATATAGTTAATTCAGTTAATATTTTTACAATAGTTAGTAGTTATTTCGGGGATAATAGATAGTCGAGCACGCCACCAAAGTTGCATTTTTAGATATACTTTTCGCTTATAGTTGTGTTAACCATATTATGATTACGGTGCCAATAAACTATACGGGATTTTACTATCCCCTCTTTTGCCGTAGACGTCTTTCATAAATACCATGTACTTTGCTCTCAGTGCAGCGTTAGTATTTGTGCGCCGATTTTGTGATATTAGCTGAATTAACCATATCGATATTGTAAAGCCTTTTACAATATTGTATAGTAATTTCGGAAATACCAGATAGTCAAATGGGCCACCAAAGTCGCATGTTTGCGTATACTTTTCGCTTATAGTTGTGTTAACCATATTACGATTGCGGTGACAATAAACTATAGGGAATTCGACTATACTCTCTTTTACCATGCGCGTTTTTTGTAAATACTATACACTTTTCTCTCAGTGCATCCAGTACGTGGCAGATACTTTGGTGAGTGGCCGTGTCACGCGCCGTCCAGGAGATGAGGATTTGTGTTTTTGCTTGAAAAATATTTATTCATCAAATATTTATTTTGCTAATAACAAGAATTATTTCTTTATCGTCTTTTGTTTTTGGATGGTTACAATGTATGTTTATATAGCTTTATACACTGTGTAGAAAATGAGACCCAAAGCAATAGTTTTTTGTTATTGAAACGGGATAACATCAGGAGGGACCACGTGGGGCAAAGCGAATAGGGCAAAGTGAATACCGTATTCACTTTGCCTGGTGATCGTAAAGAATTTCATTATGTATAATAATCTGGGTAAATATTCGGAAGTGTCACTCCTGTCAGAATCGAGCTGATTTTTTTGTGTGGTTTCTTACAATTAAAAAACATCATATTTAATATTATTATGGCAGCGCATCAAGAAAAACAATTACCAAGAGGGTAATTCTATACTTTAGCATCGAGGCCACGAATCGTGGAATCGTGGGGTGCGTAGAACACTGGAGTGGGCGGAGGGCACCTCGGATGGGTGTGTGGAATCGCAGAGTGTGTAGAACACTGAGGTGGGCGGAGGGCACCTCGGATGGGTGCGTAGAATCGTGGGGTGCGTAAAACGACATTGTTTTTGTTGATGCGCTGTCATAATATTAAATATGATGTTTTTTAACTATAAGAAACCACAAAAAAAAAATCAGCTCGATTCTGACAGGAGTGACACTTCCGAATATTTACCATAATCTGCATATTTCGTTTCAGATGATCAATAAATAGGAAAAAAAAGACGACGCAAGGTTCTTGGAGTCCAGACGTCATGCAAACAGTAATAAATTTATGTAAAGCTGGAGAATCCATCAAAGAAACAGCCAAAAAGTACGAGTTAGCATACGCTACCTTATACAAATCATTTTGTTAGTGACTTACGTTTTCAAAGATTTCTTTTTTATTATCCATTTTGCTCTTATGCCGTATTAACATTACCCAGGGGCTCGGGCAAAGTAGATACTTTGACATTTCTTGTTATTTGATTTATAGCAAGTAATTAAATTAGAATTAAGGAAAATTGTTAACGCGTTTTGACAGTTGATTAAATAAAGATTAATTTCAGATAATTGTTTTAATTTTCTCTATTATACATTATCGGCAATAATCACGGGAAGCTTAAGGCCGGATCCTGAATTAGAAGGTCCAAAAAATCGATTTTTTTTTATTGTTTAAATCTATTCCTGATGTATCTAAGAATGTCTAGACAAAGTTTTATAGCCCAATTCGAAATATTTCCAAAGATACAGCACTGAACGTAGTGGAGTGTCGAGCGTATCTGATTACAAAAAAACTAGAAGTCCAATCGAAACAAACCAAAGCTTGTTCGCTTCAGTATCGTTTTCTTTTCTATTTGAACTAAAAACATTGTCGAAAAAAAAATTCTTAACAATTTTTTTAGCAAGTTGAAATCATTTTTTTTTCACAAAAAGCACATTTTCTACTTCAAACCTGAAAAAACATTCAAATTTCAAATTTTTTTTCGTTTTTTTTAGTTCATATAGAAGAAAAATATGTCACAATTAAAATGGTTTTTGGTTTTTTTGTTTCAGATGAAAATTACGAGCTCCATTTGTCACGCCGCATGGAAACAGCAGTGGCACGAATGTGCATAAAAATCGGTTGCCTGTTGATATTTTTCTTTAAAAAAAATTGTTTTCTTATGTTCAGACATGTAATAAAATAATCTGAAAATTTCGCTAAACTTGCTTTTTTTTTACCCGAAAAAAAATCCTCAAAATATCGATTTTTCGAACCGGCTAATTCAGGGTCCCGCCTTAAGGTGTTCACTTTGCCCGGACCTCCCCTAAGGGATTACACCACCTTAGTGCTCGGAAAAATAGGTATGAAAAATATAACTAATCTTGATACGAATATTATATATAAATGAAATAATTTTCATTTTTCACAAATAAATTATAGTTCTATGAACAAATTTAAAAAAAAAACGAATAAATATATTTTTTTAATAGTGGATATATACGTCGTCTAGTAGGAACAAAATATCTCGAGATCTACTCAACCGATTTTGATGATATTTATACCACATATTTTTTATAGTATTATCAAGGATGTAGCGTAGAATTTTTTTTTTTGATTGGATACCGTATCCATTTTTTTTATTCATTAAAAAACATCAACATTTTGGTAAAAATCATAGTTTTTTTCAAACACCTGTCATTTCTACAAAAAATAAAATAAAACAATGTCTCTATGCTACACTTTAGCTGTTACCTTTCATTACGAGAATATTTTTTTATTTATTTTATCCTACTAGACGAGTCCTACTAGACGAATTATAACTCCGCCATTTTTATTTACTTTTATACGTATTTTTCCAAGCGCCAAGGTGGTGTCTCGCCTTGTGGTAATCAATTAAATAACTTTCGTTTTTCAATTCCTTAACAGAGTTGAATAACTTTACGCAGAATGTTGCAAAACACATGTCTAAAAATAAAACCATTGCATAATCTCGCATCTTTCGATTTCATCCGAAAAGTTTATCCGTATTGCTATTTTTCAAAAAAATAACACGTGACTTCATGAAGTTAATGGAAACGTTAAAAAAAACTGAAAATCTCGTAATGAGTTCGGAACATTAGAATATTGAAAAAAAAATGAAGCTGATTCTTCCTACATCCGAATGCTACTTAGAACCTTTTTATGGCCGAATTATCAAACTTTCCTCACGATTGAAAATTCGAAAAGCCATTGCAAAGTATTGAATAGCAGAGTGCTTGGATTCATACCAGAAAATATAACTGAAAATATAATTTATTCTCAAGCTTCCTGATACAGTGACGCACGCAATCAATTTTTTTTTTTTCACTTACACGACATATCTCGCTGACTCTCTCTGGCTTGATCTTTTTCTTTTTCTGACTTATGTCTTCCTCTCTCTCTTACTTACTTTTGGAGACCTATCTTCCTGACAAATATATAGGCATATGCGTGTGCGTTCAAATATGTCGATACCTTCGAACGAATCCAACCGTGCAAATATGCGGAATCTCCATTGAATGTTTCATTCCAATGTGACTGGATGGAACAGTCGAGTGTATTCCATTTTCCAATTTACGTGGGCTGTAGCCTCACTCATTTGGATGATAACATGTTTCAACAACATCAATGCACAAAATGATCACTTCAAATTCTATTGGCCCCGTTCGCAACACTAGCGTTGCGTAGCGTTCGTATTTATGTTGGTTCTGTCAAAGGCTCTGTGATTGTAGTTATAATATTGTGATAAATTGAAAAAAAATTTAATCGCATCTTAATTGCATTTAATTTGTTTGTATCGAATCAATTTGTCTGGCCAAAGACGACAAGAAGTCTTTTCTTTCAGTAAAATAAAGAAAAAGTAGGTAACATTTCCTTAAAATGTATTGCTCACTTGTAATTTTCTTATAAAACGAGAAAAATAAAGCTATATAATGGCTTTTATTAAAATTGAACAAACATATATTATTGCTGCACTACCAATAAGAAATAAAATTTTGTTTTCAGACCGAAATGAGCATAATTTTAGAGACTATCTGCTGAATAACACGTCAGGGACGTAGAAGAGTTGAGGATCAAAACATGACGCAAGTTTAAGGTAGCAATCTCGCCAAGGGGTTTTTCTGGAGGTTTATGTTTTTTTTTTATTTTGCGGACCCATTAAAGACACTATTAAAGGGGGAAAACCCTTGAGACGTCCGAAAATGAGTCATTTTTCATGAATTTTTTTAAAGGTGATTAAATAATGGCATCATTTAAAAATTTTGACATTATTTTATTACAACTTTCTAGTGTTAAATTTTTTTTAAAGTAAAGCAATACAGAGGCGTTATAAGGTATTCCTTTAGGCGTCTTTTGCGTGATATCGAAAAGTGCTCTATTTATCCGATTTTTTCTATTGATCTGAAACAGAAATCGAAAATATTTTTCGATTATTGACATGTGTAGGGGAAGGATATACCTCTAAAAATATTAAAAAAGTATAAAATTGAAAATTTAGTAGGCATTTTAATCAAAATTTTGATATTTTTGACCATTTTCTCGACAATTTTTACCCCAAAAAAGTAATTTATTAAGCGATAACCTTAAAACTTTAGGTATATCCTTCCGATAATGTTATAGTGAGAAACCTCCCAAAATTTCAGCCCGATCGATCAATAACTTTTTGAGCTACAACATGAACAGTTTTTGAAAATGCAGTTTCGAGATAATCGCATTTAAAATTTCAATACGATAATGTGCTATGACTTCGTAAATATTTCATATTTGAATTTTTCGATTTTCTAGTATACGCTGAATATATTATACTTTCGAAATATGTGAAAAAAAATCGATTTTTTAAACATTGTAAAGGGTTTTAGCCCTTCAAGTGATAACTTGCAAAATTTCAAAAGGATTTACCGTTGTGTATTTGAGAGATTGGCAATCAAAGATTGCACGATTTTGCACGTTTTCTTATGGGGAGCAGTGGAAAATTTCACATTTCACGCAATAACTTCGAAACATTTCTACAGATTTTTTTTTAATTCTCTATTACAGAGGAACATATGACGAAGTGGGTAAAAAAAAACCATGACTTTTGACACTCTAGTTTCAGAGATATAGCGATTTAAATTAAGGCCTTAGGCCAATCCAGAAGCCAAAAAAGGGCATATATTGTGATTTTTTTTCAGCGAAACCATAAAATGAATCGGAATTACAAAATAGAGGTTTTATTATATACGTAATTGATTATACAACATTGTTTTTTTACAGCGATACATGTCAAAATGGCGACTGTGCAACATTTTTCCGATGACGCCTTTATTTCTGGAAGGTCAACGGCCGGACCGACAGCTCCTATAATTTTTGAGTTATGATGAGACACTAAAGTTTTTTTTTCGATTATATATAAAAATAGCTAGAGAAGTACATACGATTTTTTTGATATATTGTTTTTTGTCAAAATGGCGCATTTCTAAAACAGAAAGTATAAAATGCCATGAAAAAATCGTCAGAAAATTGTTTATGAAAAATGAACTTTGAAATATTATTTAAAAAATCCTACGTAGTGCCTCAGAAAATGTAATTCTAAATACACAGTTAAAATTTTAAGTGAATCGTTTTAAATTTGTTTGAGTTATGAGTCCGACGGACTTGAAAAATGTAGTTTTGAGATAAACGCGTTTAAAGTTAGTAGAAAGTCACGACATGAATCAAGAGGGGTTGCGTTAGAATTCAAAAAGCGAGTACTTAGAGATTTTTCACACCTATTATATCATTTGGAATATAATTTTATAGGTACTAAGGTGCATTTTTAACAAAAAAAATTGTTTTTTGGAAAATCCTAGAGTGGCCTAAGGCCTCAAGCAATGCCTAGCGACGCTAGCACCACGAAGCGACTGGAGCAGACTAGAGCCGGCGATCTGGCAACGCTGCAAGCGTTCGGCGCGCGTTCTTAGGTAGAAAATGTATCTAGAGACGCGGCAGATTTTTTATATTACTATTACACACACACACACACACATATATATATATTATGTTAGGCATCTTCATCATTACTTTATAATTTTTTCCATCCCGATAAGATGTACAACCTAAATTATAATAATATTTCGCAATATTTCGAAGCTTTCGTCGATTGAGCAGAGAATGAACTTTTCAACGTGACTGTGGCTTTAATATTTCAACGTGGCGTGACCTTAATAATTCAAGCTCGTGTCATAGCGCAATCTTGCAGCTATCCAATTGTTGTGTTGTACTAACTTCGAATTTTTCTGTAGGGTATCGATAAAATTTGCATTTACCATTTCCTTTCCGGTATCATTCCAATTTATTACACAGCAACTGTCGTGGCTCATTTTCAATAACACAATATTTAAAGTTTCATTTCAAAGATCTCGTATCACGCTCATACAGATTTGACAGATCCGCGTGTATTGCAATTTATGTCCATTTCGGGCGCTGCGTTTGATTTCATTACTTCCACTCTATACCCTGCACGGAGACAATATACGATCGACAGTGATCATACTTATTCAAGTGACTCTTGCAGATTTTGGATCTATCGTGTTTGACACGTTCCAACGAAGCGATACAAACGATAAATCGCAACTTTACGATAAGTATCAACTGGGAGCAATTGAATTTAGTTCAATTCGAATTAGTGGCAAAACTTTCGTCGGCATGCTGAGCTATGGAATTTTGTAGGCTCGGAAGATACGTAGAGTACATGATGTTTGTATGTGTGTTCACGGCTTGGTGAAGTTAACTCGCCTTGGCTCTATCTCTCCGTCTCTTTCCATCGGTATACCGAACACGCCGTTCCTCTTGGCTGCCTAACCGTTATACAACATCCGCTCTGCCCTCCTATTCTCTCTGTTGCTTCGCTCCTGCCACATTGCCCGCACTTTACTGTACATGTACAATACAGTCGGTACATACTGTGGAGGTTGCTCCTCGCGACTGCTGGTCATAATAATATCACCGCCACGTAGCAACTTCTATTTCCCCATTGTTCATCGTTATACAATCATTCGTCGCTCTCCGTCCTTCTCGCTTCGCTTCCCAGTACCATTTTGCGAAACGAACGCTGTGTGCGCGTATGAATGATACGCGAAACGTGATATAGAGTGGAAATTCGTTTATACGTTTTGCACTCATACGTTTTTATCATTTGTACGCGAAATTTTTCTGACCCCGGCACAGTCCGCCTTTATAGAATGTAATAAAGTTTCTTTTCTACGTTTTTCGCGCTTATACGTCACTAAGGAGTTTCGATACCAAAATCGAAATGGTGGTAGGCGATTGAAATTTATATCACCGTGAGATTAATTTAGGATGCATTGACTGCCCAAAAATCAATCAGTTTTACAATACAGTTTCGGAGATTTTTAATGTTCGAGTTGTCAATATTTCGTTTGTTAATACATAGGACATCTCGTAAACACCAGTTATAGGGCTGTAGACGCAAAAATAATAGTGATAAGCCGGATAAAAAACGAAGAAAACCGTGATTAGGGTTAGAAATATCGTGGTAAATAATCAAGTGGTTTTTCTACTCCGTTCAATAAAAAAATTCGAAAAAATATGTGAATTTTAACCTCGAAATGTTTTGGTATTGTTGCGGAAGTGTGACCCTTCGTGGTCACGCTTCCAAATTCAATCGCGGTGGTCACACTTGGGTCGATTCTACCCAGTCAAATTTCAAAAAAGTATTGTGACCAAACTATCCGTCCGAAGTGGTTCAAAAAATTACGGAACATGCTTTGAACTTTCTAGATGATGTACGAAAAATTTATTTATAAGAAGTATAATGGCGACATGTTAAAAGTATTCATAAAGAGGTGAAAACGCAAAAAAGATACTTTTACGCTAAAAAAATCATAGTTCCGTGAATTTTCAACATTTTTACCTAAAATTTGAATTTAGGCGTCTTTTGCGTGATATCGAAAAGTGCTCTATTTATCTGATTTTTTCTATTGATCTGAAACAGAAATCGAAAATATTTTTCGATTATTGACATGTGTAGGGAAAGGATATACCTCTAAAAATATAAAAAAGTATAAAATTAAAAATTAAGTAGGCATTTAAATCAAATTTTCATATTTTTGACCATTTTCTCGACAATTTTTACCTCAAAAAAGTAATTTATTTACGCGATAACCTTAAAACTTTAGGTATATCCTTCCGATAATGTTATAGTGAGAAACCTCCCAAAATTTCAGCCCGATCGATCAATAACTTTTTGAGCTACAGCATGAACAGTTTTTTAAAATGCAGTTTCGAGATAATCGCATTTAAAATTTCAATACGAGAATGTGCTATACGATTATTTGCTATAACTTCGTAAATATTTCATATTTGGCTTTTTCGATTTTCTAGTATACGCGGAATATATTATACTTTCGAAATATGTGAAAAAAATCGATTTTTTGAACATTGTAAAGGGTTTTCGCCCTTCAAGTGATTACTTGCAAAATTTCAAAAGGATTCACCGTTGTGTATTTGAGAGATTGACAAATAAAGATTTTCTTTTGTTAATACATAGGACATCTCGTGAACACCAGCTATAGGGCTGTAGACGCAAAAATAATAACGATACGCCGGATAAAAAACGAAGAAAACCGTGATTAGGGTTAGAAATATCGTGGTAAATAATCAAGTGGTTTTTCTACTCCGTTCATTAATAAAAATCGAAAAAAGGTGTGAATTTTAACCTCGAACTGTTTTGGGATTGTTGCGGAAGTGTGACCCTTCGTGGTCACGCTTCCAAATTCAATCGCGGTGGTCACACTTGGGTCGATTCTACCCAGTCAAATTTCAAAAAAGTATTGTGACCAAACTATCCGTCCGAAGTGGTTCAAAAAATTACGGAACATGCTTTGAACTTTCTAGATGATGTACGAACAATTTATTTATAAAAAGTAAAATGGCGACATTTAAAAAATATTCATAAAGAGGTGAAAACGCAAAAAAGAAACTTCTACGCTTAAAACATCATAGTTCCGTGAATTTTCAACATTTTTACCTAAAATTTGGACGTGATACTTCTTAGATATGCTATTTTTGGGAAAAAATAGTAGCATAGTGCGCGTTCCAAAAAAGATATTTATTCCGACATGTGGAGAGGGTAAGTTTTATGGTATGAGGATACTTCAAATTCTAGGTAAAATGGTGAATACAGTCCCATTCGATGCCGGGAACTATTCTATATTTACGCCAAAAAATTGATCGAGGAGTAGAAACCCAATGTGACCACGAAGGCTTAACGAAATTTGTAGGTTAAGGAGGTACTACTTCTTCAGAGTCAACATAGAGACTAAATTTATGTTACCCCACGGGTATTCTAATTTATGTTAAGTTATGTTGAATATTCGTATTGTCGATCCCAAATTGGCAAATTTGTGGTAAATATTTTATTTATTACATATTGACTAATTGAAAAATTTTAAAAACTGAAAAATGAGCCTCACCGACTCTGGAGTCTTCACGACGATTTCCCAGCAGTAGCGAGATTCTGTAACTCGGTAGCGACCGTTTTCGTTATCGTTAGCTAGCGACAGCCAATAAGAGGCTCCCTTTCTTCTGATCGTGCATGCGATTGGCTGTCGCTAACTAGCGACAACGAAAAGTGTCTCTACCAAGTTACAGAATCTCGCTACAGAGCTAGGTTATGTTCGCCAAACGAATCAGCTGTTAAGCCCGACGTTGGCAAATCTATGGGTACTATTTCGTCATTATGATACTGTTCAACCGAAAGTTGTAACCGTTTTATAATGTAGTGCTTGAACTGCACGGTGAAGTTCGAATTTTCAATTTTTTACAATATCTATTATGCTTAATTTATCAAATTTCAGTTTTCCAACGACTTTAGTTGGATACGTGAGCAGCAAAACCGTGCTCACCGCACTTCCAGTCGACCGTCTCCATAAGACTACGTGTTTCACTAGCTCAAACTTTGCAATTTTATTACGAAAACACTGAATCGTCAATATAGCTCAAATTTTTTCAAAGGGTGCATAGCGTATTCGTCAACATCATATAAAAATTTCAGGCCTGAAAGTTCCTTCCTCTTCATGATCGTACCTCTTTAAACGTGGCAACACCGCATTAACGGGCTCTGACTAGTGAGCCATTCCAATCAAGCATTAACTGACGGGAATTTCAAAATCGGCTAGTGTTTGAAACATAACACCAAATATTTTTTCGTTATGAAAACTATGCCAAATGGATATTATAATTATATTAATGTTACAGATAGAATAAATAAATACATCTCTTTATAAAGTTCGAATGCTGTTAAACTATGTACGTTTCAAGCATTCGTCGATTTTGAAATTCCCGCCAGTTAATGCTTGACTGGAGTAGCTCACTAGACAGAGTTACTAGATGTCTGACAGAGAAAAAAATTCCACCATCGGCCGGAATTTTCAAGGGTCCTGCTGGACGACTTATATCTGCGTGATTTTACCCCATTAAAACGTTTTCCTTCGTTTTTTTTAAATTTGTTCATAGAACTCTAATGTATTTATTTTTATACCTATTTTTCCGAGTGTCAAGGTGCTGTAAGGCCTTGAGGACCCATCAGTCTAAGCCCTAAATTGACAGATAAGTAAACTAGCAAATCTTTACATTGACTCCACACTATTTGTGAGAAATATCCGCACTGCCAAGTTTGGAATTCACAATCGTAATTAGTGACAACAGTCATTGACACGCTGTGATCGAACAGAAAATGATCAACGCTTGCTTATGCTAGTTGGCCATTGCCGAAGGAATAATTGGGATACTGGTAGGATGGAATTTACAACAGCAACTGGAATGAGGATACTAGAATCGGAAAGTCTTCCGTGTGAGACAGCCATTAAGGCAGTCATAGCCAATTAACGAGATCTATGAGGAAAAAAAACATGCTCGTGTTAGGCTTATGAAAGAAATGTGCTTTGCCCTCGTGTACTTTATGCACTACTCAGCATTGAACCAAACGTTAACTCATCATCCGGAGGATTGCCTTTCCGGTGCTGGCAACGGTAGTCAGGAGAGTGCAATCCCATAATTAGATCGAGCCACGACCTTCTGGCGAAACAGTTGAGCGTGTCGACAGATGGACGGGTCCCTGCCGAAACGCAGTTGCTAATGAATCGACTCTCGGCTGTCCAGGCTCTCGGACAACCTTTAGCTTTATTGACAGCTCCGCAGGGGAGCTTCTGCTCAAATACAGTATATTGAATGAAAAACGAAAAGATTTCGAAGCATTGAACGTTCGTGCAATTGGTTGATTCTCAAAAAACAGTCTGAGCTGTTTTAAGGTATTCTTTTCACGAACCTGCATATTTGACAATTGACTGATTTTCGTCTACAATTAAGTGAAAATGCATCCCAGTATATTCGTAAAGTTACAAGCCGAGTTTCCTCACTTTTTACAAAAAAAATACGACTTTCTTTATATAAAGTACTGAGCATGTAAAAAATTCTGAAGATTCCGTAACGACCATAAAAACAGAGGTTGACCGAATGTTTAGAGAGAATATTAATAACTAGCTTTCGCTCGCAGCTTCGCCCGCGTGGAATTCGACCCATAAGTACGTCATTATCAGTTGCACCCCTGATTGGGGGTTGTTTTAGAAAATCTTAAATCGTGCGTTTTATTATTTGTTTTGAAGAATATTTATACAGCGTTTCAAGGTGATACACGCAAGAAATAAAATTTTTCATACATTATTTCACATCCCATTTTATCCCTTTAGAGGTTGTTTTTCGAAAAATTCTTTTTTATTGCACCTCTACGCCCTTTAAGGAATATATCTTCCGAATTTCCTTGAGATAAAAGCAGGGAATTCGATTTTCCCATAAAAACTTTAACAACCCCTCGCACCCCTAATTAGGGGTTGTTTTAAAAAATTCTTAAATACGTATTTTATTGTTTATTTTGAAGAATTTCGAGTTGACACGTGCAAGGGATACAATTTTCCATACAAACTTTTACATCCCATTTCATCATTTTAGGAGTTGATTTTCGGAAAATACTTTCTTGTTGCACCTCTACGCCCTTTAAGAAATATATCTTCCGAATTTCATTGAGATAAAAGCAGGGAATTCGATTTTCCCATAAAAACTTTAACAACCCCTCGCACCCCTAATTAAGGGTTGTTTTAAAAAGTTCTTAAATACGTATTTTATTATTTGTTTTGAAGAATATTCATACCAAGTTTCGAGTTGATACGTGCAAGGGATACAATTTTCCATACAAACTTTTAAACCTTATTTCACCCCCTTAAGAGTTGATTTTCGAAAAATCCTTGCTTAGTGCACCTCTACACATTCTAAGGAACATATCGCACAAATTTCATGTTTTTATCTTCAGCGGTTTAGCCTGTGCATCATCTATATGTCAGTCAGTGTCAGAACTTGTTTATATGTACAGTTAAAACTTAGAAAAAGGTGACTGACAGAAGAATTTTTGTAATCGCGACTTTTCAGAGAACATGTTAAAATGTCTCAATTTACCAAATTTATCCGAAATTTGTCATTCAAATTCATCGTTGGGTATAATAATTGATTTTTATTACTTTTTTAAATTTGAATAAAGTTACTTATTTTATTAAGCGCCATTGTAATCTACTAATGATTCAAAAGGGCCCTGGCTTATACGCCCACAAAATACGGCTCTCCGCGAAAGGAATGCCTTAAATTTTGAATTTGCCACTTTTGTTTCTTTTCTCGAGTTGGTCGCGTCAATTGTCAATTGTGTGGTTCTGATTTTGCATAGATTGTCGATTTTTCGGCAATTTCAGTACTATGTCTACCATAAGAACGCGGTTCCTGTCATTTATAAATATTCAAGTTGAAGGGATGACCCAAAATAGTTTCTTTTACGATTGAAAGGGCCCTGTTATTATTTTCCATTCATTTTTGAACGAATGAAAAAACGATTCACAACTTTGTGACCTCGAAGTATGAATTTTTTTTGTGTCGAGACTTTTTTTTTGTGAAGTAAACCGCGGAAATAAAATTTCTACTTTCCTAACGATTAACAAATATTTCATGCTGATTGACAAATGCTTGATCTGCAACATGTAGGCTCAATTAGAACTTCAAATTTGGAGTAAACAAGTCAATACTTTTTTGTACTCGCTCTTGGAGGAAAATATCAAAATTTAGGTGCGCGCATTGCCGGCAATTATCAAAATTCCTGATTCAGATCGATCAGAAAAATCTACGGCACAGACTTTCTGAATTAACCGTCCACTTTCATTATGCAATATATAGACCTAAAAATCCATTATGTAGCTGACAGATGACTGCCAGCTGTCTCTGCTGCAGGCAACCTATTCATAAAAAGTAACAAATGCGCTTGCGCAACCGGAAGTCAACGGCCTGGAAACTAAACATTCTCACAGTTAAAACCAAGGTAGCGTAACGAAAACCACACTGGACAAAAAACAGCAGTGACAATGATGACGATAAAACGTTGTTTTTTTGTTAAATTCGATTGTGAAGGAATTGAAAATTCCTTCACGATATTGAAGTGAATCGTCACTTCCTTAGGAAATATACAGATATAAGAAATTCTACGTCCATCCTTTCGGGGACCTTTATCAAATTTCACGGGTCATGATTTTCGAGGCGTAAAAAAATGGAACGAACTGACTTTAAGTCTTTAGACTTAAGACTTTATGTATATCAACATAGTCGAATTCTGGACGATAGCGCGAATGCCTTTATACTCGACACCGTCTGTTGTCGTTTGTCAAGTTCGGGAATTCGTTCGCAATGCCGTAGGGGAAGGTGGGGCACAGTGTATCCCTTTTTTTCTAACGAATTTTTACTCTTACCAAAGTAGTCTGATTACAAAAAAAAAACGAGTCATAACCGATTTTATAGACCTTTGGGCGTACAATAAAGCTACCATGTTTTTTGCAAAAAGATTAAAATTCCTAAAATAATGGTAACGAAAAATATTTGCGGATTGGCTCATTGTGCCCCACAGGTGGGGTACAATGTGTCAGATAGGTGGTTACAGTGTGTCAAGTGGTGCGAAACGTAGGGTACAACGAGCTGGTTGAAACTCTTATATTTTCCTAGCATAGATAACAGATTTTCATACATACCGATAATTTCACAACGGGTATTATTTGCCAATAACATTGGGAATAGACTCATTGTGCTCAACAACTCGATGACACATTGTGCCCCACACAATTGCTTAAATTAATTTTGTAGTTTAAAAAATTCCTTGTGAGCTGCTATTGACTTTCTTTTAGGCCAGCCGAAAATTAAGGGGCCAGTCCACTTTGAAAATTTCAAAAAATCGAAAGCAAGCAAGACTTGAAGAAATCGACGATGATGAGCAATCAGAAGGGATTTTGTACGGTGCAGGAATTGCCGATTGAGTTTAGGTAAGAGTTTTTCATAGTATAAACTTCAAACGCGTTTTTCTCGAAACAACGTTTTCAAAATCTAGCTCCATCGTATCTCTAATACTAATAAACCGATTCTCTTGAAATTTGAACCACATATTGTAAACATGATTCGCAACAAGATGACCCTCGATGGTTTTAAAATTTTGATTTTTACTCTTTTTTTTGCGAAAAACTGCGAAAAAACGCGTTTTTTTTACTTTTTTCGTTTTTCATCTGCCATTTTTTTATTTTTTGATAAAACTTTATATCCGAGGGTCATTTTGTAGCTGGTGTCATACTGAATCTAATGGACTTTGATTTTTTTGTTTCAGACAAGCCGTTGCCGAGTTGTGATGGAGCTACCTAGCCCACCTATTTTTGAGGCGTTACGTTAAACTATAGTTTTTGTACTTAAAAATGAATAAAAATGAATAATTTTTTTTTTTAATGTATTTCAAGACTTTATTTATCAAGCCCAACAACTTTTATATTCATATCTTTTATAAAATCCTAAATAAAAATCGCGAAAATAGCCTTTTTTTCGTGGCTCCAAAGTGGACTGGCCCCTTAATATAATGACGGTCCAGCACAAAAAATTTCGGATTTTACGAGCTACAAAACTCTGAGAAATCGCATGTGGTTGACAGTTGGCCGTGACACGTTGCGCTTCTTCGGAGCGTCGTCACTTCTTTGTTTCCTCATTGGGAATCGACCCATTGTGCCCCACAACTCGGTGACACATTGTACCCCACTAGTAAAATATTTGATTATTGATGAAAATAACTATTAATTAAACTACGGACGAAAAACGGAGTCACTGAGTGCATCATAACTACTAAAAATATCGATTAGGACCGAAAACCCGAGCCGCTACAGATAGTGTCGTTATATTTTAAGTTTTCTTTTTTTTTATATATATTTTTTCCAAGCCTCAAATAAATGTTTAATTTTTAATAATTCTTTGTGAGCTGCTATCGACGTTCTTTTAGGCCTGACGAAACCAAACATAAATCGCGGTCCAACACATAAAATTTCGGAATTTACGAGCTAAAAACCTCCGAGAAACCGCATGTATATAACTCCCATATAACTATTCCCCTCCGCACTGAGGAAGCTTTCATATCGCAAATGTTTTTTTTTTCTCGAGATTTCAATCGAAATGTGTTCAAAATGATCGAAAACATTGAAAAATGACAATTGAAAAGAATGTTCGTACGTGGATACGGATTGTTTGTAGATGAAAAAACTTCTTTAGTTTGTTTGATGCTTGGCTGGTTTTTTGCACAGCAATAGAAGACTTTTGGCGACCAATTGTATCTTAGGAAGTATGTTCGAAATTAATTCAGTAAAAATCGGAACACGTCTTCGATTTCGAGGAAGTATTCATTTTGATATTTATCTTTTTAGCTGAAGTTTACAATGATTAAAATTTGTGGTTAGATTTTTATCCACGAATAGAGTATCATACACGGTACATTCGGGGTAAATTTTGCGTCAACCGATTGAAGGGTTTAGATTGTGAATGCGTTTTTCTCGAAACAACTTTTTTCAACCTGGTTGACATAAAATGTCAAATTCTATTCAACCGATTGAATTCAAATTTGGTATGTACCTTTAGTAAATATCTCTCTATCGTTCCTCTCTCGGGCATTGCGAAACTATTATTATTACTATTTATAAAAAATGTTAAACTTTGAAAAAATGGGGCGATACATTAACTTTTCCTTCAGGCAGTCGTCTATCGACATTTTTTTTCTCATTGGCACCTGTTATAATGTCATTCTATTTTATAAAGAAAATTGGTTTTATTTTCACTCAATCCTTTTCTTCACCACCATATATAGAGGGCCATAACTTTTTCAATTTTTATTTTTGTTGCAACAATTTTTTTTTGTAAGTTCTTAAAACATTAAGGGACTGTAAAAAATGGGCAGTAAATATATATGTTTTTTTTATCAAGCCCGAAACGCCGGAAATTTAGACCTCTAGAGTACAATACCGCTTTAAGAGCATTTAATTTAAAAAAAAATGCGGTGTGTAAATTTCGCAAAACGGTAGACATTGGGATAATTTTTTAGACATAAGTGGAGTATGATGATTGAAATGGTTTTAGGGAAAATGCCTCCCCATCATTATATACATCCAAATTAATGACGGCAGAGAAAAAGAACGAGAAGACAATTATTCCGAGAGGCGGCCATTTAAATATGTTAGGGAAATGATTACGTATTCGTATAATTAGCTAGAACAAATGATATCTGGATGGAATGCAATAACCATTGTAGCTTCCGAATCAGAATAATAATAAAAATAATTGCGATGATTCCGCAATGCATTTTTTCGCCACTCGATTTTTTCGTAAATTGAAAATAAATGCACGTTTCTCTGACGTACAGTGGATAAAAAAAGTATTTGCACACCACATGTTTTTCAAATTATCCTGCGAAATAAAATAAAATTAGTATTTTTTTTCGAAGAAAAATATAATGTTCGAAAAAAAAATAAAATGTTAAAGCATTTTTTTTTTCGTAGGATAATTTGAAAAACAGGCGGTGTGCAAATACTTTTTTACCCACTGTATATGTTTCCTGTCTGCCGGTGTTTTCGACTGTCATATATATATAGTAAAACCTCGATTATACGCTTCGCACTTATACGTTTTTTTTAAATTTATACGTCATATTTCTCTGGCCCCGGCAAATTCCGCCTATAACGAATGTAATAAAGTTTCATTTCTAAGTTTTGCACTTATAAGTTTTTTGCGCTTATACGTTATTAATTTTCTTCCCCAGCGTCCGTTTCGGGGTCTGTTTTTTCTCCGTTGTATGTAAATTAGTTTTGTGATACAAAAAGAAAACAGACATGAATTTAAAAAAATGCTCTGTGATACAAAATCTGTGTTCAGTTGTACGTAAATTAGTTCTGTGATACAAAAAGAAAACAGACAAGAATTTAAAAAAATGCACAACTCGTACTTTAATTTTTTCTAGTGTAAAATTCTAGGATCGTACTATGTATGCAGGTAAAGGACATTTTAAATTGCGTGCCCTTTTTTTGTGGCGAACATAGAGTACTAATCTTTGACAACTGGCATCAGGAAGTATTGAGGTTTAGTCATGGAGAATTACAAGATCGAGCAACGCATTGAAATGGTGAAAATGCAATGTGAAACAATGCACTAATTGCAGACGAAGTTTCATGGTCGTGTTATCTCGCGCTGCGGCGATGTGAATTGGCCACCAAGATCGTGCGATTTGACGCCATTGGACTTCTTTCTTTGAGGTTTTCTAAAAGGAAAAGTGTATGCCAATGATTCACAGACCATTCCGAAGCTCAAGGAAGCAATTGGACCCACCATTAATGAAGTTAGCCCACAATTATGCCAAATTATTGTTGAAAATTTCGTAAAAAAAATGAACATTTTCAAACAGGGACGAGGCGGCCATTTATCGGATATTACGGTCCACACATAACCTCCATGTTTGTACCTTATATTAAAATAAAAATATTCGTACTTTTCAAATAAATAATACGTTTTATTAATAAATTAAAATGTCAGCTCATTTTGAGGCACCCTTTACTTGACTGTGATTACTTATCTCTTATTTGTACGAAAATGTCTGTTATTTTCTATTGTAAAACGTCAAAGCCTTAATGTTACAAACTCGCATCAAATAAAAATTCTGAACGAAAAAAAAAGGTTGAGTTGGCTCATTACTTCGTTACTACCAATCAAATTTTCAATTGGAAAACCAAATATTATACTAGAGGTACTGCTATTAAAAAAACATCGCGAATTATGCACCGATCGCCATTTTCAAATACTATAGAGTTTCCGATACATACTGTATTTCACTTCTACGTTCTCATTTATACGTCATATTTGTTGTACCCCTTGAAAAACGTATAACTGAAGTTTCACTGTATATATATATACAGGGTGGTCCAATAACTATTAGCACCTTGGATATCTTCGAAACTATAAGGTTCACAGAAATATTTGCCGAAATGAAATTGCACAGTACGAAAGGGCCCATCCGATAGCGATAATAGTTTTTTTGCAGGTGGAGGTACTTCGGACATTTGAAGGTCAACTCCATTTTTTTAAATGGATCGGTATGTTTTTTTTCTGTATCATGAAAGAGGAGCTTAAAACGAGTTACATAAGGTGTAACTCGTTTTATAACATAAGGTCATTGAAGGTCATAGAAAGTACAGAAAGGCGACAATACTTACAGTTTCGGTAGTAAATAAAATTACCACGTTAATAGTAAGATAAACGCCTTTCTGTACTTTCTATTACCTTCGATGACCTTGTGCTATAGGTCGTTGAACTCGTTTTAAGCTCCTCTTTCATGATACAGAAAAAAAAACATACCGTTCCATTTAAAAAAATGGAGTTGACCTTCAAATGTCCGAAGTACCTCCACCTGCGAAAAAACTATTATCGCTATCGGATGGCCCCTTTCGTACTGTGCAATTTCATTTCAGCAAATATTTCTGTGAACCTTATAGTTTCGAAGATATCCAAGGTGCTAATAGTTATTGGACCACCCTGTATATCGTGATATGATACAGTCTAGTGCTGCGTAAGATATTTAAGCGCGTGACCACCTCTATCCGTATTCAGGACTATCGATCGACAACAACGACAGCGACGTCGACGTCTCGACGTCGACGTCGAACCCTTTCTCGCTCCACTCATTCTCCTAGCTCGTTTCTCCACATCCTCTTCCACCCGTGCTCGTCGACGTCGCTCGTCGACGTCGCTCGTCGACCCGAGGAGCCCCATTGAAGAGAGTTGGCCCCACGAGAAAGGCCCTGAGGTTAATATTCCTCGTAGGTTCGTGACTCTTGGAGTATACGAAAGCAGAGATAGAGAAGGAGAGAGAAAGAGTGGGGGAGAGAGGGGGAGAGAGAAAGAGAGAGAGAGAGAGAGAGAGAGAGAGAGAGAGAGAGCGAAAAAATTCTGTTCTTCAGGAGCTTATGAGAGGACGGTAGAAATGTTGCCGGAAGGCGAAGAGCGAATATGCAGTTTATATTGACACACTGACAGAAGAGGATGCAATCGAGCGTAGTTAAAAAAAAGAAGGAAAGATACACGGTTCTCCTAGGATCAAAATGTTTCGCAGTATACGTATTCTTAAGGGGGGGGGGGGGGGGACACCATTTATCAGCTTCAAAAAAAAAAAATCGTAAGCAGGTAAATCAGTATTATGAAAAAACTAAATATTTTCAAATACTCAAAATGTGTAACAAAAGATGTACAAAATAATAAAGTCAGACAATTCTTTTTATTAAAAACAAATCTTGAAAAGCAGCTAATTTTTGGCCTTGAAAATGGTATTCCTCGCTTAAACAAAAAAGAAACGATAAAATGAAAAAAAAGAGATTCATCTACTATGTTATTTTATTTTATTAGGAAATATCTTTTGACATAACGAAACATTCAAATGAAGAAAAGTCGAAGGCAGTACGTATGATGAAAATTAGCGAAAAAAATGTTTTGTCTCGTTACAAATTGTTTCCGTTGATTTAAAAATGTTTTTTACATGGAACTTTTTTGTTTTTTGTTTTCGGGATCTTGAGCGATTCTTGTAGTCTAAATAGCTTACTTATTACTAGCCTACTCATAATTGAGACTTCGCGGACATTGCCAAGTAATTTATTATTTAAAAAAAACTTATACCGTGCCGGCAGGAAATGTTTCGCCAACGGTAACCTCACTTAACGTGATATTTTTTCACTCTTATCGTGTATTGCCAATTCTTGTGCAACTGTGCAAACAACCTGAAAAAACGAATCCCACATGCGTCCGAGTCCGTTGTCGGCAAAGGTAGCCGAATTCCGTAAACGTGTGTGGGACGTAAAAAAAATGTTTTTTTTTCAACCTAGCTCGTATACGCAATATTTTTGTGAAATGATGATATCTTCATGAGTCCGTAAGGGGGGAAAAACTTTTAGACGCTCGAAAATGAGTCATTTTTCAGGAATTTTTTTAAAGGTGATAAAATAATCGCATCTTAATAAAATTTTGACATTATCTTATTACAACTTTCAAGTGTTAATTTTTTTTTTAACAGAACAAAATGATGGCTTTATAAGGTATTCCTTAGGCGTCTTTCGCGTGATATCGAAAAGTGCTCTATTTGTCTGATTTTTTCTATTGATCTGAAGCAGAAATCGAAAATATTTTTCGCTTATTCACGTGTGTAGCGGAAGGATATACCTATAAATATATTTTAAAAAGTATAAAATTAAAAATGATGTATGCTTTTCAATCAGATTTTTACTTTTTTTAAATCATTTTCTCGACAATTTGTACCCGAAAAAAGTAATTTATTTACGCGATAACCTTAAAACTTTAGGTATATCCTTCCGATAATGTTTTAGTGAGAAACCTCCCAAAATTTCAGCCGGATCGATCAATTACTTTTTGAGCTATAACATGAGCAGTTTTTGAAAATGCAGCTTCGAGATAATCTCGTTTAAAATTTCCCTAGTTCACAGCATGCGGTCCCGGCGCGCTCTCGTCTATGTGCTATAACTTCGTAAATATTTCATATTTCGATTTCTCGATTTTCCAGTATACTCTCAAAATATTATACTTACGAAATATGTGAAAAAAAAAACGATTTTTTGAACTTTGTAAACGATTTTCCCCCTTTAATAGGATTTTGAGTATATATCTATATACACATAAGTCATTGGTATGTCAAGGAAAAATAAAATGGAAAAAAAAATTAATTTTGTCGAAAGCAGACTTATTTGTCAAACTGACGAATCGGGTACCAGGACTTCATGCAGCTCAATGTCCTTCGAAACATGAAAATCACTGATCTATAGTGATGCATCTATGTCGCCCGTGATATTATTTAAGCATACTTTTATCCAATTGCAACTCAACGTCAAATTCACTTCCACCCACGATGTAAATTCGTGTACGGATAAAATAGTTTTTTTTTCGTTTGATCCCATCAATTATCTGTAGAAAACGTGATTGCTGTTGTATGTTGCCAAAGATGCGTGTAGATAAGTACGAAATTCATTCATTCTACGTGAATTTTATTACTCAGGCGTTTGTCATCATCAATTAACGATCGTTTCGCATATTTTTGTATGAATTTGGATTCGATGCTCCTATTTTTTTTTATATATTTGTTCGTCACTGTCCGGCTTGAGCGTGAATGTGAATTTTGTAAGCCGTAGCATGAAGTTGAAGACACTTGTGGGGATTTAATTCTGGTCGCACAAAAGCAAGAACCAGCCAGTCGAAATGCTCGCGTTTCACAGTTAATTGCTCCCACTTCTTTCACTCGTCTCTACTCAACCGTCCACCCTATCGCCTCACCCAACCATCCACCCCCGCACACTATCATGCAATACTGTCCATTCGCCAAGAGGAGTATCGATTGCTTCGCCTCGGCTTTCATTGGACGCTGTTGCAACGTTAATTAACGATTCGATGATTCATTCCATCCTAATAAAATGTCAGATAGGGCAGGGTCGGTCATTAATTACTGTCGTCTTTATTCATTTAGGCTATCCATAATGATTATATTGATCATTGATGAATTTTACAAATACACGTGTTATATTTATATCACTTCATCGAATAATCGAATGTTCATATTCTCTTGTTTCCCTAATTCTTGATTAATCATATCTATGAATATATTTTATGCTGGTTTAGACTCCACCTTTTTAGGTGGGAAGATTGGCTGGAATAGTCGAGAGAATTTCAAAACTTCGAAATAATGTTCTCAATGAAAAATAAGGAAATAACAGAAATAATATCCTTACCGAAAAATAGGCAGTTATTATTAAAAGCCTAGGGTTCTCTTTTGGAAAAAGCATCACCGGAGGTGAGGCTTGAAGCTCGAGGTGTCTCGTGGCATTGAGAAACATCGTTGGAGCATTGACGTAACTAGGTAGAGGCTAGCCCCCCCCCCCCCTTCCCCCAAGAGGAGGGGGGAGCCCTTCGCCCAGGATTTTCGAAATCTCCCTCATTCACGGCCATACGTATAGATCTGGTAACTCTGTTACTTTTTGGATAGCAAAGAGTGGAGCTCTCATTGAAAATGATTTACTACTAAGTGGTAGATCATATCATTGTAAATCTAAAACGCTGATTTGAGAATCTACCGTTAGCTGATGCAGTTGAAATTGGATATGAAGAACGGAGAGGATTTCATCAGTAATTATAGAAAAAAACTTAATAATTGATTTGTTAACCTTAGAAGCTTAAGCAATGGCAAAGTGTATGGAAAACATACTTCAATTTAAAAGTTATGAAATAAACGTACAAATTTAAGGAAGCATATTAAAAAGGAGTACTGGCTCAACTAGAAACTTTTCCAAGCAGCAATAGTACTCCCAGTGAGCTCCGTCGGCTTCGGGAGAAGCTTTTCTGTTAAAACCAAATTCTAGCTGAAAAAGTGTAGGGCCGATTTGCAGAAAAAAATTGAAAACTTATTTAATTGAGTACCTACTGAAAGTGAAGGTTGAAGATTGGCAACTGGATTAAAGATCATAAATTAATTGATTATTTTTTAAGGTATTGCAAGAATTTGATATTAACGTTAACATGAACGTGTCATTAAAGCAAGTTTCATATTTCGTGTGTGTTATCGACTGCTATGTAAATTTTATTAAAAAAAAAACAGATGATTGTGAACGAAACCAGTTCCTGTCAGGCTGGCCACTTCTGCCTCCCCCCAAGAAAAAAATGCTGGCTACGCCAATGCATTCGAGTAGTGTGTAAATTATTTTATATGGTCTTTTTGTTCCTTCATTTTTATTATTATCCACAATGTTTTGTTGCAGACTTCGTTTGCAGATCTTTAATTAAGATCTTAAAAACATATTTGATTGATGCTTGTACCCTAAATCTGCAAAAAAAAAATGTGCAATTAAAAAACAATTCCATTGCAATCTAACAATGCAAACTCCAACATAGTTCCATACACTTTCAGCTGTTCCAATTTTGTATGTTGAGACGTCAGTTTTTTTACGCCCGTATATTATTTAACTCGCGCTCATCGGGCGCAATTTTGTTTGACAAGCCCCTTGTTTATATTAAATTCACATTATTAATTCATCAATTATATTGCTATCTACCTGAATCTTAAAATCCTGAGATTTTCATTCAGTATTTTGATTCAAAGAATTTTATTTTTATCGTAGTCGTAGTTCTAACATTCTTTTGAACGCTGTCTTTGCTTACGAAGCAATATCATTGACTCTTGTTTTGTGAGTGGTGCGGCGGTTCTGGCTCATATTTGTTGACACGGGTCATGAATACAAACCGTGAAAAAAATGTGTGGGTGTGTATATGCAAGAGGGAATAGCGATGGAAGAGAGCGAGGAGCGGATTCTGAAAGGTAAATCTGGCATTCCGTGCTCTCTCGAGCACAGTTGGTCGAGAGGTATCAGAGTCGCGCGCTTATACAGTGTGTATAAGCTTCAGTCCAAGCTTCCACGGAACACGAACCGCGATGATTTAATACGAGCCCATAAAGATCCGCGAAAAAGCTCTGCTTCCTCGCGGAAGAAAGAAACGTACATTCGTGAGTATCTTGCGGTACTTTCATCAGCATTTCCTTACGAAGTATTTGAACTTATCAAATTGTTAATAAAACAAAAATGCTGAAAATAAATTTATCATATGGGAGTTTGTATGCTGTATTCGGTATCTGAAAACGAATATTCCACGCTCCGTCGATGAGCGGATTGAAATCTGTATGCGCATAAATTGAGCAATGTGAAGATGGTCTTATGAAAGACTTCGACTCAGGTCCCGAGTCAAAATTTAAAGCCTCCTCTGAATACTCGCAGAACCCATTTCTTTTGTAATGCACAAGCCGCCAGTCTCCGTTGAATCTACCAAACCCCATTTGACGAGTTCAGTGCCATGAAGAAGCCTCCATTTGGTCCAGTGTAGCCCCTGTTAGGCCTCCCAAACCTTCTTTCGACCCCCAGTTTCAGTGAAAGGTGGAGAACACATGCCTCCTTAACCTGCTTTTGATCTCAAGCCCGTTGTCTCGACCCCATTTAACCTGCTTTGAACCCAAATTCGATATCTTCTCCATCAAAACTCCATTGTGGCCTGATCAGTAACCCCTTCGATGACGAAATAAATACGTTTTCGATGAATGGAGGGTCCGGAGGGTCTACAGCGAGCCTACAGTAGGCTGAATGGAGGGTTCAGATGTTCTACAGTACGCCTACAGTAGGCCGAAAGGGGGCCCAGTAGGTTCTGCGGGCGCGCTTGAAGTAGGCCTACCTGGGGTTTCTCAGGTACAGTGGCGCTCTGCATTGGCCTCCTTTGAGTGACAATGTCTAGTTTTTGCCATTTGGGAGGTTCATCGGAGGCCCTAACATATTGGTATTTCAAATATTGTACCCTCGTTTAGGTACCCGATAATCCGCTATCGCCGATCTCTGATCTGGGGAAGGATGCCTTTATTTTGCGGGTTAAACGAGGCTCAAAAATTTTGACCGGGGTTGGAAAAAGAAAAATACAGATTTTTCGTATTTCTGGGCAGCCACTTCCGTTCCCCGTATATATCCTCAAAGTTGTGCAATTTTTTTCAATTTTTGCTTTTTGTAGTTCAACGGGTAAAAAAACCATAAAAAAAGAATACATTTTTGTTTTAATCGACATTTCTGAAAAACACAATTCACGCTTCAAAATTCTTTTATTTTTTTCTACTGTTATTTTCTACTGAGATATAGCTGTTCAAATATGGTCAAAATTTCGGCGAAAAATTAGTGATCCTTTAATTGTTGCTAAAGTGTATATATATATGTGTGTGTATATATATATATATATATATATATATACATATATATATATACAGGGTGAGGCACATAAAGTGTTACAGAGTAATAGCACTCAAACTATTGATCATATGCAAAAATGTTTCAGACAAAAGTTTCAGTGTTCGAGAAGGCCGTCATACTGGAACACCCTATTTTTTTATCGGTGGAAGCGCTGAAGCTACGTCAAGGTCAACTCCACTTTTTAAAATGGAACCATGTATTTTTTTCGATGACATTATTACCGATTTTAAAATGAATTCAGCGACCTACAACACAAGGTCATTCTAGTCACGCAAAGTATGAAAATAGTCGAAAAATCGAAAAATGTCGGAATAATCACTTTCAAAGGATCCACTAACCTTGGTTTGGGTCTACCTACAGAAGATGCTCGAAGTGATGACTCTCGACTTGCAAGCACTTGTTAATTCGCTGATGAAAAGACCGTCTAACTTCAGCCAACATTTGTGGTGTAATTCCGGTACATGCTCGGCGTATTCTTTCTTTCATGTCGTCAGGAGTGGTAGGTGCTACCGCCATTACGCGTTCTTTGACAAAACCCCATAAAAAGTAATCTGGTGATGTTAGATCTGGCGAACGAGGTGGCCAAGCTACAGGGCCGCCTCGTCCTATCCACTTTTCACCGAAAATCTCATTCATCACTTGTCTTGAACACAGAGCATAATGGGGTGGTGCACCGTCGTGTTGCATGCCACTTGCTGCCACTTGCTGCCGATAAAAAACATTGGTATCGTAAGAAATGAAAACAGCGATCAAACAAGTGCTTACAAGTCGAGGGTCATCACTTCGAGCATCTTCTGTAGGTAGACCCAAATCGAGGTTAATGGATCCTTTGAAAGTGATTATTCCGATATTTTTCGATTTTTCGACTATTTTCATACTTTGCGTGACTAGAATGACCTTGTGTTGTAGGTCGCTGAATTCTTCTTAAAATCGGTAATAATGTCATCGAAAAAAAAATACATGGTTCCATTTAAAAAAGTGGAGTTGACCTTGACGTAGCTTCAGCGCCTCCACCGATAAAAAAATAGGGTGATCCAGTATGACGGCCTTCTCGAACACTGAAACTTTTGTCTCAAACATTTTTGGATATGATCAATAGTTTGAGTGCTATTGCTCTGTAACACTTTATGTGCATCACCCTGTATATATATATATATTTATTTGTTGAGCTCATTTGTTGATTTATAAATTGAATGCGAAGTTTTATATGATGATATTTTAATTAATCGCGAGTTTTCCACGTCAGATATTTTTGAACTTATTGGAGCGATCTTCTTCAGCAAATATTTGTTTTATTCCATTTTTTACATATATATATATTCGTTGAGCCGAATCTTGAGGTTTTGTGTTTATCGATTAATTTATGTCGTTCTGATTTTCCTATTCCACTTATCTTTTACTCCGCGCCTTCGTTTTGTATTATTCCCGATTATCTTTCGATCAGGCTAGCTCACACGCCATTCTGTTTTTTCCCTTCATGTTCCATCCCTGTTTCTCTGGCTCGCTTTCCCTTCGTCAGGAAAAAAATCAATAACAAGCATGCTCGGAGACAGTGGTGTGGTGTACCGTCCGCGTGTGTGTAGGCGTGGAGCTGGTGTCTGAAGTACACTTCACTCGGGAAAGGGCAAGAAAAAAAATTAATTCATGTTTTTCACTATCACAGGTCGCTAAACGGCGGAAGTAGAATTTTTTAAAGCTCTCCCTCGTATCATAAGTACGTGGGGCATTAAATACCACGGTAAAACTGCGAGTAATGAAGTATTGTTAAATAAATAATCAGCCCTCGAAAAATCGCTATTTATTGAAGATCGGTATGGTGTAACTTCAATAGTGATGGAGATTTGACTCGACGCAGTAAAAAAATTTCCCTAATTTTTCCTCACTTCGAGCCCTACCGAATTTTCCCCTACCCAAGTTTGAGAAGAATTCTCAACGATTCTGGAATCCGTCAAATGAATGAACGACGAATAAATGAAAATTTAGTACAAATTACGACTGGGAACTTTTTAATTCAAGCAGCTCCGAGAGTCGAAAACCTTGCAACAGGAAACTCATTGCAAACGGTATTGAAATTCTATTATCAGGGCATTCCAGTCTAGAAATTTGAAAAAAATCGATATTTTTGGAGTTTTCATAAAGTATAAACTCTCAAGAATATGTCCGCAAAAGGAAATTCCGAAATTTCCAATATTTACAAAGTTATATTGATTTAGATACGACCGGATTGAGAGACTGCATCAGCGCCATCAGCGCGAATTAGACAACCAGAAGATTCAAAGGAAGCTAGGCCGGGAAGAACGAGCTTCAGAAAATCATAATTTCGAAGTCGAGAGAGACACACTTTACGAGGCAGGTATGGGCTGATTAATATAACGGAAGTATAACATGCCAATATGCCACTTAGCTAGTTGCGGTTGTCTGAAATTCTACTCAAAACTTTAAGGTAGTAGTCACGCCAAGGTGTTTTTTTATAGATTTTTTTTTTCAATTTTGAGAACTCATCCACGATACTATTAAATGATTACCTGCAAAATTTCAAAAGGCTTCACCGTTCCGTTTTCGAGATATTGGCAATCAAAGATTTCATGGTTTTTTTCACGTATTCTTAGGAAGAGCAGTGGAAAATTTTACATTTCACGCAATAACTTCGAAACTTTTCTAAAGATTAAAAAAAAATTCTCAATTACAGAGTAATATATGACGAAGTGGGTAAAAAGATCATGAATTTTGACCGTCTAGTTTCAGAGATATAGCGATTTAAGCGATGTCTAGCGACGCTAGCGCCACGAAGCAACTGGAGCAAACTAGAACTAGATTACAGTAGTGTGTGCATATCCCTAAACGCAGAGTATCTACGTATTAGTAGCCGGAATAGATAATCTGATACAATAGTTTTTTTTTATTTATTTATTTTTTTAAATTATATCTTTTCCAGTCTCCAACTATAAGCTGCCATTTTTATGGCATTAAATAGTTTTTTTGATATTTTCTTTTCGTTTAGAGAGTACATCCATTGATTTACTCTACTCTATTTTTCGCTTTTTTGTTTTTAAACATACCATACATTCATACGTTCATACTTACATTCATACATACGTTCATTCATTCATATATACAAGTTACATGCACTCGTGCACTCTTACATTTAAAATTAGGCTGCTAATGCAACGCGTGTTTATGCAGGGTGGAATCTCCGTCGTAGGTCAATCGGTTTAAACTTTTTGAGCCTTCGGATGATATTTTCTCTGTTGAGGAGGTTTTGCGCTAGCTCATTTGGAAGATACAAAAGTGAGGGTTAGGTAAACATTATATTAGGCGTTTTCATCATTACTTTATAAGTTTTTATATCCCGATAAGATGTATAACCTATATTGTAAGGATATTTCGCAATATTCCGAAGCTTACATCGATTGAGCAGAGAATAAACTTTTCAACGTGACTGTGGCGAGACTACTACCTCAAACACGTTTTTCTCGAAACTACTTTTTTCAACCTGGTTGACATAAAATCTCGAGTTCTATTCAACCGATGGACTTCAAGTTTGGTATATGGTATTTGAACCTTCAGTATATATCCCTCTATCGTCCCTATCTAGTGTATTCCGAAATTATTATTACTATTAATTTTTTTTTTTAACTTTGAAGAAAATAGAGCAAAAAATTAACTTTTTTCTTTTGAAAAAACTTTTGACTTCCCTCTACCTCGTATGCATATTTTTTGAGGTTTATTTAAAAAAACTCATAAATCGTCATTGGACTCAACTGGACGGCTTCAACGTCCTTATCTTTTTTTCTCTTTGGTACCTGCCATAATGACATTCTTATCGATCAAGAAAATTGGTTTCATTTCTGTTTCAGATGAGTGGGAGCTTTTGAATCATGTCAACCTCCTCAGCTTTTTTTTCACAGCCATATTTAGATGCTCATATCAACTTCAATCGTAATTTTTTTTGCACAAAAATTGTTTCGTAAGTTCTGAAACATCAATAAAAAGACTGTAAAAACATGTATACTAAAAATATTTTTACTTTATTTTTTTATCAAGCCCGAAAAAATGTCCGAAATAATACAATTCCGGGGCCTTTAATGGATTATTTGTGGATTCCATAGTAGGGTTTTTCCTAAAAGAGCCGGACCGGACCCCTATTAGGGAATGGTAGGGTAGGTAGGTTGACTAAAACTATGGTCTAAGTACGGAGACCAAACAAAAGCCTTTGTTGTAGATTCCCTAGTAGCGATTTCCCCAATACGGCCACAGACTTTGGTATTTTAGGGGCAAATCAGTATAAATTGCTTGACTAAAGAATTTGTGGCTTAATAATTATCGAGATCGATTAAATGTAATAATTAAACTATGCGTTTAGTAGACGAGCTGTGATGCCTTGAACCAACACGCATGCAGTGCGTTCATTGAAACAACGCGGGATCAAACGTGTCAAAATATATGACAGAATTCTAAGCCTCGAATGTATTGAAATAACACATTTCTTTTTGACAGTGCACATACACGCACGTGCGCATATGGCTGCAATAATTTTCATGAGGCGCCGTTGAGGCAATTTTACAGGAGGAGGTACCTTTCCAACTTTCAAAAAATGAATTTTTTTCTTCCATGAAACGTTAGTCCAATGTCTTAAAAATATTGTACCAATAGTTTAAACCAAAATTCGAAGCCGTTTGGAAGTTATAGCCACAAACGTGACCCAACTCCCCGACGCTTGAGGGCACTGCATGCATAGTCGTGCGTTACCGACGGGGCTACCTATCTTTTATACTCTACTGTTTCCAAATGCATCCACGGTTATTTTTGAGCATACTCAAAATACTCAAAATGCCAATGAAAGTTTCAACTCAACGATCTGAATCTTGGCTCCGAAGCCCTTGAATTCTGGACTGAAAATCATCGAAAGTGTATCCTATCTTGCGGCTGGACTATTCAACGAAGGATATACATCGATTTTGAAAAACCATGCTCTCATTGGATATCATAATTGGAACTCAGTGCAAAAATTACAGTGCCAACAGCGCCGACGCTCGACGGGTGTATCGACAGGAGCGGCGCAGGTCCTTCTCGACCAAAGAGGCTCGAAAAGCACGAAAAAATTAAATGGCTGAAGGACATCAATTCTTCAAAGAAGCTGAAGGCTTAATATATGTCTCTGGAATCGCTGATTAGCCGGTAAGTAATTGTTATCATTGACTTTTTCCGTGACCAAACTAAACGCATTTTACTGAAAACTATATTTTTCAAATTGGCATACATCCTCACGTAAAAACTATTCAAACAAACTTAACCAAATTTGGTACATGACTGAATAACATCACTACCTAGTCTGTAAGCCTAAATGTTTTAAATAATCGGCCAAGAAAAGTACTTTTGCATATCAAAACAGAAGAAAAATTTCATCAAAAATCGCAATGTCTATTTAAAAATGGTATAATTCTTCCAATTTTGTATTTTTTACTTGTTTTTTTTAGGCTAACAGAGGAACCATGAATGTTTTCAATGAAAATCTTCAACCCTATTGGTTTCAGATGAATATAACGAACACCAGAGGTATGTCATTTTCGAAGTCCCGAGTCGACCTGCTCCAAAGCCAGCGGGATGTCTCAGCCATTTTACATTTTCAAAGATCAAAGTACACTCTAATAAATGCTAAAGTTTCGAAAATCTGAAATGATTATTTCCCTTCCAAAAAAATTCCACAAAATCGTCGATTTTTCAGCCTTGTAGAGGTATCTCCCCTCTTGAAGGCCCTGGTTATCTTGCCTTCAATGGCCCTCGGTAGCAAGGTGTGACCGGCCACTGATGGCCCGTGTGAGGTTTCCAGACTAGGGCCTTAATAAAGTTAGGAAAAATTAAAATGGGCCTGATCAAAGACGGAAATCAATTTCCGCACGGGGTCCCGTCAAAAATTTGAAGCAACTTGGCTGTTATCAAATGACGAAGGGATTGACAGCGCGAATTCGTAGTAGAGCCATGGTCTCCGAAAGAAAGCTCAATTTAGAAAAAACATAGGAACATTGACAAAGAGTGAAGTGTCATGAAAGGAAAAGGAGAGCCTCGTACAGAGCTCGCTGACCCGCGCTCAAGCATGATGACATCATCTTGAGCGCCCTCACGCGACTTAGGAGCGCACGAGGACACCGACCGATCGAATTCCCGCGCGAGCTCAGCGACGTTCGTGCATGCATCGCTACTCGTCTCTTTCTACTTCGCCCTCTTGCATGCGTAAGCGTGCGTGCCTCGTTCCCCTCTCAACCGCCCTTATTCGAGTTCCTCTCTCGGTTCCGTGGCTCAAATGATGTTATTTCTACGAGGCCGCATGCGCGCACGTGCCCTCTCTCAAGACTTTCACAGTTTCTTCGACTTTGACAACGAGCCCCTTCCCTTACAAATCGCCCCACTCCCCGCCGCCCCTTCGCTATTCCCTCGACGCTGACCTCTTCTGTATCGCAAGTGCGCACGTCTCTGCACGAAGATGATTCATTTTCTTGGTCTGTTGTTTTTTCCCGCTCTTCGCCACGACTCTTCGTACGCGTCTTGGATGTGATTGCCACAGGAATGTTGGCCTAATGGCTCGTACGATGTACGAAGGATTCCTCGTGTGTACAAGGAAAAACAAAATTAACTGACGTTCTTGGCTGACGCGGTTACAAATTGGGTCATTAAATGATTTTTTTTTTTCATTGTAAAGATCATGTGTGGTTATTAAAGGAAAGTATTTTTTTCCAACAATTAACAACGATATAGCACTTTGAAATTGTTGTTCTGTTTGGTTCGGGAAAAACGCGCCGAGCGCATCCGAAGTTACCCGAGCGCTCTGTGACGTCACTGCTCGAACGCCAGCATACGAACTACTCGTGTGATACGAGTATTCTGTCAACGATGGCTACGATAAAATCGCATAAGCATTGTTTCGTTCCTCTTTGTATAAATACGACGAAAAGTGCCCCAAATAGGTATTTCTGAATGTGCCACAAGACATAGAACGTCGAAATCTGTGGTTCGATGCAGCACAACGTGTCAACCCGAAATCATCGTCCACTTATTTTTGCTGTGAATCCACTTTGATGTCAGTGTAAACGTGTTAAAACTTAAACTGTATTGAAATCTTTTTTTTTTTAAATACATCTTTTTCAAAATGCTTATGATACGTAGCGGCAATAACTGACACAATTTATCAAGCCTCTCCTAACCTAAAAATGTTCAGTTATCCACGGTCGGTAAACTATTCGAATTTGCTTTCACCAATCCACTTTCACACATCGTTGCACGAAAATTAAACTATATTTCAACTTTTTCAGAATGCTCGAGATTTTTAGATGTAAAATGACACAAAATTGTACTTTTGTATACACTCTATTGGGTCGCGTTCGAGCGGTGACGTCACAAGCGCCAACGTCGATAGCGTGACATTTCGCGCCAACATCTACAATTTGAATTATCGTGATATAAAAACAATGAATATTTATCTTTAGAATTATTTCAAAGAAAAACCCTTTTGACGTTCGGTTTTAATATCACAAAAGATAAATTCTAAAAAAAAAATCGAACTTTTTATTTTAACAACTCAATTCCCGATGGACAAGAAAAGATGTACGCGATCCCGTGCAGAAATTTGTTGAGGAAAGCCCAGATAGCATCACATCTCTATAGACATTTGACAGGGACGTCACATGTAGGGATTCCACATTGGAATCCAAGTGGACTCCGCGCTATTTCCCTATTGACGTCGTTTGATAACTTTTCATTTGAAATTCTAAATTGAAATTTGTTGGATCTCTCGACCACCAAAAGTAACCTTTCGTGATCCCGTGCACACATTTTTTGGGGAGTTCTAAGATGCAACCACATATATCTATAGGGACTTGTTAGGGATACTGCACATAGGGATTCCTCATTGGGATCCAATTGGATTCAGCACTGATCTTCGATTAATATCGCTTGAGAATTCTTGCTACGTTTGAATCGAAAGTATGGGGAATAGTTAACAGAAAAAACTCTGCGTGCTGAAACATAACCTGCACGCTTCGCGAGTGTATACCCGTGCGGAAATTGAATTCAGTCTTTGATCAGGTCCATCTTAATTTTCCATAACTTTATTAAGGTCCTAGTCTGGAAACCTCACATGGGCCATCAGTGGCCGGTCACACTTTGCTACCGAGGGCCATTGAAGGCAAAATAACTAGGGCCTTTAAAATTGCCTCAACGATGCCTCATAAAAATTATTGCAACCATATGCGTACGTGCGTGTGTGCGTGCACTGTGAAAAAGAGATGTGTTATTCCAATACATTTGAGGCGTAGAATTCTGTTGTATATTTGGTCACGTTTGATCCCGCGTTGTTCCAATGAACGAACTGCATGCGTGTCGGTTCAAGGCATCACAGCTCGTCTACTAAACCCATAGTTTTATTATTATATTTAATCGATCTCGATAATTATTATACTACGAATTCTTTAGTCAAGCAATATATTCTGATTTGCCCCTATAATAGCAAAGTCTATTAGTATCGAGGAAATGGCTACTAGGGACTCTCTAACTCTACCCCTTAAAGGCCCTTACTTGGTCTCCGTACTTAGACCATAGTTTGAGTTAACCTACCTACCTTATTCCCTAATAGGGACCTGGTCCGGCTCTTTTACAGAAACCTTTTATCCTATCTATCTATTCTTTTATCCTATATATCTCCGTGTATATTTTATATGCGTAAAAGGGGGATTAACGTGTTCTGTGCAGTTGTTTTTTTTTTTTGAAAAATTATTTTATACAGATATATCGAGCTGAATTTCGGTCGGAAAATTGGATTTGTAATGGATTTTTAATACTGCGCATTTTCATATAAGAGGTTCGATACGAGAACGGTTTTGAATAGATTTTTTTATATAGTGTGGGGGTTAAAGAATTCTCAGAATTTTTGGGTACGTTGACGTGTCATTTTGAAAACAACCACTTTTGTCACGAGACAACGCCAACCACCTTGTGAGAAAAACGCAGCATCACTGAACGTGCAATTAAACAGTTAAGGATGTCTCAAAATGCCTTGACATTTTAATTTATTGATAAAACGTATTTTTTTATTTGAAAGTACGAATAATTTAATTTCAATATAAGGTACAAACATGGAGGTTACGTGTGCAACACAATATCCGATAAATGGCCGTATCACGCCTGTTTGCAAACGTTCACTCGTTTGAGAAAATTTTCAATAACATTTTGGCATAATTGTGGACTATTTTCATTAATGGTGCCTCCAATTGCTTCCTTGAGCTCCGGAATGGTCTGTGGATCATTGGCATACACTTTTCCTTTCAGAGAACCCCAAAGAAATAAGTCCAATGGCGTCAAATCGCACGATCTTGGTGGTCAATTCACATCGCCGCGGCGCGAGATAACACGACCATAAAACTTCGTCTGCAATAACTGCATTGTTTCGCAGTGAATTTTTACAATTTCTATGCGTTGCTCGATCGTGTAATTCTCCATGACTAAACGTCAATACTTCCTGATGCCAGGTGTTAAAGATTAGTACTCTGTGTTCGCCACAAAAAAATGGCGCGCCATTTAAAATGTCAGGTCATTTTTAGACACTCTATATAATGGATCACCTGACTTATTGAAAACTATGAACGCGAAGCACGCTTGGATGAATTATTAAAATAACGAAAACATCTGAATGGGCGTCCAATACCTGGAACAATCCATCTATGTTACGTTGTATTTTTCATCCCTGCGGCGTATTCGAAAAAATTGAGACAATTTTCATCAGCTTCCCCTTCAAGTTCCCCATCAATGCGATAGAAATCCATACGGCCAATTTGTTTTTGCATTATCAACCGAATCAATTAGGACAGATGAACCTAGCTACGAAACAATAGAATTGAGCTAGCAAAATATAAAAAAGAATCCAAAGTGAATTTTGTTTAGTTTGGGTTAACTCATAATAATGAGTTAATAACAAAAAAAAAAAGATTCTTCTTTGCCGTCCAACGATGCAAACTTCAACACCATTAATTTTCGGAGATCATTCAATTTTATTTTTTTATCCAAAATATTATTAAGCAAAGTCTAATTTATTTTTACATTTGGATTTTAGGTTTCTAAATATCTTAAAAAATGTTTGCGGTATTTTCGTCGGTAAATTCTGCCGAGAGAAATTTAAGGAATTCAGAAAAATGAATTTTCATTGCATCCCAAAGATGAACACTTCAATCTCCGAACATTTGCGTATCTGGATTAGAGAATATTTTCGGAAATTTAAAATATCGAAAAGTAAATAATTTCCGGAATCCGGAATTTTCGCATTTAAACCGAAACTGTAAATCACAATTTTCCCGTTCGCTCAGTCAAGTCTTTCAACTCAAGAAACCGAGCACACTTTTTTCTCTTTCGTAACCTTTTTTTTTAGAGCCGCCTGCGGCAATCTCATTTTTTGTTGGGGCTCGTCGTATGCAACTTGAAATAAAGGATGAATGATGTCAGGTGGAAATAGTAATTGGATAAGACTACGGGATGGGTATATACGCGCGTATACATGAAAAACTCTTCGTACTCTGACGCGATGAGATTTGGGATGTGGAGTGGGGTGGGGTTGACAGGGAGGTTCAGACGAGTGTATAGGGTCGTAGGTTCAAGTGCGCGGGCGCGCCAGTCAGGAGAGCGCGTCACACACACACACACACACATACGCATACACATATTACACACACACACACACACGACTTCGCATTTGCGCCATCAACCCCTCTCCAGTAATAAATACACCGCGGCGAGAGATGTCGCTAGTTACGCGAAACCGAAAAGTACCTATACTTGGACTGGATGGAACAACCGCTCGCTAGCTCATTATATCTTTTGTTAATTTTTTTCAACACAAAAAAATAGTAACTAAATTTTTACATTTTCACACTCGAGAACCTTTTTCTGCATTTTTTGGATAAAAGTATTGTTTGGAAAAAATGTTCACATTTTTTTATGTTCGAGAAAGTTTTCTGCGCTCTTTTATAGAAAGTAATTCCGTGCGGAAAATTGGCTGGGCATCCCTAATACAATTCGGGGCCTTCAATGAATTGTTTGTGGATTCCATAGTAGGGTTTTCGGTAAAATAGCCGGACCGGGCCCCTATTAGGGAATGGTAGGGTAGGTAGGTTGACTAAACCTATGTTCTAAGTACGGAGACCAAGTAAGGGCTTTTGGGGGATGTAGTTGTAGATTCCCTAGTAGCGATTTTCCCAATACTGCCACAGACTTTGGTATTTTAGGGGCAAATCAGTATATGGTAAATTGCTCGACTAAAGAATTTGTGGCTTAATAATTATCGAGATGGATTAAATATAATAATTAAACTATGCGTTTAGTAGACGAGCTGTGATGCCTTGAGCATGCAGTTCGTTCATTGGAACAACGCGGGATCAAACGTGTGAAAATATGCGACAGAATTCTAAGCCTCAAATGTATTGAAATAAGACATTTTTTTTTAAGTGCACACACATACGCACGTATGCATATGGATGCAATATTTTGTTATGAGGCACCGTTGAGGCAATTTTAAGGGCCTGGTTATTTTGCCTTCAATGGCCCTCGGTAGCAAAGTGTGACTGGCCACTGATGGCTCATGTGGGGCTTCCAGACTAGGGCCTTAATAAAGTTAAGGAAATTTAAGATGGGCCTGATCAAAGCCCGAACTCATTTTCCACATGAGATATTGTTTGGTTTGTCAGGTTTAACATTTCTCATGTTCGAAAACCGTTTCTGCTTTTGTTAGGGGTGGGGCAAAATTGTTTGGTTTTGCTAATTTTTATTGGAATGTTGAATAAGTTCTCGCTGTTTTTTTTCGTGAAAATGAATGCTTTATTTCTAAAAATTAGTAAAAAAAAAAATTTCACTGAAAGTATTGTCCATCACTAGTCACTACTTTTTCCCATCTTTCTGGCAGCATTTTAATTCCCCGTCGGAAAAACGATACGTCTTTTGAGGCTATCCAAGAATTGACCCATTTTTTTGGCATCTTCATAAGAATGGCCAGGCCATGTGCCATCGAACGGAACAAGTGTTAATTGGAAGGGGCAATGTCTGGTGAATACAGTGGGTGCGATAGAACTTCCTATTGAAGCGTTTCCAAGTAGGTTTTCATCGGTTTTGCAACATGTGGCCGAGCGTTGTCATGCTGCAAAATCACTTTATCGTGTCTCTGCTCGTATAGCGGCCGTTTTTTCCTTCAATGCTCGGCACAAACGCATCAGTTGTAGTCGATAGCGATCTCCCGTGATGGTTTCGTTCGGTTTGAGCAGCTCATAATAAACTACACCCAGCTGATCCCACCAAATGTAAAGCAGAAGCTTGGAACCATGGGCATTCGTCTTTGCCGATGATGTTGATGCATGGCCGGGCTTACCCTATGATTTTCTACGCTTAGGCTTATCGTAGTGTATCCATTTTTCATGGCCAGTCACGATACGATGCAAAAAACCTTTCCTTGTCTGTCATTGAAGCAGCTGTTCACACGTGAAAAGACGTCATTCGACGTCTCTCGGCTTCAACTCGTACGGCACTCAATGTCCTTGCTTTTCAATCATTTCTAATGCTTTCAAACGTTTCGAAACTGTTGTGCGATCAACTCCCAATGATTCTATAAGTTCAGCTAGCATCTGACATAAGTCTTCATGAAGTAATGCCTCCAATTCTTGGTCTTCAAACTTTTTCGGTCCGCCAGAGCGTTCTTTATCTTCAACATCAAAATCATTATTTTTGAAGCGTTTAAACCAATCTCTGCATGTTGTTTCCGATAGAGCATGGTCGCCGTAATCCTCAACAAGAATTCTGTGTACTTCAGCTACAGACTTTTTAAAAATAAAGTAGTGCAGTAAAATTTCCTGCAAATACTCTTTTTTTTTGTACGAATTTTCACATGTTTCACACGACGAAAAAAAATTGTTTACACTTGGACGAAATGACATACACTGAGTTTCAAGCCTGCTTATAGTACTTCTTCATAGATGCATTACCATCTTAAACTATACGCACGCAGTTCTGGTAAAGCTATGTGTTGGAAAACAGCGAGAGCTTATTCAACATCCCAATATGTTGGAAAACGTTTTCAGCGCTTTAAATATATATATATATATATATATACATTGTTGGGGTTCACAATTTCTGCGTTTTTTATTTATTTTCAACTTTCTCACCCATGTCAGCGCAAAAACAGTTTGGATTTTTCAATTATTTATTAATATTCCAGAATCTTTTCTGGTATAAAAAAAAATAGAATTGTGTGGGTTCGTTTAGGTTTTGAAGTTTTACATTTTTATCATTGGAAATCGTTCTCGCAGTTAAGAAAAAGGTACAGCAAAAGGCTCTTAAAAACTGAAAGACCTCTTATAAACTAAAAAGTCTCTGATGATGTAAAAAAGCTCTCGAGAAGCTAAACAAGTTCTTAGCAACGGAATAAACGCTGATTTTCTTAGATGCATCGACTTTGTTTGAGCTTTAGGAACCGTCATACACCAGATTTGGCAACAAGGCGTAGAAGTCACCGAGAAACACACAGATGGAGCTGATGACAAAAGTACAAATGACGAGAGATAAGGGAGAAAAAAATTGATGCCGAGCGAACGACGAAAGAGAAGCGGAGGGGCGGAGGAGAAAGGGCGAGGGAGACGAGAGGAGGCAAGAGAGGAAGGGAAAAGAGCTTGCGTGCACGCTCAACCGAAAGCATATGGACGAAGCTTGTCTGGCGCCATAGGGGGGTGTAGCGGAGGATCGTACGAGGGTTACAAGGGGGATGGGATGTCAGAGGGTGGCGATATAAGGATCGTGCGAAACCAGAGGGTTGGTTTGCTCGTGCGGATGGCTCAGAAACGTAACGTCGAATTCACGTCGCCCTTCGTCTCTTTCTTCGTACTTTTTTCCCTAATTTTTTTCTTCAAACTACTCGAAAACCTAACGCGATGATTGTACTGACTTTTGAAAATGACGATGAGCTTTCGAAAAACGTAGTCATCGTACAGAAAAGGGAAAAACGTCGAGTATAGGTTAGGATGACGATCATCAGAATATTTACGATGATGTTGAAGTTTGCATCGTTGGAATTCAATGAAAAGTCTTTTCCATTTGTCTTTTTTTTTGTTATCAGTTAACATTTTATTTGTAGATTTACTTTGTAGATCTCTGACGAGGATTTAAAAAAATCGGTTAAATGAATTTTGGAGCCTAAAGTCACCGAACTAAAATTGGACAATGAAAATTAAATGAATCTTTATTGCGTGAGAACGATGCTAACTCCAACATCATTGTTCACAAATATCGAATCGCAACGGGTTAATCTTAACCCAAGCAAACCCAAACAAATTTGGAACAATACAGGTCTTATCAAGTTCAAATTTCGCATGTTCGAATCTTTTTCGCATCATTTGAAGTTCCTAAAATAACAATTACAATATAAAAAAGAAAAAAGTTTTATTTTCACTTTATAACTGAAGAAAAAAAAAATGTGCGGCCAATCTCGGCGCTCACAGACTTGAAGCAAAATTTTTAAAATCAAGATGACAATATTTTGCGGACGAAGATGTCAATGCGATGCGAATAACTGTTGCAAGACTGTACATTATTTGCACCTGACAAACATTTGGATGCAGATCTGTGATCGTGGAATTCGTCTACATGAGAATATTGTTACGCATGTGCTTACGAAGACAGGCTGTTAATTATGGTAATTTAATTGAGTTGGGTGTCTTGATAGGCCCGAAAAAAATTAGCCAACGTTAGAAAATTCGAGGCACGTTTCAGCAATACGAAATTTAAGAAAACCGAATAAAAAATAAATCAATAATTAATAAAATTCTACAGTTCCGTAGACGCTGGCTGAAGATGATTGCGTGATCCTTGCGGGATATTGCACCAATAAGAAATTTACTTTCTAAATACTCAAAATGAAATAAAGAGAAACAGAATTAAAAGAAAAAAAACGGTCGGTCTTGAGATTCTGGAAGGTGTTAACCTGCCCTCATAAGTCGCCCATAGAATTGAAATTCATATAAAAAAAATCGAAAATAAAATGATTAAAAAATCATAGAAAATATAAAATTTATGAAAAAAGTACAAGAAAAAAGAGCAAAAATGTGCTAAAAACTAGTTCGCCAGGTCGTGGATTTCTGGAAGGTGTTACCTCGTCCTCGCAGGACATTGTGATGAAATTAAAATTCACAATTACAAAATTTACGACAAGTATGGCAAATGAAAATAAAAAATAAAATAATATTCGTAACAAATGGAAATAAAAAGAAAAGAAGAAGTATTTTATAATTCCCGAAATTTTAGAAGGTTCTGAAAATTCTGAAAGGTCACCGATATAATTGAAATGCACATTGAAACATTCGAAAATAAAATGATAAAAAAATCATAGAAAATATAAAACTTATGACAAAAAAGTACAAGAAGAAAAAAGAATAAAAATGTGGCAAAAAAAAATTCTCCAGAGATTCCAGAATCATTACCTCGTCGTCGTAGGTCACCCTGACGCAATTAAAATGCATAAAAAATTAAAAAAAATAAAACGAAATCATTTTTTTTTAACCCTTCGCGGTCACACTTTCAAATTCAATCGCGGTCGTCACACTTGGGTCGTTTCTACCCAGTCAGTTTTCAGAAAAGTCTTCTGACCAAACTATCGGTCCGAAGTGGTTCAAAAAATTACGGAACATGCTTTGAACTTTCCAGATGATGTACGAAAAATGTATTTATGAAAAATAAAATAGCGACATGTTTAAAAAAATTCACAAACAGGTGAAAAAGCAAGAAAGACACTTTTTCGCTAAAAAAAAATCAGTTCCGTGAATTTCCAACATTTTTGCCTAAAATTTGGACGTGATACTCGTTAGATATGCTACTTTTGGGAAAAAATAGTAGCATAGCGCGCGTCCCAAAAAAAGGTTATTTATTCCGGCATGTGAAGTGGGTAAATTTTATGGTATGAGGATACTTCGAAGCTGGGAGCTATTATACAGGGTGAGGCACATAAAGTGTTACAGAGCAATAGCACTCAAACTATTGATCATATCCAAAAATGTTTCAGACAAAAGTTTCAGTGTTCGAGAAGGCCGTCATACTGGAACACCCTATTTTTTTATCGGTGGAGGCGCTGAAGCTACGTCAAGGTCAACTCCACTTTTTTAAATGGAACCAGGTATTTTTTTTTCGATGACATTATTGCCGATTTTAAGACGAATTCAGCGACCTACAACACAAGGTCATTCTAGTTACGCAAAGTATGAAAATAGTCGAAAAATCGAAAAATATCGGAATAATCACTTTCAAATGATCCACTAACCTTGGTTTGGGTCACCTACAGAAGATGCTCGAAGAAAGAATACGCCGAGCATGTACCGAAATTACACCAGAAATGTTGGCTGAAGTTAGACGGTCTTTTCATCAGCGAATTAACAAGTGCTCACAAGCCGAGGGTCATCACTTCGAGCATCTTCTGTAGGTAGACCCAAACCAAGGTTAGTGGATCCTTTGAAAGTGATTATTCCGATATTTTTCAATTTTTCGACTATTTTCATACTTCGCGTGACTAGAATGACCTGGTGTTGTAGGTCGCTGAATTCGTCTTAAAATCGGTAATAATGTCATCGAAAAAAAAATACATGGTTCCATTTAAAAAAAGTGGAGTTGACCTTGACGTAGCTTCAGCGCCTCCACCGATAAAAAAATAGGGTGGTCCAGTATGAAGGCCTTCTCGAACACTGAAACTTTTGTCTGAAACATTTTTGGATATGTTCAATAGTTTGAGTGCTATTGCTCTGTAACACTTGATGTGCCTCACCCTGCATATTAACGCCAAAAATTGACCGACGGGTCGATTCTACCCAGGGTGACCAAGAAGGGTTAAAAGCCTGCAAGTTCGCTTGATTATATTGGAAGAAGGTATGGGTTTTTACCTCGTCCTCGCAGGTCGCGACCGTATTAACCGAGTCCATGCTCTGGGACAATGGTGCGTCCATGCTGCTGTGTATGCAGACGAGGTCGGCGGACGTTCCGGGATTGCCGGACACGGAGGACGACGTTGTAACGACGCCTGTCGTAGTTGCGATACGAGCGGGTGGCGGCGATGACGAGTCCACCGTTTCCCGTCTCGGGCGTTTTAGGGCGGGCGGCGTTATGGTTGTACCGGCGAAGACGACGGGCGCCTCCACAACTTTGTCAACGCCAAATTTTTTAAGCCCCCCCACTGTACTCCCGTGACCTCCCCCGACCTCGAGTCTTCGCCAAAACAACGGGTTTTCTCCTCGTCGAAAAATTTTCTCTTCGTTTCTCCGACAATTTTTCCACGCGTCCCGTTCCTCGGCCGTTGCGCGATTATTGAACAATAAATTTCTTCGGCTTTACGTGAATACGTCAAGCCAATTGGATCCACAATTCTTCAAACGATTTTACTTCACTTTACTTTTTCGTTTATTGATCTTTTGTCGAATTGATTTATCGTGATCGAATGTGCGGGTGGAAAATGAAAGAAAAAAAAAATGATGTTTGGAATTATTTTTTTTTGCTTCTCTCGGTCGTTACGAGTGCTGTACGCTCATTAGGCGCGCTTTTTGCAGAAAACACACACACCACGCGCACAACACACCTGTCGTTCCTAGTCGCAGTTGTCTCTTTGCGTGCTTTTCGACACACGCGCACACACGAGCGTGAAGGCGGAGAGAGAGAGAGAGAGAGAGAGAGAGAGAGAGAGAGAGAGGCGTCGAACAACTGCCGGGAAAGGCGCGGGTTACTCCGCGCGCGCGTGAGACCGTACGGCTTGAGGAGAGATGGAGAGAGAGAGGGAGAGAGAAAGAGAGAGAGAGAGAGACAAAAGGATACTGCACGCCACGGGAGAGCAGGTGTTTCCGGCCGCGCACGCTTGCCGCCTTCTATTTTCGAAAGTAATCGATATAACGACCGCGACCCGTGTAAAAAGCTCGAAGCGCGCGCCTCCCCCCGATGTCCTCCACCGAATATCACCCGAGCTTTTTTACCACTCGGAGCTTTCAACGTCTCTGATCGGAGCTTGCGCGCGCGTGCGTGCGAGAGAGAGAGAGAGAGAGAGAGAGAGAGAGAGAGAGAGAGAGAGAGAGAGAGAGAGAGAGTTTCGATGTTTACCCGAATAGAAAAAAACCGGATGTTTTAGCGGATGTGATGTCTTTCGGAAAATTCAGCAGAAACGTTTGACCAAAAAGCTTCTCGAGGACTTCAGCTTGGATTGCAAGTTACACGAGCTTGCCAAATGTTGGATCAATTTTTGTCCCGATCTCTTGAGCTTTCGTTTCTTCGAGGACCGAGTGGAATGAAGCTCCGAGCTTGCAATAAACCGAGGACGCTTTTTTTCAAGTTTTCTCCGTGAAATTCGCACTGCTCCAGCGGTTAGTCTCGAGTGAACTTGACGCACGGGGGTTGATGATTTTTTTTTTCGGAGCGAAAAAAAATCAAGTGCAAACGGACGAGCTCTTTTTACAAAAATATGGAAATCGACGTGAAATATCGTTCGCGATGAATTTTTCTTCGCGTACAGTACTGGAACTCGGTGCACGGCGAATATCTCTGACTTATTGACGTTCTTGCTCCCTGACTTTCAACGACGGTAAACGTTTTCGTAGCTTTCGATTTTACGTTTTTTTTCGCAACGTTTGAATTGGAAAGACAAATTTCGTAATTTTTTTCTCGCTCCTTCGCTTGTCACGATTCGTCTTTGAAATGAAAAGAAAAAGAAAAAAATCGGAGCACAACCCTCTTCGAAGATACCACTCGGCGTGTGAACACGTTGGCGCACGTTATCAGATGTTGAAGTTCAATTGCGCAGACGATGATAATTCCGAAAAATACGTGCTTTTTTTTGCAAATCTTCTCGTTGTCAGAATAATTCAGATATTGATGAATTTCTTCGACGATAAACAAAAAACGTCCACACGATACGAATATTTGTTTTTCGTTGATCCTTCGTCCTCTTCTATTCTCAATTCTTCAATATCCTCCTTTGCGATCCTCCCTCTCTCTCGCGTTCACCTTTTCACCTGTTTAATATCGTCGCGGTCATTTGTTGAAAGAAGAATTTAAAAAAAAAACAAAAGAAATCGTCTCCCTCGCGTCTCCACGGCCCTTCGATTACGATCAATTTCGTTCACTCATTTAATCTTCGTTGCCTCGTATCATCCTCTTGTCGCGAAAAATTTCGTTTTTGCTTTGTTCGTCGTTACTTTTCGTTGAATCTTCTTTTCTCTCTCTCTCTCTCTCTCTCTCTTGATTTTTTTCCTTCGTTTTACTTACTTTCGCGTTTTGTTTTGTTTTGTTCTCTTCTCTCTTCTCTTCTCGTACCGAAAAAGAAACGTCAAAAATCAAAACGGTAAATGAAATACTGACAAGTAAGGGGAGAACAATAAATATGTTATGTAAGCGCTGCGAAACGGTTATTACGCAGGTTGCCGATAGACTGAATAGCCCTCTCGCGCTGCTTTAACCCACACCGCGCTCCGTCCCTACTCCCTTGAAATTG